>VZRQ01005820.1:4127025-4250358 GCA_013397975.1 Machaerirhynchus nigripectus | reverse complement strand
TTTTTTTTTTTTTTGGTGCTTTAATTCTGTCTCCTTCACCACAGACAAAATTGCCTGGAGCATGAATTTCAAAGGGCATGTTACAGAATCTTTTATCTAATTTATAATAAGTTTTGTCTGTGCATGGCTTAGAGCAATGGTCTCAAGCAGTTTCTGACTTCATAGGTCCACAGGGGTTCGGTTTGGGTTTTTTACCACTGTGGCAAAGCCCACAGAGGTATGAAAATTAAAGCCAAATAGAAGGTTTTACCCGTGGTTACTTGGTGACAGCAGCAGTCTTGGTCTTGCTCAGTCCACTTTATTTCATCTTTGAGGTGTCAGTGTTTAACCCTGAATGATAGATAAAGCAGAAGGTAATGTGCCTGCTACTGCCCACAGTGCCATTGAACAGCTACAGAGGAAAAGGAGGAAACATGTTAATCCCTACAGGATCCCACAGGAGAGATCCTTCTGAGGCAAGAATCAGCTCCCTTTCCCCTTGCTTTGCTGCAGAGGAGTGCAGGGAGCCAGGCTGTGCTGAGCCCCCTGCTCCAGCTGCGTGCCATCGAGGTGGGTTACCTGGGCTCGGGGCTCCCGTGGCGGAAGCAGGGGCAAAGGGCATGGCCTGAAAAAAGAGCCCCTGCCCTGGGCCATGGGGACACGGCTGTCACCAGCTGCCGTTGCTGCTGGCCTTGCACTCAGTCTGGCCTCAGGGCTGATTTCTTCTAAGCAGGATGCGCTGCAGGTGTTTGAACATGACTGATTCCTCAGTTGTGTTTGTCAAGAATGGGAGACTGAAAAATGGGATAACAGAGCAAAAGAGTAAGCAATGGTTTCTAGAGAAAAAGGAGTATTACTCTGGTTTTCTTCAAAGAGTTGAGCAGTGGAGCTTATCTAAAGACCCGACTTACGTCCAGTGATAGTAGGCAAAATTTATTGATTTTTATCAACCTGAGAAGATATGGTCTCATTTCACAGGCTCCAGCTGTAACTGAGAATTCCTTGAGTTTTCCCTTGTGCGATATGATCAAGCTTAATAATGGCCTGCTGATTGTAAATGGAACATATTTTCTTGGTCTCTGCTCTTTCAAAAAATTACTGAAGGTTCAAAGAGTTGCAGAAAAGCCTCCTTGCACTATGTGATACTGGGCAGTAAAATAGTGAGCTTAAATGCATGCAGGAAAAAGCAATTCTGACTTTACATATTTAGTGACATGCACCAAGTGAGTTACAGCTACTTTTGAAGATGGTCTTGGAATTGTAGGAGTTAACTCTTTAAAAACATCAGCTCCACACTTCTGCAGTCAAAAAGCAAGTAGAGGATTAGAAATTATCATGTAAAGGAGAGAAAATAGAGAACAATTTTTTTTTTTTTTACACGCACAACCTGTTGGGCATCTTGTCCTTGCCTACTGTGGAAAAATTCTACTTTCTGGTCTTGAAAACAATAATAAAGAATTGGAAAAAGATAACAGTAAGTGATCAAAGATAGGACAAACTGAGCTAGCAGACTGAGATTTTTCAGACTGGATAGAGAGTATCTGAGAAGAGATGTGACAGATACCTAGAAATATCATTACTGGCATGGAGAAGGTGAAAAGGATTGATTGTTGCAATACAAAAGATAAAAAACATGGACTAAAACTAGAAGGTTCAAAACAAATACAAAGTTACTTCTTTAATGTCAATGAACCTATGAAATCATTGCCACAGGATATTGTGACTTGAAAAATCAGTGGACAAGTACTCAGGAAAGTCTGTCCATACAAGAGAAAGACACCACAGCCAGCTCCAGGACTGCAGAAGATACAGAAGCTGTGAGTATGCTCAGGAAAGTGCCACTGTTCATGGATCTTATTCCTGTAGATGTTTTTGTCACCAATGAGCACCCAGATGGACCTTGGTATGATGCAGCACACATGCTTATGCTTTTAAGATTAATTTCACTAGGTCCTGTAAGAGTTCTGTGATAGCTCTTCACACTTTCCTTGTTTGAATCCATAGCCTGGCTATTCTATTTAAGAAACACACAGGATTTTGCACAGTGATGTTAATTCTGCATTATTTAAACAGGAACTTTTAGGCCCCTTCCAAATATCCTATTCAGTTACTGCAGTAAGAAATCCAGTCATTTCTTTTAGAAAGGCTATTGGACATGGAATGATTCAATTACTTGCTTAGAATCCCACACCTCTCTTAAACCATACTATCTCAACAGTTTCTGGGACAAGACCCAGAGAATATCCATATTCTCGTGTGTGATGCAAGCAGCACTGGGTAGTAATTTCACTATTTATACACTGGTTTTCATTTACACTTTTCACACAAAATGCCTTTGCATATTGGAATAAATCTCCCAGGACAGGTGATTGGGACACCTTCCATAGCAAAGGACTTTTCCAGGATGGTCTAAACTGGACTCATCTTCGAATCACCGTAACTGGAAGTAGTTGCCAGTCTTCCTCTGTTATCGCTTCCTTTTTGCAGATTTCTGCTGAACATTTTTAACCACTACCCATCCGCATGAGGAGGCCTTACACCAGGGATGAAGGTGTGTGGGAAAATACTCAGGAACAAGTTACCATCCAAAGCCTGTTTTCCCCTTGATTTCTACATGCACCTGCAGCTGATTCAAGTGCAGGTCATCAGACGCAGGTTTTTAGCAAGTCCCCTTTAAATTTTAAATATAAAAACATGGCATAAGCACACTTATGCATGTTAATTACTGTGCTTTATGTTTTAGTTCTTCTCAGTTGCCAAAAGGTTTTATCTGCATTTGGGGAGGATTTGCAGGGTGGATGGCAGGGGGGTGTGTATAAAATACTAAAAATATTTACTTTCATATATGCCCACTGATGAGTAAGTATGCCTGTAAGTTCATACATTTTGTCATGCAAAGGAAAGCACTAAAATAATCTAAATGCCATTTTCACATTATTCAATTTTCTTCATACTTTCAGGACTCAACGTTTTCTTGACTGATGTCAGACAAAAAGCAAATTTAGCAAATCTTAGACATAATACAATCAATTGTTTTGAGTTCCAGCTGCATGAAAGAGCAACCCAAACTACATTTCTTTTTTAAACACTATTCAAATTTTTCCTTTTCTAGCCTGTTCTGAATAGTCTAGTCAAAACCCATTAATTTCTCTCAACTTCTACCTCTACTTGCTGCAGGTTTGCTATTTAAAATGAAAGGCACCCTATGCATTTAAAATGTTACCACAGTAATTACCACTCAAACAATACATGCCAAATTAGAACAGTCATTTTTAGGGACATCGCTGAAGAAACTGTTTTCAGACTAATGGAAGTTAATAACTGCTACTTACCTGGAACATCATTACTATTACTGCTTAAATAAGGTCACATTTAATTAGTAGGTCATGAGCAAGAATATTCTTTAAAATGCCTGATCCTGGCTCCTGCAAATATTTTATAGACTCAGTTGAAGGTGCAAACCAGCAGAAGGAGGGAGATCCTGCATGGACTACGGATGCTTTCCACCAGTCCTGGCAATCACTTCAGATGTGTGGGCACCTCAGATGACAGCAGTCACTCAGAACTGGCCACCTGCCCCATAACATTTAAATGTCTTGCTCACTCCAAAGAGCTGGTTAGAAAACACTGATTTCTCAGATTAGAAATACTAATCTGATTCAAGGGACAGAATAGCTGGTTGTGTATTAAGCAGTGGGGTTTAGGGTTTGGAAGATCAGGTAGGCCAAACAACGTGGATTATATTTCCATAAGCATATGCATCAATGGGGCTGAAATCAAAGGGGATCTGCTCTGTTCAATGGAAGATTCAGTAATGGTAATAGCAATTTCAAAAACAAAAACAAATGAGGACGAAAACACCACATGAAGAAATCTTAAGCTTTTCTGCCTTCTTAAAGCATTATTTGTCTATTTTTAATATGTCAGATGGCTTAGAATTGAGCAAGACACTGGTCCCAGAAAGCCAGCTGTTTTGCCCTGTAAGCTAAAATTTGGTTAAGGGGTTTGTTAGGTTTTTTTTTTTCCTCAATTATTGTAGAATTGTAAATAGATTAAATTACTGAAATACTCAGAGTTTGGTTTATTATATGCCTAATATGTGCCAGGCTCAAGAAAAGACTGTGATAAAATAATGGGGTTTGGTTTTCATCTTCTTTCCACCATCTGATGTGGTTTGAATTAGAAATCACTTTAGGACTATCATAAAAAAGGTCCAATTTTTTCTTTTAGGAGCAAAGCAAACAACTTGAATGTAAGCAACTAAAAGCTGTTTACCAAACCAGTATGTGTGTTTATCCCTAAATAAATCTGTCACAGGGCTGTTACATAATTTGTTTCTAGTGAGAACTTCGAAAAATTGCTGTTTAACAAATACTGGAACTTCCTTCCAAAAATTGTCTTTTGAGATTTTTGTGAACTTAACAGAGAAATATATCCTTTCTGAATATGAGAAATAAGGAGATAGGAAACAGTCTGCCATCCCAGTACAATGTTGATCTGGCCATAAAACAGTTATTCAGCTCTTTTTTTTTTTTTTTGTAATATCAGTTCAAACTCTGTTTCACTAGTAAACTGAGGAGGATCCAAGTTACTGTTAGTTCCAGGCCCAAGGTAAACTGTTCCTGCTTACAGTGAAAATATTCCAGCAGAAAGAGTATATACAGAAAGAAAAGGAAATACTAATTTATGCGCACAGGTTTATATAGAAAAGCTGCATTAGTTAAGGAAAATCTCACTGAGTAGAAGGAGACAAAAGCCATTAACTGAGAACAAACATTAGAAATCAAGCATTCACCCAGGAGCTGAATTTTTAAAATTCTGATAACTCCTTTAGACGACATAGACCAAGTCATGTCCAATTGACAGAGCAGCTGAAGTTACATAACAGGGACAAAGGGGCTCTGCTCTTTCTGTATGGGAGTTCTCAGGCTCTTCCCACTCCTCAGCCAGGATCTGTACTCACCCCGAGATCTGCATCTTTACAGACCCTACAGCTACAATTAAAAAATATCTGACTAGCTGTTAGCATTGTCAACTGTAGCCACTTCTCTCAAAAATTAAGCCAAATTATGGAAACCATATGACATCTGGTCTCCTTCATGTGAACGTTAATATTAGAAAAAACTATTTGCTGCTCCAGTATTGCACACAGCACGACACAGGTAATAGAAACAGAGCACGATTTCCACCTCTTTCAGACTGCTCCTATAAATTGAAACTTAAAAAAATGATCTGCCAATTTCATTTTCTTAAACTAGCATTTTTTGTCAACTTTGGATACCAAAAGCCAGACTTTTAAAGAAATGCAGGTACCTAATTCTCTTCAATTTTAAAGAGAACAAAGAAAGTTTGTTTCAAGAAAAGTTGCCCATGAAAATCCTAATAAGTCATTTGTAATGCCAATATTAATTAATGAAATAAATTAATTTTGCTATGTACTCACATGCCAGCACACACAAGTATGAATGATATTCATACATTTGAGTTAAATACAACATATTACTTCAGTTACTACTGTCAAGTGATTTTCTAGTGCTGGCAATTATTTTGTATCTACTTGGCATGCACAGAGCTACAGCAGCTCCAGCCATTTCCCAGCCTCTGCTGACAAACAGGAGAAGGTCTCCACACCTATTATTCAGTGCTGGTTTTCCTAACCACTTTAATGCATTAATTCTTCAGGATGTTTTAGCTGATTTACATAAATACATCCTCCCCTCCTATTATGTTATTACATGCATTAGATTATTTTTTACAAAGCATTACTGGGGATTATTTGCAGCCAACAGATTCAGGGAATGCTGTCCTTGCCATACAGTCCAGAAAAACAGAGTTGACAACCACCCTGTTTCCATGGTCTCCCTATACAGATTGACATGCTGGTGTTTACACTCCAAGTACAGCAAGCAGCTGTTTTTACCCAAGACATGAGCCCAGCTATGGAGAGGAGGGTCTCACAGTGGGTGACATCTGCATCTGTTTCTTCTGACACAGACAGGAAGAAAACATTTATCAGTTGATGGATTTAGGTAGACTGAAAGGAGCCAGTAAAGCCCAACTGGAAAATCTGGGAAAATCAGGATGGTTATTAAAGGGGAGAGAGAAAGTGGTAAAATAGATTGCTTATACTTGTTTGATTTTCAGGGTTTCCATTCATGTAACCACAATGTGATGAGATGTGCTGCTCAGCCCAGTGCACAGACAGGCAGGACCACACTCTTGACTCCACATCCTGTATTTGCAGGAATCCAGAGCTAACGACCCAAAACTCAAGGGCTGAGTTGCAGAACACAAAGCTGAATTTTCCTCATTCTATAGAGGTTTTTACATATTAAGCTGCAGGAGTCTTATCTTTGTTCTTTTCTTTGAGGGCTTAGCTCAAGGACCAGATTTCAAGTAGTAAATTTGTAGTTTCACTTATTTTCACACCCAAGATCTCCCCAGGTTTGCAGCAGTTAGATTTATCTAGCTGTTTGGATCACTTCTGTATTTATTGTTTCATGTTACAAGTACACAACTAGTGTAAATACCATGAAGTAAAAAAACTGGCTTTATTTGGTATGTTTTGCACCTTCTCATTTCCTTTTGTTACTGTCAGCATGCAGAGACTGCTTCCAGAAACCCCTTCTGTGCCCATCTGCAGTTCCCCTGCCTCTGAGAGAAATCTTTAAGGATCCTGCAACTTTCCAATTTTAATATTTTCACCAAAAAAACACCATGAAAATGCTACTAAGCATATTCCAGTTCCTACAGATTGCTACAATTGCCTTACTTATCCCCCTTTCATAGGATTAAACTATAAATACAAATATAGTTACTAGAATGATTTGTCTGGTTTTTCTGCTATTACTAAAAATAGCACCCGGGAGATAGGAACAAATGAATTTGGAATTTCATCCAGGGACAGGATACCTCTCGGGCTTTTTAAGCCTATAAAAATTATTTAGCAGTGATGACAGATGCAAGACTGACATCTCAATACAATGAAAACCTCAATTTATCCGTGCTATCAGCAAGGCTCCAGTTATTGCACGATTCTGTAGCTACGCAGTTTGTTACTGAATTAAATCCTTCCTATAGGATAGTGATTAATAATCCCTGCTTTTGTTGTTTAAAACAGATGTTTCAGGCCACAGAATGACAAAGATCAACTTAAATACATGAATAGAGTATAATGTCTTCCTGAGTCTGCAGAACAACCTGAAAAAATTTATTGGAGAGGTCTGCTTCCCCCTAATCACCTGAAAGGGTTGTCACGTCTGGAATAGAAAGATAAGTTACAACACTGCCCTCAGTAATTATTTCTAGATGGAGAATTCCAGCAGAAGCATCCAGCTTTTGTTCTTAACCTCCAGTCCAAAGCTGGCCATGCAGTAGAAAAAGTAATAAAAAATAGTATCTCAGGGGAATTCATTCTCATTATGAAACAGTTTCATATTTAAGTAACTTCAAATATCTTAACATTAATTGAGCTACTGTAGAATACCCAGTTTTTCTGGTACATGAGAGTTCCATAGCAAATTTGGTGTAAAACATGGGTCCAGTTTGCAAAACTACATTAGCGTCCTAAACACGCGTGCACAAAGGTCCCGCATGTCTGTGCTGCAGCAGAGCACAACATCACACACCAGCCACAGTCCTGGTCTGGGTTTGGCAGGAATTCCCCTCACTGCCTTTCTTTTAGGGCAAAGGGAACTCTAAAACCAAGGCATGAAAAGATACATCATGCCCTCCTCCTCAGCTGAGCCTGCTGATACTGGCATCAGTCACCTCAGAAAGAGAATAAACCATCAGTTACTTTTTGGTGAATTTTTCATGGGGCTTACAGCTGATAGACTGCAATGTCTCTCCCTTCTATCCAGCTGGAGATTCATGCAGTGCTTCTTGTCCCAGCAGACACTACTCTTGTCAGAGTAGTGACACAACATGGATGCCTTTCCCATGGTTTATAAATCCTGTCTTTTATATCAGTGATCTTTGCACATCAAGCCTCAAAGAGAAAGCACAGCCTATATAAAATAAGTTTATACTTTGAAGACTTAAGACTTGCAAGTGAAATATATCTGTTTAGAGGTGCAAAGTCTTCACCAACAAGTAGAGGCTTCTCAGGGAACTGGAAGTTGCCTCTGTGGAAGCAGCATTAAAGAGCCATTTTCCTTTAATCTGTGATGGCAAACTTCCTCAACAGCTGCATGCCTCAGAAATGAAGTGACCAAACTCCTGGGCGAAACTCCTATGAGAAGACAAAACCACCCAACCCTACTGGCTTGAAACTCCTCATACAGATGAAATAAGGACCACAAATTCAGGTATAAGTGTTAAAGTAATTCAACTGTGCTTTCCCACAGCAACAGTTAATAGGAATAAAGAATAGAATACAAAAGTAAGAGTGAAATAGGAGCTACGAAATTCAGGAAATAGTCTAAAAACAGGCATGGGAAAAGTCTGGCCTATACATGTGCCTCCCCTTGCCTTGTGAACAGGAGAGATCAGACCATTGAGTTCTGCAGTTTCACTGTCTGAGAACTGGGATATTATGCTAATAGCTGTGATGATTACATTTTGTCTGGATTTCCAGGTTATTAAGGATGCCATCAAGGTCATCCACTCTAGGAACACACAATTCCCACTGAATACACCTCACTGGAAGGTCAGATATTATTCAATCTAAGAAACAAGCCCTCTCTCTTGCATACCTACCTTATTCAGGATGTGAGTTGCACAGTGAGGACTGCAAAGGGCATGAGCCCACCGGCCAGCTCCTGGCTAAATCCTTTCCCACAGCTGCGTAAAAGGTAAGTAGTTTCAGGGGAATCAGCAACGAGTTTACTGGTGCAATATTCAGTAAATGTCGTCTTTAGTGCACAGTGTGAGAGACAGATCTGTTGCCACTGACCTTAATACTACCGATTACTGTGCGGTTTGTTGAGTAAGCACTGTGTAAGCGAGCAAGTCAGAAGCACAGCCTCTGAATAAAGATAACATTACATCAATATAGTGTTTTTTTAAGCTTATATTAGCAACCCAAAAGTATTTGTTAAACTAGCAGGAACTGCACCATGGGAAGCCCTCTTTTACTCCAGTTCTAATGCAAAAATACCCTGCAGAATAATCTCACAAGCTAAGACTGCAGAATCATATTAAAGCAACATTGAACAGTTAGGGTTTGCATACACATTTTTAATCTTGTCATTCCCAGACCTTAATGTTTTTGGGGCTTTTTAATGTATTTTAGTTCTTTAAAAATTTCTGACCATGTTAATTTTAGCCCACTAACACCTATGCCTTTGCTGGAATTACTGTCTCTTAAGAAGGCATCCTCTGCAAAGCCAAAAATTTTGCACTGGTACAGAAGCAGGTAACTTTCATAACACTGCTGAATTAAATATTTTTAAGTAATTTTGCAAGAAGAAAAAAGATGTGGCAGGTTACTATTCCCAGTTTTAATTTGTGTACACAAAACTAATGATTCAACATGACCTAAATGGGGAGTGCCACTTTCTGTTCACTGAAAATGCAAATGGTTAAGGACCTTGAAAAGTGGTGCTCCTTGCAGAGGTCACCTCGCTGGTCTGTTATCAAAGCTTGCATAATGAAGTGGATGACACAGCCATTAACTTGCATATGGGCTTGTATATGTCAAAGCAGACCAGCTTAATCTAAAGGTGAATTCAATAATGTTATGCTGAATTGCAGTACAAAAAAAGCCTGCAAAAGCCTATGATTAAGGGTCAGCACATCTGGCTTCTGATTTGATGTCAGCTGCTAACCCTTCTTCGACCTCATCCCCTGCAGACTTTCTAACTGCCTATTACTAAGGATATTTTACAATTTCATCTTGCTGACTCTCACTGTGCACTGAGAAATACCATGTATCTTCACCTTTGCTAAGTTAATTTCCAAACCTCTTCAGTACACCTGGAAAACTAACATTTAATTTCCTAAACCTGCAGTAAATTGTCATCTCACATTGGGAGATAGTGAATGAAAATTGTAGGAAAGCTTATTTTTCCTTCCAAAATAACCATTCTTTCCATTAGCCAGGTGATCTCTCAAATTTGCATGCTTTTCATAACAGCACTGGTGACAAAAATTTATTCATCCTTAGTGTAGCTGTGTGAAACAAACAGCAGAAGAAACTTGCTTATGCTACATAGGAAATCATTCACACCATATGAGATTTCCTACTTTACTGACTTTTATTGTTCTTCCATTTATTCATTTCCCTGTATTTGGCAGGTTGGTGTCCCATTTCTGTTGTTGATAGGCTGAGGCTTGTTTATGCTTTTGAGTAGGGCAGTCCAAAAAATAAGGAAAAAGACAGTTGAGAGGCTGCATCCTTCTGCATAAAAAACCAAAAAACTCTCTCAACTTGGCTTTCCATTTGCATCAGAAAACAATCTGTTCATTAGAAACAGTTCATAATCTTAAATGTTTTCCTAAGCTCCATACCAACAGATTCTCATTACAAAACAAACAAAAATTACAATTTACAAAAGTGAAAGGTAGATAATTACAGCAGAACACCCAGTTATTAGATCATTTCCAAGAACACAAAAGGAAGGAAATTAATGGTTTGTGAACACCCATATGCAATAGCAGACATTTCTCAGTGAGAATAAATGAAAAGTTTTTCAGTACAATGAATGCCCCAAGGCATTCAAGAATTTACTTCATAGGAGTAAAAAAGATACATGAATTTGATACCTAAATATTTTAGGAACACCAATCAGAACACACCTTGCAATTATCTGCACTCAGTTTTGAGAAGAATGTGCTATAGGCTCATATACAAGAAAAAAGAATCCCACTATTTCAAATAATACACTAGCATTCATACATACTTTTATTCTATTCAGATTTGTAAAAGCCTCAAAAAAAGAAGCTATCCAATACTTCAGTTATTACATGCATCAAGATGCATAACATAAAAGATTTCTTTCAGAATTTTACCAGTGATCAGCATTTCTCACTTATTTTACCCTTTCCACCACATTTAGGGAAAATGGGGCTTAATTATGGAAGCTAGCAGCTGTTGTAGCTCCATAATGCATATAAATAAAACACCAAAAGCCTGCAGGGCCTCCTTTTGGGGTTACTATTTTAATGAAGCAGTATCACAGTTCTAGCTCGTTCCACCCTTTCCACAGTGCATATCAGCAGTAAATCTCATCGACTGCATGCTGCATCACTGAATTAAAGGTAGAACCTACTGGGATAGAGCTGAAACCAATGTGAATTTAGAGCTATACCACACATAGCAGGAGCAGCGAGTCTTGAGCAGGGACTGGGCTCATTGCCCACATCATGGCCTTATCAAAGTATCAAACAAATAATAAACAAAAAATAAAGTTCAATAACTTCGTTATCAGTATAACTAAACAGAGCTTTCATAAACATATCAGGTTTATGCCTGCAAAGCCTTATAGTCACTTTTTCCCTTATTCTTCTCAGCCAAAAAGCAAACCTTCATTATCACTTAGAGTCCACCTGGTTCTCCAAACAGCAATTCCACTGCCTGCGCTGCCATTCCACACTAGAGCAAATTTAGTCCCACTTCCCTGTCGCTTCTGTTAGACTGTAGCTGCCACCCAGTCTATCTGCCTCTCATTAGCAAAGCAGACCCTGGTAATAAGCAAAACGACTCCTCATATATGGCAAAGAGACAGTGAAGACCTGATGGATGTCACACTGCCACTGACTCCTATGTCCCTCTCAGCAATCCAAGCCTTCCAGGAGCACCAGTAACCGTGCAGGCACAGAACACACGTTTCCCCTGCTTCCTGAGCAGGCTGGGGCTGGCACATAAAGCAACCTCATTCTGTTTGTGTGAAAGTTTCGTATTTTTCCCCATTATGAGTCCCCACAGCCCAGATTGGTAGTAGACCCGGCTGTCCTTTATAATTACATTTTAATGACTTAGGATGGTTGTTTGCATTTTGGCAACTTGTTTAATAGTGATGACATTTAAATTGTCACAACTAGGCTTCAAAGTTATCAATTTATTAGATGATCAGGAAACTTCACACCTATGGCGGTGAGGTTTTTTGGCTGCAAAATCAGTAATCCATCAGCACACTGATTTATATAATGAGGTTTATTTCATAGGGATGTGCTCTAGTTAATTCAGCCCTGAAAAGGATTTACTTGCACAAATTAAAAAGGTTCTGTTTACTTATTTATTACTTTAGATTGACAGATACTCTAAAAACACACATATTGTGTTTTGTCTTCTGTTGCTTTTTCATTTTAGTACATTGACTTTTTGTGCACATATCCATTTATTTCTTCTCCTTCTGCAAATGAACCTGGGATTTGCAGAATCACATATGATTCCTTCAGAGAAACACTTCTCTGGTACAGCAACAGAAGCACTCAAATACTGCATAGTTTACATTCTCGGTAGATTTTTTTTGCTAAGTATTTCAACACCCATCCCCCAATGGTGCATCAAAACAGTTGTCCAACTCCTTATAAATGTAGAAGTCATGAACAGCAGAAAAATTAACCCTGATTGCCTGGTCTAAATATCAGGCTTGATCATAGTACTGTCAGCTGCCTGGCACATACCCTACACAATGCTTGTTTACCCCTCATGTTCCCTACTTCCCATTTCCAACTCAATGATTTCAAAGTCTCCCTGAAGTCTCCCACCCAGCCCTACCTGACCTGCTGTTTAGAAAAGAACCAGGACATGGAAGGGGCAGGTAAAGCTCATGAGTTTCCTCACAATCCCACTGCTGCACAGCCCCAGCTCTGGAGAGGGTGCAGCTACAAAAGAGCAGTGCTGGACAGGCCCTTTAGAACAAATTGGTATCCTGCCATGTCTCCAGAGCTGGAGCTCAGCTCCAGGACTGGCAAGCACACCCCGGCCATTCCCATCAGTGGCACAGAGCAGCTCCCCTCACCAGGCAGGCTGACCACGGATTGCAGCTGCAGGAGGTGGTGGGGCTGCAGCCCACAAGCAACCCACACTTCTGGCATAGACTGAAACTGGTCAGTTGATTCAGAAGTTAATGGTGGGAGCAGCATGCAGGTAAAATTGCCACACATTGATTTTTAGGAAATCAACTAAAACATGCTTATACACCTGATTGGTGATTGATATCAACAGGATATGCCCGTCATCACCAAGGAAAGTAGCTCTGGCAGGGGCAGGAGGGGGAATACTGCTCACTGCCAAGTCCCTGATGTACGAAGGGCACTGCTGACAGGCACCACGCAGATGCAAGCAAACACCCTGCGAGCTCCCACATACCTCGAGGACTTGGCCCAGCATAGGATGTGCCATATAATCTTTCCTCCAAGAGACAACTGACTGTAATACAAAAGTAGGAGAAAAAAAAAATCTAACAAATGTTCTTCTCTTGACAATTTTGACTGGCTTTTCCTCCTTATCAGTGGTATTACCTTCAAGCAAGCAATCATTAAGTAAACAGATCTGAAAGAAAAGTCATTTCAAGTACAGATTTCTTCCACTAAATTCCCTGAAGTGCCCACTCTGTAGCCCTTGGGCAAAATCCAGCATGAATTTATCTCAAGAATAGGCCAATGCTCATTAATCAAGCAAAGGCCTGGCTGAAATCCTCACAGGCAGCTGCGCAGAACGCCAAGTCGCCTTGTAACTGATCTAGGTACTCTGCAGTGCCAAAAGCCAGAAAGCTGCCAGAGACCATTATATTACAGATGGAAAGTCAGTAAAGAGAATAAGGAAAGTAATTAAAAAGTATATTTCTCAAGCTCATTGGACATGGATCAAAATTCAAACACAGAATGAATAATCGAGATGAATGTGACAGGTAGCAGAAATACACATTAGTGAGCTACTGAAAGAAAAAGCTTCAAATAGACTCTCACAAGTTTTTAGAAGAGGAGGAAGAGGTCCCCAGGGCAATCCCCATGGGAATTCTTTGACTCTGGGAAGTGGGAGGGTTCATCTTAATAATGGTTGAAAAACTTGTCCTTCTACCTAGAAAGCTGGAAGATCCCCAGAAACCTGAACAAGTCCTAGAAAGTTTGCATAAACACCTCTGCAGATGGCTGAGCATTATCTTCATGCCCTTGTCAGTACTCATACCTTGCCAATCGCAAACCCTCTGGCCCGATCTCTGCTCTGTTTCCAGGGATGGCCTTTGAAGCGTGTGATTCCTGCAGTGGAGATGGCTTGTGGGACAGGGCAGCCCGGGGCTGAGTTACTTGTTCTAGCTGGGAGCTGTGCTGGCTCTCAGCACAAGCAGAGCACGATGTGAATCCTGCCTGCTCCAGCCCCACCCAGCCCCTGGAGACAGCCTCAACCCGATCCCAAGCACCTTGCTGATTTTGTTTAAAGAAGACTAGAAAGCTCTATCAGCAGAGGACTGACAGGCAATCATCTTCAGGAGAGTGAAAAATAAACTGGAAAAGTAAGACAGCAACCTGTTGCAGCTGTTTGCTCAGTGAGTGCACCATGTCAGAGCATTTCTCAGCTGCGTGTCATGACAAGCAGTCATGGGAGGACAGCATGGAGCCATCTCCTGCTGCTGCTCCAGGTCTGAAGGAAGGCTTCCACCTGTTTTTCTTGGTCCGACAAAAAAATACCACATCTGTCTTTGTCCTGAGGCAATCATTATGGCCACAGCAGCACTACCACAAAAATGGGGGTGAAAGCTGCTATTTGAAACCAAGCTAAAAACTGAGCCTTATTTCCTATACATACAGAGCAAAAAGCATCATCCCTAGCAGGCTCACCAGTTATTTCCACCTGCTTCTATCAGTAGGCTCCAGTGCTCTAAAGGCAGTTAAAAAAAAAAAAAACCTCAATTTTTATTGAGCTTTGCAGACCACTGCTTCTATTTCAGATCTGAATAAAGCATTGTGCTCCTGAAGGCTTGTCTGCTTTTCCCATCTATTCTAGCTGACCAAACACAATATATTGTAATTGCCAGAAAATTCTGCTTTATCAGGTTAGAGTGAAATTTCTGAGTAACATAACCTGAGTAACACTCAGCTACAAAATATAAGCTCTCTGGTTTGGTGATATTCAATAGTTTTATGTAGTTTGATTATAACTCATATGTTATTTTCTACACTAAAAATGCTTAAGTGCTTCAAAAACCCAATTTTCTCATCATTTATTTTACTTTACTGCTTTCTACAGCAGCCTTGCAATTTCTACTGAATGTTGTAAAAACCAAAAATGAAAAAAGTGAAAATAATGCTTCAATAGAGCTTACCAGCTTTGAATTACCACTTTCAGATTCACTGCCTTCCATATTGTATTTGCCCCTTCCTTAGTCTGGGTTGTTCCACAGTGAAGGGGACCCAGCCCCAAGGTACCTGAGCAAGGGGCAGAGAAGGTCCATGGGCAGCAGCTGGTTCAGCCAAGAGTCCAAAACACAGGGCAACCCACAAGGACAAGGCAGGGCAGAGGCAAGGGCAGGAAGTCAAAACCAGGCATCACACCTGGATAGAGCTGTTTGGAGACAGAACCATCGACCGAGGGCCCATGGCCAAGGCAAGGCTGGGGGACAGCTGGAGACCAACCCTGATCCAGGCCTGCTCAGGAAAAGACCAAAGCCCTCGGGCTGACCTTAAATGGGGCTCTGGGCCCACGGGCAGGGGGTGTGGCTGTGGGGACCCAGATGAGGCTGGTCAGGGCCTCTTAAGGCCTAATTAAGGCCTATCAATGCATTCTGAGCTGTGACAGACGCCTTCATTAGGTTTAGTTTTGTTAAATAAAACTTAATATGTTAAAGACAGCTTTAGGAAGTTGAAACCAAACAAACAAAACCCCAAACAAATCATCAATGACCGTTTCAATATTATGGATATTATTAATATTATGGCATACTATGTCTCCTCACTACTTCTGGGATTCAAACGTCCCAGGGAAATCAAGCTTCTCTCTTTGTATGAAAACAGAAATAAAAAGACCAAATTGTGAAGAAAATTTTTGAAGCAGTCTTGTGCTGGTATCAGCCGCTCTTCCAAATGCTTCCTCACCCCTGCCTCTGCCTCTCAGCCTCTCTGCAGGGGACAAGAGTTAGGCTAGTGAGCACATACGATGCAGGACCAAGGTTAGCATAAAAAACAAAAACATGCACAGCCTGAATTCTACTCATATATCCAGAAGAAAATGCAGAGGAAGAAAAGACTTCCAGGAAGGGGCTTAAATGTAATTTTTGGTGAAATTACTGTACTATCTTTGACAAATCCTTCTTTACAAGGAGTGCCAGATAAGGCCCTCTGGTATTGCCTCTGGATTAGCCCAACTTTGAGAGCTGGGAACCTGTGAATACAGTAAATCGACATTTCATCTCCCTTGGGAAGGACATCGCTTCCACTGTCCTGGCATCCTACAGGCCAGTGGAGCACAAAAATGTCACCAGAATACTGACACATCCTTGTTATAAAGTAGTTCAAATTTCATAAAAAATTGGATCAAACCCCATGTTTCCATAATGGAAAACATTATGTGAATGCTTTATAGAAATGGGAAATAATCACAAAATTTTCACAGCTAGAGTATTAAGAAAACTTCCCTGCCAGCAGCAGAATATAATTTCACTTCATGATTTTTATAAACTGTGAATGATGAGATGTAAATTATGCTGCCACTGAAAAAAAAGAACGGTATTCAACAGAATATTTTCTGCTTACAGTATTATTATGAGTAACAACTTCTTGACTGTTATTACTGTGGTCAAGCAAAATGAAGATAAATGTTTACATATACAACTTTTAAAATCAGTTTTAGATGACAGCAGGTTACTCTTTTCTTACTTCATACCAAGTAATTTTTTACATTATAGTTTGTTTCACCAATGATGTCACATTATATTCTCTTTGCTTTTGATACCTTTTTTAGAAAGCCCTTCAGTTGCATAGAAGGATTGCCTGGTACCCTCTTCTTGGCATAGTTCACACATTCATTCCCTTAACACTGCCTTTTAGTCTACTCCCTTCTCTTCTGGTTATATACATCAGCTGAGGCTTTTGAGCTTTTTCAAAATGCTTTGGCTTAACTGAAGTGTCTCAGTGCAGTATGGAAGTATCTGGATAAGCAGGAGGTGACTGATCATCTGATCAGATGCCTTTGGCTGTAAGTATTGGGAAACCTTTTTGATGTTGCTCCATTTCTTCCAGCCCACATTAAGACCAAGACACTCCTTTAGTTTCCATCTGGTTGTTTCATCTATGTCTTCTGGGAGTCTATATGAACAAACCAAGAACCTCCAGGATATATTCTGTTTTATCTCTATAAGTTGGAGAGAAAGGATCTCTATTTTTCCCTCCATTTGTCTATATTGTATTATAAAGTTACTGTGTTAGTGATGCTGGCAGCTGAACTGGAGAAAGTAACCTGCCAGCAAAGGAGAAGTTAGTAGAGGTGGACTACGTGGTAAAAACATAGTTAATGTCAGATCAAAGACTCTGAAAGAGAGAGCCCTGAATTCATACAAAACATTTGCTATCAGATCTTATTTCCATCTGTCTCTCTCAGAAGGGCTTTTCTCCACAGTTTCCAAGGCATTATGTTGTTTTCAGAACCAGAATGGTAGCAGTGGTACAACAGCTGTATATAAACTAATAACATTTTTAAACCAATCCTTTGATCATCTGTATTTTGTTCATTTTCTGACAGACTCATAATATTCGGTGTATCAAATTCTGGGTTACTGCTTCTCTCTTCCTCTGCTATTTGTAAACACTGTCACATACTGACAGTCTAGGAAAGCCGCAGTTCCTTTACCATAACTACACTCCGACATTCTTGTTACATTTGCAGGCTAGTCCTAACTAGTTCCTTCAAGATTAACATAAACAGTGTTTCAAATGTGTTGCCATCAGATTCCCAGCATTAATTAGAAAATATCCTTTAGATATGAATTTGCATCCATGCATTCATAGCAGGATGTTCCTTGGCAGTTGTTAAATGTTGAAAAGCCTCTGTATAAACCTCAGAAAAAGTGAGTATTCTGAGATCTGCTCTACTGCTTCTAAAACATGTTTAAACCTTGTGCTATTAAGCAAAGATCTCAATGTCACTTTTTCATTATGGGTCAACATATGACTAAGCTGTATGTTTACACTGATAATAGCTGTATGATAAATATTTACATGGATTATATAGTTAGCAGTAAGGCGTAAGCAGTGCTAACCGTATGCGTCACTCCTGTACCAAGAGTACACGGGTTATGAAAATGATGGTTTTGGTTTTTTCTTCTTTATTTTCCTTCCAAGTATTGAATTATCTTTCTAATCAGGCCAGACATAACCAGGAAACAGAACCTATACTGTTAACAGTTGCTTAAATGGAAAGGGATATTGTCTCACATGAATTCAACCAACCTTTTATGTGTCAGGCCTTCAGTTACTCTTACTCAAGAACGTTTTTCATGTTGAGGAAAGCTGAGTAATAGCTAATATGGCACATGTACATAAAATTTAGAATTTGTCAAAAAAAAAGGTTGTAATATGTGAACAGTGTTTCTCATTTCATTCAATTTTATTGGTAAGAAAAATTAACATTCAGACAAAAAAGTATAAGAAATCCATGAGGTTAATGGTGGCATGAGATTAAAAGAAAGAGATCAGCAGGTGTTTTTTTTTTTCTTCTAACCAGCTATTTATGTAAGTATAAAATAACCCAGAAGATCTGGTGGGATTTTAGTAAAATTTGTGCAGAACAAGGCAAAAAACCCCAGCTTTTAAGAACTTAATGGGTATAAAATCCCACACTTGGGTAAAGAGTACAAGAACAATGGTGGGTTATTTTTTTAAACCTAGCTACATATGTGGCCCATTAATTACAGCATGAGAACACATTATTCATTTCCTTAGCTTCCCATTGCTCCTGTGACTTGTTATCCCTGCCATATCATTAAGGATCTGAAAAGAGAGAATAGTAATGTATGATTGCTCAGATTGACCCAAGAAAGGACTATGATCTTTTAGGTCTCAGAAAGGAACCACAACCTCAGGACTTGCACATCCAGTAATAAGATCTGGGCCTGTATTGAGCCAATAAATATGGCATCTTTAAGAATTATGGACTGAAGTTAAGACTGCCTGAAAATGGACTATGCTGTTACAGGAAATGGTGCCAAATGTAGAAAACCTGGTGTATGACAGAAAATCTATCAGTTCAGGCACTTTTAACTCCCACATCCTGTGATTTCTATGAATTGTTATCATTAGCATTAATTGAGGTAACAGATCTAAATGTGCCAAAAGTAAGGAGCTTAAGGTAACATGTCTAAATGGTGGCACACACTGAGCCTTGCCCGCCTCTTTTGGCTTCTGTTCATTCTTGGAAGCGAGGACTATGCTGAAGTTGCTTGTTTTGGCAAAGCCTGCTCCTTTAACTTGATCTCCACCCTATTTCTAGGAATTCAGCCCCTTTCATGCCTGCCAGTCTGCTGAGCTGTGTGCTGTTTTTGGAAGGGCAGAATGCAATTTTCTTATAAATTCTATGACATATTTGTACGAGTTGCCAAAATGTTCTATGAAACCCGAGTGCCACATAAATGGCAGCAAAATCAGGCCATTTACATGTAGCTTTGGCTATGGGTTTTGTATGATTCATTTCTAGTTACATATTTGCACCATCAGCTTGCCAACATTTCTATGAGAACCTATTATTTCAGGCATTTATAATTTGCTCAGTGTATTCCCTACTGAATATTAATAACAAAGCTCACAGTCTGGATATCTGTGTCAAATTTGGGGAATAATACAGTAACACCAGTGACTAGTACTCTACACAAGTGAAACTAACACAGTTTTTAGCTGTGCCAGGAGAGGTTTAGGTTAGACATCAGGATGAAATTCTTCACAGAAAGGGTGATTAGACAGTGGAAAGGGCTGCCCAGGGACGGGGAGTCACCGCCCCCGGAGGTGTTTAACAAAAGACTCGATGTGGCACTGAGTGCCATGGTCTGTTTAACATGGTAGTGTTCAGTCATAGGTTGGATTTGATGATCTCTGAGGTCTTTTCCAACCTTGTTGATTCTGTGATTCTGCAATGTCTTAATCTGACTGCTTTTAGCGCTTGTAAAAAAAAAAAAACCAAACTCCTCGAACTATAAAACTTATAGAACTAGTTACTGTTTTGCATGTGCAGTACAAGGCTTTCAAAGGAAACCTGATTATGTATTTTAATAGTGGGCAGTGCCAGTGACCGATGCCCACCCCGAGACACCGCCTCAGCGACGCCGCCTCACTTTCCCGCCTCCGCCCTCAGCCCGCCCGCGCACAGCGGCGCAGGCGCGGTGCGCCCCCCGGGCGGGGCCGGGGCCGCTCTCTGCGCCGCCGACTGGCGGCCGCGGGGCACGTGGGGCGGTGCGAGGGCCCGGGCGCTGCCGCCGCCGGAGAACGTGAGTGCAGGGGGAGGGGGACGCTGGAGCCGCCGCCGCTACCTCCCCCACCTCCTCCCCGTCCCTGCGCGGCGGCTCCTCCTCCTGCCGTGCTCTCCTGTTCTGCTTCCTGCCCTCCTCCTCTCTTGCTTTTGCCGCCGCCTCCCGGCGGAGAGCGGCCCCCTGGCCGTGAGGGGCGCGGCCCACGCCCGGGGAGCGCCGCCCTGCTGAGCCGGGAGTGCCCGGTGCAAGCCCCAACAAGCGGGGTCTGGGCTGGGTAAGCTGCCCTCAAGGTGCGCTCTGTAGTAAGTTTCGCTCCGCAGAACTTAGCTCGTTCCCCGGCGCTGCAAGGAGTGGTGGTGGGAATTAAGGAAGTGAAGGGCCCTCAGAAGTCGAATCCCCGGTATTTCACAGGCGTTATCTTCATGCGCACACCCACCCTCGTGCCTGGGGGACTCGGTTCTTGGGAGCGCTCTCGGTGCCCAGGAGCAGCCGAGTGTCGGGCGCCCGCCGGGCTTATCCGCAGTTACACCCGCACATGTGCTGTGCCCCTCATGGCCTCCGCAGTTTGGGTTTATTGCTTTCATTTACCCCATTTTCTAAATCGGTGTTTTTTACAAATACTATAAATAACTTACTAAAAAAATTATTAGTTCGCCAGAACGATATTCCTTCCTTTGTTAAAACTACAAAACAAAAAACCTACTCCCAAAAACTGCGAATAACTTTCACCTGTATCAAAGAAGAAGCAATGACAAGTGTATCTTGGCTGTGTTTGGTAAGCTTTCTTACAGCTGTTAGAGCACCAAGTTTAAGTAATTCAGGTGTCTATAAAATGTAATTAACATTACCTGAGCTGGTTTGATTTCCTGAAATGGCACAGTGATGTTCTTCCTGGAACTGCTTTTTTTTTATTGACATAGATTGAAGGTGTTGACAACAGTAGTATAACACTAATACTAGAAAGCATATGTTACTGAATTGTTTGTAGATTTAACCAATATTATTTAAAATGGATTTCTTCAAAAAGTAAGTTTCCTGTTCTTCCTTTCTCCTACACATTGTGGACAAATTTTCCTTCAAATCTACCAAGGAATGCTAAAATTTAAAGAGGAGTTGTGCTTCACACTTCTGAAGTGGAGTCAGGCAATCTTTGATGGTTTCATTTTTAATAACATTACAAAATTCTTATGAGAAAAGAGGATGCTCTTCTAGTATGATTATACAAGTGTAACAATTGCAATCAAGTGGGGAAAAAAAAAACCAACAAACCCCAACCAAAACCCAAATCCCTGAACCTAATTAGAGTTAAACATCTGTGAAGTTAAAACCCAGCTGTGGCCTAATCTGAAGTTCACTGTTGTTTTGATGTATTTTTATTTTAAGCTGTGACATCCCCTTACCTTTACAAGTACAGTGATATTAAATATTTATGACTACTTTACTTCTCCAACTTCAATTAGTGTAGATGTATCCTGGTGTTTTGAGAGACAGTTACTAATTACTGTCTGTTATGAGAGAGATTTGACCTAGTCCTTTGGGTTCTTTCCTGTGAAAGCCGTCTCATTTATTTTGGGATAAGGTGGCCAAAATTATTCTTGGCATGTATAGTTTAACATGTGTATATTTTATTGTGAATAGTAATTGTTACACCTTTCAGAACATAATTTTCAGTTTTAAGTTGAAGTTTTTAGTTTAAAAGCTTATTTTGTTAAGGACTTCCTCTTTGAGTGGTACTTAAGAGGATGAAAAATCTATAAAATATTTTCAGTTTTCATGCTGAAGCAGATATAAGAGGCAGAAGAACTTCTTTATTCTCACACAAAACTTTGAATGAAATATAAAATGTTGCATAATAAAAAAAAGACTGTGATTTAGCCATTTATGAAGTCATTTAACTTTGATATTTAACTTTATGTTGTCTCAGCAAGGGAGTTATTGACTTAAATAGTTTTAAAATATTTTTATTACAGATGGGTGACTTCTCTCACCAGATTCTGAAATGCTGTCGTTTCAGTTCACCATTCAGTGTTCCTTTGTGAAGGAAAGCCCTTTAAAGGCACATTTGATGAATCCAGAAGTTGTTCTTTGTGAAGTAATTAATTTTATAATTAAGTCAGGACCTTGTCTTTGTTATGAGCTATATAATTGACTGTACATTTCAGAGCTTACTGTAGCTGACAGCTTGCAGCTGACCTTCTCCTTGCATACTTACAAAATATAAACAGGATGATTCATTATGTTTCAAGCTTTTAGGTTTTTTTCCTTGCATTGTTTTTTTTTCTGTTAGGCCTTTTCTCCACCCCCTTCCGAAGTTTGAGGGCCACAGTGAAAGTGTTTACAGTTTGCTCCTGCTTCCTTTGCCCTCCTCTTTCGCCCTAAAAACAGTTTCTGTCTTTACCTGGAGAAGGCTTTGTATCCTGAGACTGTATCCTGAGGTGTCTTCACAGACAGATAGTGTGGGCCTGTTGAGGCTTATCTGTATTGTGGAATGGTTTGTGCTTAGGATCTGATACTCACCCTTTATGTTTCAAGTGTTTTGACATTGATCTAGCTCTAATCTGGTCGTGTAGGCTGAATGCGCAAATTTTTTTCCAGCGTGTACTTGATTTTGCATAAACATAAATCAAAATTTCAGGGTACTTATGTCTGTTTTGGGGGAAGCAAGGGTACAGGGAGATTCTTCTCCTCTAAATTCAAATTGCAGCTATAGGAAAAGACAGCAGAACATTTCATTTTAACTGGTATTTACTAAAATACTTACTTTATTACATTTATTTTTAGTAATTTGAAGTCATAATATTTTATGGTTGCCAAGTGAGTGAGGGGGGTTGTCACAGTAAAAATAAAAGTTTAAATGCTTTTTACTTGGTTAGTACAAAACAAACAAACAAATTCCAAGAATATTTAGTTCAGACATTTATCTTGAGTAGGTGACAAAAATGCAGACACGTGGCAGCCTGGATGCAGGACAAATGTCCATTTCAAGTCTCTTCTGGAAATTTGTACATTTTGAAGTGGGTGGCATGTTTTCAAAAAAAAGAAAAAGGAAGAAGTGCTTCATTGTTTCAAGCCTCATTTGACTTTTAATAAAGAGAGTAGAGGCTGAGGAGGAATGTTCAAACAGTCGAAAGCTCTATATGTTTTAAGGGAGTTGCATTCCAGAAGGTTCTCAGATAACTACTGTTTCCTTTCTTATGTCTTTCTCCCTTCAAATCAAACACATAATGTGTTTTGGCTGACATTTTTGATTGCTCCGAGTAATGGGAATGGTTTATGATAACTAGCACTGCTGTATTCATGGTGGAAAGCATTCCCAGTCCTGTTCCATGATTTTTGTCTGGATATGTGCTGGATGAGGGTTTCTTTTCTTAGGTGCAGGGGTGTTAAAAGTACTTTAAAAGGAAATTTAAGATCAGAAGCAGAGATGGAAACTTTAAAACACAAGACTATTTGGCAGTTTGAACAAAATGGTATGGCAAGATTTTGACGTTTCAACATAACATGCATTTAAAGGATGTTCACTTTTAAATTCTAACAGTTTTCGTGTCTACTGTTTTGTGATGAAAAAGATGTAACTGTGTCAGTGGTACAAGAAAAGCCAGAGGTCTGGGCAGAAGATTGTAAGAATATTTGAGGATGTTGGTCTGCCTGATATCAGAGCAAGTAGTGTGGAAAAAGAGAATGACATTGATTAAACTTGTGATTAACTAAGTTTGTTTCTTTTTTAATGTTGACTTTAAAGTCAAATACTGACAATGTTAATTATTTAAAGTCAAATACTGACAATGTTAATTATCTGCAATGACCACTTTACACTTAAACCGGTTGGTTCATTTGAGCTTTATGGGGGCTACGGCTGTGGTCTCTGGAGTTAAATTGTGATCATTAGAAACTGGGTTTGGAAGGCACCAGTGTAGGAAGTTATATGTTCAAGAGGCCTGGTATAAAGTACATTTCTGTTGTTTTCACTCTGTTTTGGACAAGGCTTGGGCATTATGTAGCATCTCCAAGAAAATAACATGGGAAAAATGTAGTGACTTTCATTGTAATGTGGCAAATACATTTTACATGCATTCTGGTTTATTGCAGTTGTTTTGAGGATAAAAAAAAAACAACCAGGTTGTTTTTTTTCTTCTCTTAAATTGCTCTAATAAGCATAAATATGGCTTAAAGAGAATTGCAGAGACTAGAATACTTAACTATAAGAAGTGGCATTAATTAATCCTCTGTGTGAACTAGCATGGAACTACATGCTTCTCTCACTTCAGGATAAGCAGGGAAGGTAGGCTGGCTGCTACCTGGTCATCTTTGATGTTCCACCCTGTGCAGGTCTCCCAGGTCCTGTTGCTGTTACAGGGTAACATCGTCCAGAGGTGTTTCCCGTCTTTTCCACGTGCTTGCTGACTTAATGGAATGCAACCAAATCAAATTATTAAGAATACTCTGAATACCTGAATAGAAATGTTCAGTAAAGTGTTTGCAGGTGTAGCAATGGTCTGTAGAGTTGTGAAACTTAGTAAATCCTCGCAGACATAATGGGGAAGGTTAAATTTTGCATCTTGAGCTGTCCTTTATAAGTGTCTAATTTTTCTTCCTGTCCTCGAGAAGAACTAGATTATTGCTTGTTTATCTAATAAAAAAGTTGAAGAGGAATCATTTCATATGATGAACTGGAAAGGCATTTAAATAAAAAATGAATGTATTATCAACTTTAACTATTTTGCATATAGTGATAAAGGAGGTTAATGGGGTGTTGAGAATTTTGTATATATCTCAGTATTTCAGGTGGTTTCATTTGAAACCTGCTGGCAAAGTTTTGAAGAGCAATTGTGTTTTGCTGGTTCTACATAGCTGATACTTACACCTGGAATAATGTGTTGTGTATCTTCAGTAGTTCTGCAAAGAAGGGGCACCCTGGAGGGGAGGAGAGGCTGTGCTGTTGTTGGGCCACCTTGCAGAGTTTTCAGAGGTTAAAGTAGGACTGGCCAAGTTGGGGTAGCCCTTGGAACCAGCTTGAAATCCTGAGTTTCTTCCTGTCTTCCACAGGTGGTTCCAGGCTCTGGAAACTCCACATCCCCTTTTGCTGTGTTGTCCAGTGCAGCTTCCTCCCTCCTCTCTTGTCAGTTCCTGTCAGAGTAACTTTGTTTCTAGCCTGATCTATTCCTGTAGCTCTCTTTAATCCCCTGGTTTTTTCTGGCATAAATAAAACAGAGATGAAAATTTTGTTACAACTCTTTAAATTTTATATGCTGGTTTTGTATATGATTTCCTCCTGTAGTTTTCTTTTCTCCATCGCATACTTCTAAGCTAAACTCTTTATGCTAATCCCTAGGAAAGCAGTAACGATTTTCAAACTGCATGTAGGAGTACTTAGCTGTGTCTCTGTTACTTTTTTGAAATTGTAACTTTTAGTTTTCAAGCTTCGCTTGATTTGAATATTTGTAAAAGTTGGAAAAATTGTCATTAAAAAATTAAAGTACGTAGCAAAGATAGGAATACTGGAAAGTGAGACTCTAGAGTAGAATTTTAAACTGTTTTCCTTCCTGAAATTTTAATTATTGAGTGAATCAGGTTTGATGAGAACATGTCTAGAACACCCAGGTATTTTATAGATTAAGTAAAGCCTGTTCAGGGATGTGAAAGAGAGGTTGCAGACTACTTTTTCTCACAATGCTTATCTGGATTATCTGTATAAATCTCTTTTATTTGTGTTTTCTATCAGTTTACAAATTCTGATTTTTTTTTCCTCACTTGAATTTTTGTTCTGATACATAAAAGGTATCAGCTGATTACCTTGATGAATTTTTTGTGTTTAAAAAACCCCAAAAAACAGCGATGAGCTTTAAAACACCCCTATATGTATATAACAAGTTATCTTCTTTCTTTCAGAATTTCCAAAACTTGTATGGTTTTGAAATTGAACAGAAGACTGGAAATCGGAATAATCCTCACGTTTCTTTGACTAAGAAGTAATAATGGAACGAAGGCAGAGAGGAGTCAGTGCTGGACTGCTTTTGCTGCTTTATCAAATTTCACAAGTTGGACTCCAGAACATTCCTTCTGTTACCCTTGGGGTACTTGTACTGAATATTTTTCTCTTTTTGAATCCTTTGAGACCACTGTCTGAAGTGTGTCTCAGTGTAAATGAAGCTGTCCACAGAAAGAACTGGCAGCGTTTGCTGCTTGCTCCTTTCCACCATGCAGATGATTGGCATTTGTATTATAACATGATTTCCATGCTTTGGAAGGGTATAATGCTGGAAAGAAAGCTTAAGAGCATATGGTTTGCCTACATAATTGCAGTGTTTTCACTACTGACTGGAGTCATTTACATGGTGCTGGAACTCCTGCTTGTGATAATTCTGGATGATCCTTCCTATGAAATGAATTGTGGAGTAGGTTTTTCAGGTAAGACACAGAGTTGGTCCAATTTACATATGTAAAATTAATATGTATCGTTGCTATATGACAATAATTGTAAATTGCAGAAAGTGGATAGGTGTACATCTGTATATATGTATGATTGTCATGTCAGTAAGGTTATCCTGTTTTTCAATTTAAAGCATGTACTCTGGGTGTGAACATTATGTAATTCAGTTCTTGTGACTGACAGGAACTTTACCTGAGAACATGAAAATATCATCGTTCTGGTAGAATTGTGTTTTCTGTGTAATATCACTGGTTAATTGAAGTCTGGACTCCTAATTTTCTGATGTCAATACTGCTCATCAGGTGGTTTCTAGAAAAGCATATCAGTTTAGAATTACTCGTGCCTGTCTTTGGAGAGACTCCCCTAGATTTCCTCCTGGTAGCAACAGCCAAACACCTGATTTTGGTCATCTTCTTTCCAGTAATGGTCTTGTCTTCTTTAGGAGATCAGTTTCAAGTTAATAAACTCCTTCTCTTTACAAAAGTCTGCAGTCAAGTAGAAGAGTAGCCCTGCTTTTCTGGATAAGTAGGGGATTTCCTTGCCATCATTGGGACCTAGCCTTAGAAGGCAAGTCCTCTTTTTCAGCCTCTAAAAAAGCTGCCTCAACACCTCTGAGGATACCTTGTGTTATTCTGGTTGGTACGAGTTGGAACATCCTGGGAGTTGCTCCTCTGGACCTCCAGGTATTTTCTGGTCACCCCCCTTTGGTAACAAGATGTGCCCAGTTCTAATACCAGCCTTTCTGGGGGCTGTAGAGGCCCTGAATGCAGCGTCTTTCCTTGAAGGGTGTGGCTGCCTGGGCCAGCCTCCATGTGCCCGTGTCAAAACTTTTACTTGTTCATTTCTCAAGGTTTTTTTCAGACCACTGTGAGCTTTCTCTTGAGAGGAACTTTTTCATAACACTTCCAGTAAGTTCTCTGAATTCATTCCATCATATCAGCTGGTGGTTGCATGATAAAACAGTTGCAGTCAGTTAGAAATGAATGAATGTTTACTCCGATTAAAGGTGATTTATTTACTTTTTTTTCACACCAAGTGATTCTGGAGTATGTGTAAGATGATTTTCCATTAATTCAGAATCTGAACCTACTGTTGAGCGTTACACATCTTTGTTTGTCTTGTTTTCAGTAGTGGCTTTTCTCAACTCACAGAACATTTTTTTTGAGTTCACTAATTTTGTCAATTATTTCAACCAGAACTCCCGTTTTAAATTATGTTTGTATAGTTTTGAATACCTGCATAGCTACAGTGAGCAGGCACATTAAAAAGCAACTTAGATTTGGCTGTTACACAAATACGTAGTTTTTACATCCTTTTTTTTTGTAAGTCACTGAAAAGCATCACTGAAAAAACAGAACTGTTGTTCTGGCATGCAGCAGTATGCTTTGTGGTGCTTTGAAACTGCATGGTACTTCAAATTGTTTACATTTCTTTATATTTGTGCACAAGTACTTCTCTCTTCATGTGATTTTTTTCTTGTTTGCAGGAGTCTTGTTTGCTTTGAAAGTTCTAAACAACCATTATAATCCAGGAAGAGTGAGCAGTGTCCTTGGATTGCCGATATCCAGTAAATATGCTTGTTGGGTGGAGCTGGTGGCTATTCATTTTATCTCCCCAGGGTAAGTGCATTTAATATTTCAAAGAAAGGAGAAGAGATTTGGGCTGTCTGGAGTAGTTTGAAATGTATCATGAAGTGTGAGTAGTGTTAGCTGGTACCCCAGTGCAGTGTTGGGACTGCAGTCTGCTTTTTCCTTAAAAACAGCTCTATTTTGAGTACATCTCAAAATAAAAACCTGCAATACTGTTCCCAGAAGGTGTAACAGTATTTGAGGGAAGATAACAAAAGCTGATGGACAAGGAGAAGGGATGTGCCTTTTCAACGAGGTAACTAAACTCCTACACCATAGTGCCAAGGGCTTCATTAGCTGAGCAGCATTCCGCTGTTTGCTTGCCATTTCTGTCCTAGCCCATTCTGGCTTAGTCACTTCTAATTTATGACAAAATTATCATCCAGTATTCTGCAAATTTTGTGCAGTGTCACTGTCCTGCTGTGCTGCTGGTCATCTCCCTCAGTTTCCCTGTGTGCTCTGTGCCAGAACAGTTCATCTGCCCCTGCCTCTGTGAGAACAGGGCCTTGCTCTTCTTAGGCAGTTGATTTTTGTAATCCTATTTGCAAATCAGTTCTTTTCCTGTGTAATATTTTGTAACTGTGCATCACACTGGAGAATATGTGCAAAGTACAGACACAAAACCTATGAACTAGCAAATCACAGTTTATATACAACTTCCCACTTTTCAGAAAGATGAAAACAAAAAAGAGCTCAGCAATACTGAGATGTTCTTTGTCAGATACTATGATATACAGATAGAAGATTTCCTAGAGCAGAATGAGAATTCAAATATTGCTTAGGTTAAACACTGGTTTTATTGCTTTATGCCTGGCTGCTTGATTGACTGCAGCAAGGATTAAAGACAGAGGAATGTTCTGCCCAAAAGCAATTTTATTTGTGAGCTGCATGGCATTACTACAAATATAAAATGGAAGCTTTCAGTGCATTATAAACATTTTTCTGAAAAATATAAACGGTTGTTCTAGCTGAACATAGTTTTTATTTGATGATAATTTAACAATACTGTTTATTATTAAAGAATACTGAAAGAGTGTTATGTAGGAAATAAAACTGTATCACACTGTTTATGGTAGAGGAAAAACATGATTTCAGAGGTTGGGTGCTGTTCTTTTTCAGTTGCGTTACTGTAGAAAAGTCTTTGGGTAGAGAGTGGATAGGAAGTCCAGAAATAATACCAAAAAATGTTTCATAATTTTGTGGAAGTTTAGATTGCTGCCTCATCTAAACCTCTACAGTGACCTCTACAGAGGGCAATTTCACAGCATTCAAATGATAGTGGGGGCTACAGAAAACAAGTAGTGATCTCCAGAAATTCATGTCCTAGAGCACCACATGTTTAATTAGTAACTGCCTTGCAATGAACCATAACAATTGTAGCTCTCACAGCATTGCTCTTACATGCTCATCTGTGTGCTCAGGGCAAGTTGCAATATTTGAAGTGTATGTTTAACTGGTTCCTTTTGTAGACCAAGTTGCATAATTTAGTTTTGGATAGATAAGAGGTCAGTGAGTGGGGCAGAATTCTGTCCAGTCAGAAAGCCATGCAGTAAATGTGGACCTGCCGTATCGAATGGACTGATGTAGCACATTGACCTGAGAATCCATAACCAATGAAAGATCCAAAAGTAATATTGAGCCTATTGAAAACTTTGATTTGAGTGCTAGGAGAGGATTTAGGAGTTTACTGGTGTCTAATTATTTTCTTTCTCATTAATGTTTTTCTTTTGGAAAAACTTCAAAGTGCATTTAGTATCCTTCTAATCTTCACCTTCCGTAAAGTAAGGATATTGAGATGCAGGCTTTGCTTAGCAGTCCTTGGGATTATTTGCTTAATAGAAAAACATATATGTGGAAAGTTACTTTCTGTTTAATCTGCGCCGCTTCCAGAATTGGGCAGATACCTGAGGTGAAACACTATCATGTTGGTGATTTCTAGAGTAGGTGATTTTTAAGTATTTTTAATTTTCTGAGGTCAGACATTTTCCAGGTCAGGCATGCATTTTTCATAAATTTGGAAAATCTGTTCCAGAAAAATCTATTTGGAAAATAAGTTCCTTATAGATACTTTATTTTGGTAACTACCTTTTACCTATAAATGTTCACAACAGCATTTAAGTGTTACTCTTATAAGTTGGTTACTGACGAGAGAGAACTGCAGCTCTCCATTGCAGGATACAAGTTTGTGGTTAAGTAGGTGGCAAAGAGTGAAATTAGATTTGATCTTTACCTCCCTCTAGTGACATGTGCATTTTCCTGTCTCCTTTTATCACTGATGCCTGGAAGTTGGCTTGAGCACTTGTGCCGTCATCTGTGTAACTCCTGCGGATCACTGACCCGAATGTAAAAATTGATGCAAACATTACACCTTGTACATTAAATGGAGGTTTCATTTCTACTTCATAATGGAAAAAAGGTTCATTTTAGCTCATATTATTTAAATTTTTTGACAACCAGTATGAATGAGTTATTCCTAATTGCACATACTGGGAAATTTTAATGTTTAGTGTATTGGCTTCTGTAACTTCATAACAGAGGTGAAAAACTTGTGGCTAGTGTTTACATCTGCTTAAATTCAGGAGATTTTCTCTTAATTTATGTTTAAACCTGTTTAAACACAAAAGAGTTTAAGTCTTGAATTTGAATGCTGAAAATTGATTTTTGAATTTATAGAGTACCCCATAGTCATGGCAGTAAGTGGAGCAAATCTCCTTATTTACTGTAAACATGTGCTTCTGGGTTGATTTCTCAAAAGACTCAAAGCCTTTTCATTCTGTATACAAATGGTAATGCTATTTTTAAAATAAATTGTTGGTATGCGTAGAAAAGAATCTGGATCTCAGCATTTCAATTGTTCTTTCAGTTTTGAAGGCAGTGTATTACGAAGATTGCAGTGGATCTGCATTCATGCTTATCTCAGACTAATTGTAGGATTGCACTGATAGTGCAGTAGGAAGTACTGTGTTTGTGCTTTCACGCAGAACTGTAAATGGTTTTGGTAAGATCTACCCAGACATTACAATATAAGTTACTTTTTTAAAGCTTAAAACCAGTTTACTCATTTGATGATTTGGTAAGTCTTTAAATGCTTTTAGGGAAAGCATATTCTGTCCTTTAAACAAGCAATTGAAATGATGTCTCCAATTAGTTTTTTCAGGATATTTGTTAAATACTTTCTGTAACTGTGTATGCCTCCCAATTTAAAGGTAGTTACAAAAATACTTGGCAGTATATCCTTGCAGGCAGGTAATTTCTCTGTGCTTGGTCTCACTCAAGGACTTTCTCAGGGAAGTCTCAGGGACTTTCTCTTTACAACAAATTCTGCACTTTCTCTTTTAGAATCCCTATTAAAAAAAAGGTCTCCCTTTCCATTTCTCACAAGATTTTTTTATTTTCTAGGACTTCTTTTGCTGGGCATCTGGCAGGGATTCTTGTTGGATTGATGTACACTATGGGACCTCTGAAAAAGATCATGCAAGCCTGTGCAGGTATATAATTTTGTTGAATTTACAAAATCTGCATAAGAAGCACTTTTGTTTTTAAAATTCAGTAAGTCTTGCGTGTAGAAATTCAGCCCATTCCCACAAGTTTTTAGACAGTTAAAGATATGCTCATTTTATTAAAGTGAATGCAGAAGAAAAAATTCAATTTTTTTTCTTAAATAGGGATAAGAACAATTAAGAATAAATGTGACTTTCAGATATTTTTACGTAGAGGAATACCTTTTACTCTTCTTTTTAAGTATATCTTTAGAGTATAATCTTTCAATGAAAATGTCACTTCAAGTGAAGTGTGGTGAAGCCATAAACATATGCCAGAACCAAATGTTTCCATCTTGATTTCTGCTGCTTGTGTCCATTCTAATGGAAGTCTCTGCGGTTTGAAAAAGGTGGTGGGATGCTTAAGAAATTGTTACTGGAATTTCTCAGGCTTTTCAAAATGTGTTATTACAGCTTTTCATATTGTAGAAATAGTTATTTTTTTAAAAAGATTGTATCTTTAGACATCTTTAGTCTTAAAAATTGTTTTAAATACAGCCCTGCAAACTTTTAAATGAACACTCCCATAAATATCAGTGTTTTAATTGCAAGTCTAAGCCCTGGCACAAGAGCTGTGCTGGGGTTGGTTGGCAGAATATTTGGCTTTTTATGTCTGACTACTGGATAGGTTGAGTACTTTATTCATTATTGTTCCATCAAATTGTGCACGGATACGGTGTTTGTGTAGTGGGGAATTATTTGTTCAAATGTGTGTGCTCTCTCTGGAGGTTTGATCACAGTTTGGGGATAGTCTGTAAGTCATGTATGTTTAGCGGCTGGAAGGGAAAAAAGGACACCAAAGCATCAGATTTCCTGCCTTGCTGGAGGGAACAGTTGTCAGGTGTCCCATTAGTTAAAGGTTAACCTTGCATGATTCTGTGCCGTGGGGGAGCTACCTGATGACTATAGAACAGGTGAGCATCAGCTCAGCTGCCAGGGCAGCTTCAGCATCTTCCAGCCTTGGACTTGGCAGGATACAGCCCTGACTGAGTAACCTGCTCTGATCTCCTCACTAACCCTGCTCTGCTTTGGAGTTGGACTGGGCACCTTCTGAGGTCCCTACCAAACCTAATTTCTCCAGGAGTCGGTGATAAACCCCACGGCACTGTTAGGGAAACCTGCCCTGGAGACCCTGCTGCTGTGCAGGTTGCTGGGTGACTGAGAGCTGCAGGAAGCTGTGTTCAGTACACGGGTAATCCTTTTTCTCCTGTGTGGCAAAGCAGGAATAATGCAGTGGTGCTCCAGTCCTCAGTTTTCTATGCATTAAACATTATTACTAATGAACACTCGCAGTGCAGTAATTTTTCATTATGTGTTCTGGGGAGAAACGTTATAGGTTAGTTTGCATTTTTCTAGTCTACGTGGATATGTTGCTTGAACATGGCACACTACTGTAAAATCTGGAACAACATACAAGTTTGCAATAGTATATTCTCTCACTGATGCCAAAACAATCACAGATACCCATGACTGATTTCCTGCTTGTATCTTATGAAACAGACTCTTAAAGAAAAGGGTACTTTAAATTTGAATTTTGTATTCTATAAAGAAAATATGGTTATTCTAACAGTATATGCATTATTCTTTTATTTAGCTGGCATTTCTTTCTTCACTGAGCCTGACAGGCCAAGGGACTACTATTCAGGTAAGTACTGTCATCCACTTAACCAAAAACTTATTCCAGCTTTAAAAATAGATTTTGGTAATGATTAGGGAAAGCTATATACATGGAAATACATATAGTATACGAAATATTCTGCACATGTGTACTTGCCTAACTTATATTACTTCTCTGGGCATGTCTCACCTTTCCTCTTCAGACAAGTGAGTGGATGTATTTTGTACAAGAGGCTTAAGCCTCAAATTAAGGTCATGACTTGCTAAAATGCTACCTCAGGGAAATTTCATCCCTTTTGCACAAGGTGTAGCAGTGGGGAAACTGTGTCTACTAAAATCAGCCTTTTGGACTTTGGTAAATCTGCCCTCATCTGGCAGATTTATCTGTTCCATTCTAGGGTGATTTTTCCCTTCTGACAAGGATCTTCTTCCTTTGAACGCTCTTTGTAAATGAAGTAATTTACATACAAAAAGCCCCTCCTCACAGACTGAATTTAGGCCGTCTTCAGTTTATAGACAGATAGTTGGAATACTGGCACACTGAGCGGAGCACATTTGATTCACTTCTCCTGCAGAACATTGAGTCATTGCATGTGGAGTGTACAGAAATAACAGGTGGAGTCTTTGCCCGTGAGGGCCAGGAGAGGCTGGGAGAAGGGCTCTGTGTGTTGGATCTGAGCTAAGGGATGCATGTCCTAGCATCTCCTATGTCCTGCAGGGATTTATGCTCTTTCCTAGGCATCTGCTGGAAGGACAGGATAAATACATAGTGATAACTCTCTCAAATATCTGCCAGTGTGCAGTGGGTTGTGGCTTAAAGATGTTCTCAGCAGAAAGTTTTATGGGGGAATTTTGTCTTTAATAGCCTGTGGTAGATCCTTCTTCCATCAATTTGTCAAAAGCTCTTGAAATCGACAGGAACATTTTTAACATATCATCAGAAAATACTCACTGTTTGCTGGTTTAGAATCTGCCATTTTTTGGTTTGGTTTGAACCTGCTAACTGCTAATTTCATTTGATAAGCATTAATTCTTCTTTGGGGAGGGAGACTAAACCTTCATTCTTTATGTACTTCCTTCCTTCCTTAGTGGTTTTTTAGGCTTCAGTCCTGTACTCACAATGGTCATCTTTTTCCCTCCATTTGGAAAGCTGGAGTCTGTCTGGTTGCTTATAAGAAAACTATTTCACACGTTTGATCATTCTTGTTCTCTGATGTTTAGTCATGCAGGATTTTTTATTTTGTGTAGACTTTTATAATTGAGATGTGCTTACTTTGAGCCAAGTTTATAGCTGCTTTTATTCTCCCTGATGGATTTTGTCTTCCATGATCTATCTCCAATTTTATTATTACATTTAGTAATTCCCACAAACAGGATTCTGGGCCCTTGAATATTTTTGAAACATCTGTTTTGTAATTCCTAAACAAAAGATCTTAGTTTGCTTTCCTCAACAACAGCAACAGGGATTGTTCCAACTTAAAAGTATATTTACCCAGGATTTTCATTACTCTAATTTACCCTTAAGTCAAAGAACATTTGATCTAAAGGCCAGCAAAGAAATAAAACAGAATTACTACTGTGAAGTGAAGTGAGAGGTGAACACAGCGTGTGCAGCAAGCACAAGTTACCTGTTCCCATGGCTGGCAATCTCAGCCCAGTTAAAGATGTTCACCCAGCTAGAGGTGTTGCCCAGCTCAGCTGCTCACAGACAGTAATCCTTCCTTCAGTGTCCCAGAGTAGCAGGGTGGATGGGAACTCAAAAGATTTCTACTGGAAAAAGTACTTTAACAGCAAATGAAGATAAGAATTTGTACTTGACATTTAAACTCTGTTACAGCCACTGTACAAACACCAGCTGCTGAGAGCTTGGGTGGATGTACAAGACCACCCTTGTGGAGGAGGAACAGATAGATTCTGAATAGCCCGTTCTGTTTGCTTTTCCAGCTCTTTTTAAGTAGGAAAATGGAAGAGATTTCATGTAGCAGATCTGCCATGATGGGGAGGGGGAAAAAAAAAAAGCTTTAGTACACTGACAACAAGGAAGTCTGGGGTTTTCTTGCATGTTTTGGGCAGTCCCCAAAAGCTGTTACTTTGAGTTCCTTTGGTCAAAAGAGAGTTAACTTGAATTATCCGGTCTTCCAAGTTTGCCTTTAGATATGATGATTTAATTGTTTCTTTGTACTAAAGTCATTTGTCTAAAGTGACTTACAACTGCAGTTAAGAAAATATATATTTGTTATGTTCATTCCCTCTCCATATACTTTGTAATTGTCTTTCATCCTATTTGCAGAAGTCTTAATGGAAGATTTAACCTTTTGCTTGGTGTATGATATATGGAATAAATTTGGCCATCTGTGAATTAGGAAAACTCGATCTAGTGTCATAGGCTAATGATGCATATCTTGATTAGTTTTTCACTTTCTGGTGTTGCTACTTTATTACTATGTGCCTCTGAATACCAATTTAAATAGAAAAATAGATGAAGTTATGATCAGAACAGATTTTCTGAAACAGTACAAGGAAATAGCTTTAGAAGAAAAAAGGTCGTAAGTGTAATTTTAACACATTTAGTATTTAGTAGCTGAATTTGGTTTTCTCCAAGTGCAGTTCATGAATAAAGTATTAGGACATTTATTTTGATTAATAGGAACACCTTGAACACGTCAATGTTGCCAAACTGTGTCTCATTTTAAAATAAAAGATTACAGCTTTCTGAGCACTTACAACTTGCTGGCAGTGTGAAACATAAAACATAGAAAAAACTACAGCAATAGAACAAACCTAAAATACAGCATCCTTTTGCTTTCATCAGATAATTTCATGCTTTTAGTACCAGGATTTTATACTCTTCTTGCATGCGGTTTTGAAGCCTCCAGAAAATAAATTTATAGCTGAGAAATTTTCATTCAGATTAACGTAAAGCAGAGGAGAATGGTGGGAGTATGTGAAGACTGCATCCAAAATATACAGATATAACAGCTACACGCTGTCCCTCAGTCAGATCTCACTGCAGGTGTATGCAAAATCTCTTAATCTCAGTTGTATGTTCCAGGACAAAAAAAGTTGGAAACAGAATGTGTGTGTATAATGTATATATGTATACATACATCTGGTGCACATACATGGGTCTATAAAATCACTGTAGGGATATTTGCAAATAGAGAGGAATATATATAATTCTATGTAGAATTTTGTGCAGTTAATCTGTTCAGTTTTTCCTGCTTTTCATGTATAACTTTCAAGACAGAGTATTGCTGATTTCATTTGTCTAAAGGTTATAGAGCTTGGGATATTTTTCTTTAGCATACCAGCTAAAATGATTCTTTAGCACAATCATTTTAAAAAAGAAATTATTTATTTGTCCTCACTTTGTCACCTGTATTTGTTATTAACCACAGAAATGTCACAATTTTCACCTGGAAATGATAGAAACAATGAGAGAACACAAGACTATCATTGATGCTAATAATCTGAAGAAAAAGGAAATGGCCTGCTGTGCTTCATGCAAAAATATTTCCACTTTCCTAATTTTGAAAAACCTTTGTATAATTTTCTGTCAAGAAACAGGCGACATTTCTGTACTTTGGTTCTTCAAAATCCCTTGTTCATCTGTGTGGAAATTAAAATATCACAAAAGCTTTGTATTTTGAAAATACAGAAATGGAATAGAAAAATGGGACTTTTCTCCATAGTTTCCCTCAGTTGAAAGGGGGACTTCTTTCCATAATTTGTCTCAGCTTAAGTTTTCTGTGTTCAGGCAAGATCAGATTGTCTTGTTAACAGGAAGTGAGTCTTGCTCAATTGTCTAGCCAAGTAATTTATTTTCCTTTTGAATCCCATGTGTTTGGGTGGATGATGGCTGGTGCTTGGTTTTGGCCAGCTTTGCAAATGGCCAGAAGTGGTTGGTTGCCAGCAGTGCAGCAGCAGCAGGGAGTGGGACACTGATGAGATCTGTGCTGTGGTGGCTTTTTGCAGGGCAGATTTAGCTGTGCGAGAGCACAGCATGAGCTGTATACAGCACTGCAGGAACGTGCAGGAATCCTTCCCCGGGACTTCTCTAGGTCTAAAGATGACTGGAATTTATGACATTGGCTTATGGGCACTGGGGGAAAGGGAAAGAGAGGTGGGGAGAAAAAGCCTGAACCGTACCTGTTTTCTAGTGATACCAGTAAGGTGTCCAAGTATTGACAACTAAATGTTAAAAGGAGATGATGAAAACTGTATTTCAATTTTTGTGTTAAACTTCTTAATAATAACAACTCTATGACGCTTATTATAACAATTACAAAAAATTGAGATGCTTGGTCCATCTTTATTCTGTTGGTTTTTTTCTCTCCTGTTACCGTACTATGGCTTTGTAAATTAGAAGTTAATTCATGGCATATATTGTATGAATAATTGAACCCTAATAATTCTTTTCTTTCCCAAATTAAAATAATTTGTGAAAGAAAGATAGCAAGAAGATAATATCTGATTTCACACAAGCTGAATAGCAGCAATTTATTTTATTTTTTGATTCATTTTACAGAGTATTATGGCTATTATCCAGATTATCAATACAGAGCTCCAAGGAGCTACTTTGATTATACAGGTGGGCTCACTGAAGAAGAACAGCTTGAAAGGGCAGTGCTAAACAGTCTTAATGAAAGAGGTAGGAATTTTATTGCATTTTTATCTTTAAAGTTATGATTCATACTGGAAGGGACTCAGGAGGGAAAACAAGATGTATTCCTCACGACTTATTTTTGGACATACCGTGTAATTTTGGGAAGGAATGGGTATAAAATGAACTTGTATTGTAAGGGATACTGACTATTTTACTGTCTTTAAGAGGTTATTTTGCATAATTTTTAACATTGAGTTTCAGAAAGAAATCCTTCAAAGCTTTTAATATTAAGCAGTTTGAGATGTTATTTGCAAGAATGAGCTATGTTTGTGGAGTTTTTTGAAACTACCAAGTAAACAGAATACAAATAACAATGATAAGATTATGATAATATAAGTAGACAGTATGCACTTTAAAGCCTTAATGTATTAGTGTGACTCACCTGCAACTTTCATTCGTAGCCTTAAATAATCTACAACACTCCAGGTAAGTATGTATTTTTTGTCTGCTTGTTTTTGAACAAAGGTAAGTTTTGTGCTACAAGAGGATGTGTGTTTTTTGGAGAATGTCCTTCGATGAAACACAAGAATGAATTGCAGTAGTATGACGCTAGAGATTACTGTGGCAAACCAAGTTTCTCTTTTGACTTCCCTGCCAACAGCAGCATTTCTTAACACTCTGGTAGTGCCTGATGTCAGTGCTGGTTACAGTTTTTAAGCCTCACAATCAAGTGTAGCAGGAAGAGGTATCGTTGTATATTGTTTCCAGTATAATTTGGTGTGATCAACTATATAGAGATCTTGCATTATTTTGCTCCTCTTTCTCCTACCTGCTGGAGCACCTTAGTTTGGACAAGCAAGACTTAAGGTTTGTGCTCTGAAAATACTTTCTAAAACAAGCTGTGTAAAGGTTCAGTTTGCCTATAGGCAGATGTCTATTTCACAAAGAACATAATACAGAGCATGTCATTGATCACACCTGTTTTAGGGACACAAAGGATGAGATGAAATTTACTGTGCTAATGGGCAATTAGGATACTCTTCCCTGTCAGTTGGTTTGAAAAATAATTAGCTTGAATGAGCACTATCCTTTGAACACGATACATTTTCCCTAAAGCATGAACATTCAGAGGTTCTTGCAATTACATGGATGATGAAACAGGTGCTTGACATGACAAAAAAATACATAAAGTAATTTGAAATAGGTTGTAATAGCAGGTACCACAATCAATTTAGGGCTCTTATTAATTTTTTTCCCCCCAACTATGACATTTAAACCATCTCAGTTGATCTGTATCTTGGACAACAGAGTACTCCAATAATTTCAATTGATAACGAATATTTTTTTCATCCTTAGGTGGACAAGTACATTTATTATGGCTTTTAGGCCACAAAATGTACCATTATGGATTTAGAATGTTGATCCATTCTTAAAAATTGCTGTGATAGTATCCTGCTAAGCTAATAAAAGAATCAATGACGTAATACAGAATTTCCTGGCATCAGCTGTTGTCCACAACTGAAAACTAAATTGTATTAAGACATGCATTGAATTTAAGCTCAGTAGATACTGTTCTATAAACTCATACAAGGGTTATCTAAACCCACCCTAAAGATACAGCATTTCTGTTTATTCCACATTCCTGAACTGCAGATCTGTTTTTATGCAGTATCCTGAAAATTTCTGTTATAATAATAATTAGAGTCTAGTGCAAGAAAAGAAATTGCTAGGCTTGTTTGAGATCTATGGAGGCATCAATTTTAAGACTATCAAACTAGTTTAGTGATTTAGGTCTATTTGCTGAAAGAAACTGCTACTTACATTTTTTCCATTCCCAGTTGTAGCTATGTTGTTGCCTCAAACAAGAAACCATTTAAATAACATTAATTGGTTGTCTCTCCAGAGTTTGTTGGTTTAGTTTGGTTTGGGTTTTTTTAAAATTTTTATTGTTATTCTCATAATTTTATATTGGTTTCAAATTGCAATAATTCTTCCTTTACTTAAGAAAATAATTTTGGATTTTAAAAAGTCATGGCCTTTGATATTTAAACTCCTTTTACTATGAAGTTCAAATATATGGCTGACATTTTTGTTTAATACTGGTATTACCAGCCACCCTTAATGTAACCCCAGTATTACCAGGTCTCTGATCTATTGTTTGCTTGCTATTCTGCTCAGAAGAAATATCGTGATTAGTGTGGGATGTGGGTTTAGATTTTTGTTGTGGTGGGTGTTGGGATTTTTTGTGAGTTGAGCTTCTTAGTGTCCGACTTTCAATGTTAATAATGTTAAGAATCCTTTGCAAGCTCGTGTTTCTGCACTAAAGACTATGCTTTTTAAACATGGAGCTGATAATCTTTATAGTTTGTGATTGAAGAGGAATACCTACAAGTATCAGATATAGACATTCCTCTTACATTTTATCGTGAACTGTCCATGCATTTCTTTGCTTTTAATTTAAAACTAAACAAATAAATACCTTTCCACTCAAAAGCTTTTAGATGGCCAGGTATGGGCCAGTCAGAGTCATTTGGAGCAGTTAGGAAATACCTGGGCACCTGGCTTATCTGTTCTCTGGAAGAGTTCCCATTTCTGTTTGCTGCTACGGAGACAGGACTTTTTATTGTGTCTTTGAAATGTGCCCAGTCCATGTAAGATTGTAATACAAGAATGGAACTTGTGATGAAACTGGAGAAATGCTGTAATTTTTTCCAATTGGTGTTAATCTGTTCTTTCCATAGTTATAGCAATGCCAGTTACTGCACTTGAATATGGTGGTTTTCTGCAGAAGTACCTTAAAACAGATTATGTGCTCAAATATGCAGTGCATTGTATCAGATTAAAATACATTTCATGAAGTCGTATGCTAGGACTTAGGCTTTGAGAATTAGATGCAACTTTTGTGATGGGTTTCCTTTTGGTTGTTCCTTTTGAAATTCAGACTATGGTCCCCAACACACCTCTTGGAAAACCCATTGAGTAGACCTCATGTTCTAAATACCTTTCTAAAACTGCAGCTGTGCTCTATGATCCTGATCACCAACAGTTTCTTAAGCAAATTTCTGGGAAAATAAATCAGTGAATTTTTATCATTTCCACAGAGGAAGTTTCAGTACCAATGTAAGAAGCAGACCACTTGCAACAAGAAGCATAGTCAGAATTATTTTACAAATATTTAATGAATTTTCTTCCATCTGTCTCTTCATAAATACAGTGGTTGATGTAGGATCAGAGGTTTGCTGAAAATTAGAACCAAAAACCTCCCACTTCTCTTTACAATGGTGATCAAAGTTCACAAAAAAAAAAATAAGATGCACCACTGAGCCTTTCACCATGGATTTCTCTTTCAAACCAGTACCACTACCAGTTAGCACCTCTGAAATAGTGTGGGGTAAAGACCAGTTCTGTAAAGCAGGTGTTGTTGGAAATACTGCCTGAAGGGTTGGCTTCCTTTGCTCTTTAGGCCACAAGTTGTCAGTGACATAGTAGCTGACATAGGTTCCTGCTACTGCTACGACAGATTTTGAGATAAAAGTTTATTCAGATTTTCATTATGAAATGTATACAGAATGCTGAGTATTTTTTTTCTGGGAGTTCCTAACTATGCAAATACACTTGCAGGTACTGCCAGTTCTTTTGGATGGTTTCATTCTTGCGAATGTTTCAACTGCTGAAGACAATTAAAACAGGAGGAAAACGCTAAAAATAGTTAAATCTTGGATGCAGCCAGAGATGGTTTGCATATATGTACACATTACACCTATTTTAAAGCGTGGTTTGCATGTGGAGGTAGAGACCTCTTGGTGTTTTGATCCAGGATCCAGTGATACAAATGGGAGTCTTTTCTCTGACTTCAGTGGTCTCTGAAAATACTTCTTTTCTCCCTCAGTAACTTGAACTTTTTCTTTAAGGAGCAAAAGTTGTTCCTTTGGCAGTGGGTTTGGTAGGGTTACCTTGCTGAAGAACAGCACTTCTGCTTCCCAGCTGTGGACATCATTAAAAGGAGCTGTGTGTGGGCTGCACAAAAGCGTCCCTTACCCTTGGAGAAAGTGGGAGCTGCTGGGGTGTGGCTCCAGTGTGCATTGGTATCTCCATCTGTCCATCTGGGTTTCTCAGGCTTGGCATTGGGAAAGGGATATTGTTCAGAATTCCTTTGTTGCTGTGGGTCTTTGTTAGGCAAGCAGAAATGCAGTAACGGGAAAACAAAGTGGTTTTTATATATTAAGATTCTTGCAAATGTTAACAAACTTAGTCTGGGAATGTTTTTACTGGTAAACTAAGGTCAGTGAATATTCCTAATTTTAGATTTATCCATAACTTACTATTTTAACTTTGGTTTATCATTGGATTAGTTCTATAGACTATGTATATAGTTTACATTTTTTTTCATTGGGACCATTTTAAAAATGTATTCTGAACCTTTTTTTTCATGTCTGACTAAATAAATCAGTCATTTTCTAAGGAAAAGGATACCTTGCTATTTGCAGCTCAACAAAATCCTTCTACCACATTATGATAAATATACAGCCCACCTGAAATTCCTCTTCTAACTGAAGTTATTCATAGCTTTCTTACTGCTCAGGAGAGAAATAGCTGTCAGTCTGTTTTAGCCTGGGGACCGGTTAAGTAGGATGTTTATATAGGATTTTTTGAGTTAGTAAATTCCTTTCAATACTTGGGAAAGAAAGACATAATTAACTTAATATATCAACCGTTTTAAGTTAATAATGAGTTTAGCCTTGTTTTAGGTGAATTAACATCTGGAGAATTATTAAATGGTTGGGAAATGCAGTGAGATTATTTTATGCCATCTCTCCTGTAGTATTTTCAGTACCCAGCTAAATGGTAACTGGAGGTAGCTGTAAAACTAATCCCCTTAATTCTTTGCAGAAGAGCATCAAGTCCAGCAGTGGTCTCTATCCTCTTACTTCTGCATTGTAGCATTGATTATTTGTAGCAAACAGATGATCTGAATGTGCAGTAAGATTTTGGCTTATGAGGCGGTGATTGATGGTTTCTAAAAATGTTACCAATGTGCTTTTAACAATTTATGTTACTTTAAAAAGGCTTTATTTTGGTGATACTGATACAGCAAAGATGAGACTTTGAGGCATGATTAAAATAAATATAAAAATCCTCAAGTATGAGGGGATTAAAGATTAAGTCTTTAGCCATCTCCTCTCCTAACCAAAACAAATTACCAGACTTTAGGGAGGGAATGGTTTTGTGTATTTTTCAATTTTACCCTCTCCTTTTAAAAACAAGAGAGAGAGGGAGACTGTTCAAGATTGTTCTGGCTTGCTCTTGTAACGATCCAGCTGTATCTGGATTCATTGTATGTTACTCTCATTCTAAATTCATTACCCTCAGCTACTTTCTTGCTAATTTCATTTTTCATTTGTTCCAAAGCACAGCACAGAAACAGTAGTTACTTCCATTTCTCGTCTTCACCAGTTTGTTATGTTCAAGTCTGTAGATGAGGCATATTGGCATCATCACCAGGAAGAATAGTTTACTTCATAGTGTGACAAAATTCTTTTCATACATTGACAGAAACTCAAAGGGCTGTGTTAGAAACAATAGCAAAGGCTGATGAATGTGGTCTACTTGGAGCTGAGTAGGAAAAAATGGGGCAGTGATAAGTACTAAGAGCCAAATATCTCAGACTCTATAGCATGTCTGCATTTTGCACAGGGAAGGACAGGAAAGAATAAAAGCAGTTTTGCCATTTTATAATTTCTATTCAATTGTAGTTTCTGTCTGACTTCTAGTGAAACACATAACAATGAAAAGGTTGCTGTGTTTTGTGTGTCTCAGCTCTTTCTGGAAGCCTCCTAGTCCTTCTAAAGTATGAAAGGAGGAGAAATATCTGCACTGCTTTTCCTTAGGATTCTCTGTACGACTCAGTAAATCATAAGAGAGTTTGATTAAACCAAAAGACTTGACTACTTATTGGCTGGAAGAAATTAAATGAGTAGAGCAACACTGGGCTTTTGACTCTGGCTTCTTGCTGCCCTCTAGTTTGCTGCTTCTAATTCCAAATGCATCAAAAATACCTAGTTGGAACGAGCTGTCCAGGGAGGTGGTGAAGCCACCGTCCTTGGAGGTGTTTAAGAAAAGACTGGATGTGGTACTCAGTGACAAGGTGGTGTTGGGTCGTAGGTTGGACTCGATCTCAAGGGTCTTTTCCAACCTTGTTGATTCTGTGAAAAAAAAATTGGATGTTTATAAACTAAGAGAACTCCCATTTTCTCAAACAGAACACTTTAAACATTGGTATTTTTGCATTAAAAAGCAAGTTAGGTGTACAATGTAGCACACTGTATGTGATCTGTAGCACATCCAAGTGTGGGTTAGTGAACTTCAATTACATTATGTTGTTATAACATAGTTAGCAGGGCTGTGCTATTTATGGAAGAGATAATTTATATAAAACTGGTATAAATTAAAAGCAAGCAAGTGTTGGAAGTTATGACGTTTGATCAAATATCCAGATCAGAGCTCTCTGTTTTGGTTAGCTCTATGGTACTTGCTGGGAAGAGGTCTTTTTGGAAATGAGAAATGTCTGTTGTTTGTCTCAAGGGTCTTGTGTTTGTATAGTTTGGTGTTTGTATGGATACCACATGCACTAGTGCCAGGACAGATGGTGATACTGAAAATGATAAGCTATTTAACTGAAAAGTTCTAGATTCTTCTTTAACACAACTAAAGCTGTCGTGAAAAAGAAACACAGACATACTGCTTTGTAATACCTCTGCTATTTATTTGCTACATTCCTCTTACCAGACCTAATTGTATATTTCTACTAGTGAGACTTTCACAGTTTGGTAGCTTCATATATTACTCCTCCTGAATCTTACAGAAACTGTCTTGCAAATCCTATTATCTAACCTAAAAATAAGGTCATAACTTCAGAGAAGAGGAAGAATCAAGTGAGAATGTTTGATGTAACACTTCTGGGCATTGGATTAATACAGGTTTAGTTACATCTGTTGCAAATACAGTGATTTTTCTTGTTTTGGTCCAAGGTGCTTTAATTGTGAGCTTTCGTAACAAAAGAAATCCCTGCACAGTGACAGGAGGGGGATCTCAGTCTTCTGTACTCACAAAATGTGGTTCTAGTTCACATAAAATTAATTGTAAAATATGCAATAGAAGGGTTAATGTTTTGGTCTAAGTTTTTTCTACTATATCCTTTGGTTTTGTCTGTCATCTGGTGTTGTTGCAGTTTTCCGTATCCTTTAAATACAATCTTAGATTCCCTTAGTCTCTAATTTTTTTTTCCTGGTGTGTTGAAAAGCCTGTGTTTGTTTCTTGCACAGACATCAGGTGGTGTTTCAGTAGTAGCAGTGGCCTAATTACCATTTCTGAACACTGTGGCTTATAAATATTTTGATAAGATAAAGGTGTTATCTCATTAATATTTCTGCTGTAATTAAAAGAAAAAAGGTGTCAGGGAACTATTTTAGGTAACAGGATAATTTAAATACCTACATGCAGACACAAATACATGCATTTAAAACATCCAGACTTTGCCGTTCATATTGTTTGATGTAAAATAAGATCTTTTCTTGAACATAAAGCTTTTCAGAATATATTGTCTAGCCTTTTATTTTTGGGTCAACATGTAAAAGAGCATTTTTCATTCTTTTTATAACACCTCATTCTAGACCTAGTGATTATTAAAGCATGTGTATTTTTGAAGTGTTCAGCATATTTTATGGGGATTCTGCAAGGACTTGTCTTAACTGTGTAAGTGGTATGTTTTCTTAAATAAAAATTAATCTGGGATGCTGTATAGAAAAATAAGTGTTTTCATAAGAAAACTTGATATTTAATTGACAATTTCACTACTGGAAAGAATTTTTTTAAAAATGCAAGTAGTTTAATTATGATGATTTAAAAATAAGTAATAAAACTACAACATATTACAATGCACTTTTGATCCTGTGTTGAGCAGGTGAAAGTTTAAGAAATGCTGAATGTTACAAAGTCTTTATTACCAATTGTTTTGTTACCTTTAAAGCTAATTTGCTTATCCTTAACACTGCTCAGAAGGCAGACTCTGATTTTTGCCCCTCAGCTGAGCTGGTGTGTGTAACCAAGCCTTGCATTGTTTCTTTGCTGGGTGACTTGATGTGAATTCTGGAGAGCTGCTGGAATAGCCTATCCTGGCTCCTCTTGGGGTGCCAGGACACGGAACTGTGAGGCTTGGTGTGCTCTTGCTGCTCAGATTATTTTGCTTACAGTTTGTATGGTTGGGCTGCCACGTGTCCTTCCCTTGTGAAACTGCTGCCAGCTGGGGGTGGGAGCTGTGTGTGCATCTGCTGTGGGTCTGCACATGTTGGACTCGGTAGTAAAAGCAAACACAAAAGCTGCTTTTGCCAGAAGCAACTGCTGAGGACACTGAAATAGCTTTAACATTCTGGAGTTTACTGTGTAAAGTAGGGATCATGAAAAATGTGAATGCTTGTTAATACTTGTTATTATTACGGGTTAATACTTGTTAGATGTTCTTTTGGTTGTGGTTTGTTGTTTGGATTGGTTTTGTTGTTGGGTTGGGGTGGTTTTTTGGGTGGTGGTAGCTTTATTGTTTGGAGGGGTTTTCTGGTTTTGGTTTTTCTTTTTATTTGACTGTCTTTAAGAGCAGTTTCTGGAAGTTGTAATTGCCCTGAAACCATCAGAATTGAAAACATTCAATTCCCTGTCTCCTTTGTGTTGAGATGCTTTGGCTTACAGGATATATGTGCATTTTTCTCCTGTTACAGAACAAAATAACAGTTGTTTTTCATTGTGTCTTGTAGATTTTGGTGGAGGAATACACAATAATGAGCGGCGACCTTATGGGTTTTGGTTCCCACCTGAGCACTCAGAAGAGGAAATGAGAAGGCAAAGGCTTCGTAGGTTTGACAGATGATGAAGCTGGCAGGCGTCGATGTAAATTGTAAAGTGCTATTCAGATTTACCAAAATATTTACAGATTTACTTCTAATCTGTAATTTACAGAATAATTTATAATCTTTCTTCCATTATTTTTACTACTTGTTGCAAAAGTGCAGAGGATTTTGTGAGTTCAGACTCAAAGTTGAAACTTGAATAAGAAATGAGAGATAAGAATCAAAATGTGATCTTTGGCTGTCTCCATCTTAATGCACCTTAAATATGGAAGAAGACTGATGGTTTTACCAAACTGTCTTTTTTTCCTTAAATTATTTTGTATAGCTTTAAGAATTCCCTAGCTTCTGGACTGCTGATGTTCTCAGACAACAGGTTTTCTTCATCCATTGCAGGTGAAATGTTGCATTTTGTTTGTAACTTTAAAACTATGCAATTTTTCCTTACAAACCTTTCTCAGTTATCTATGATGACCAGCTCATTTTTTGGGGTTGCCCTGTGAAATGACACTTGAAAAGATTGCTTTGATGACAGTGGCTGGGTCACGTGAGTCTAGGCTTAAGCTTTTGAGCAGTCTTCCAAACTGTGTCACAAATAGTTGCAGCTATCCTCCCCCCTGCTGTCCTTACCAAGGAACTATTTAATACAAACTTGTGTTGCAGTAACCTCATACCATATTATCTTGTCATATTACCATGTTTGGATGTGATAAAACTGGGTTGTAATTACTTAATTATTTCCTAAAGCTTTCTTAATATTTATGTTTTAAATCAAAAACTGCTGCCCTTTACAGAGCTGAGATAATTTGTGGGGACTTTTGTGTAAAGGTAGGTGGCTGTGCCATACCAAGCATTTATTTATTAATATACTCCTTTAAAGCATCTATTTCCCTCTCTAAGAAGGCTTGGAAATTTTATTTTGTATATGCTGTTCATGCAGCTTTAAATATTCCACTGTTTCTCAATATTTATCTTGTTTGAAGACCAGTATCAGATCTGACAGTTTGTAGACTTGTGGAGATCATGCCTAAATACAGGCTACCTTGAATTCTTCAGTTTCTAGAATTTCCTTACCCACCCAGAGGAGGTGACAGGAGACCTGAGAGCTCAATTGTCCCTCTGGGCACACCCTCCACACAAGGCTGTCCTGCCTGTGGCACTGCTGCCTGTTAATGTTAACCATTGAACCTCGAGGGGCTTGGTTCCAGTATCCCCCTGAAAAATTACTCCTTGTCCAGGCATTTTATCCTCAGAATGAAAGAATTTGGGGATGTTCCTCTAAATCTTGCAGTCTTCGAGAAGTGTGATTGCAGAAGAATAATTTGATTACTGGCTTTTGGCACAGACCTGTTGGAAACTCCACATCATCACTGGTGGAGTAGAGCCTTAGGATGAGCAATTTAAGGGTTTCACCAACCTGTGCTTTATGAAGTCTATTTTTCTATGAGGTTATCTTTTGAATATAAAAAACAATGCTGTATTTTTCATATAGAAAAATATCCTGAAAGGAAATTTTTTACTGTGTTCTTTAAATAAATAGTACGTACCCTTTCTGTTTGTAGCTAATGTATGTAGGGGTAGCTCTTGTTTGCTGGGAAAAGCACAATATCAGGATGCAGACTTTGGGCTTGGGGTTTGGGACCCCACAGGTGCAACTGCAATGGGACTTCAGGTACAGGCAGAATTTCTGGTGTGATTTCTAGTGTGTTCTTGGGCTTGATTGGTTTTGTATATATGCAATAACCATAGAATAAAACAGCAGACACTTTTATAAAAGGCCAACTTTTTTATGTTCACTGAAAATAAGTCTCAAAAACCTGCGTGTTTTTCTCAGCAGGTAATAATTGGATGTAAATGAGAAGGATGTAGCATTGGTTCCTCAGAATCTTTTAATGCTCTGGTCAAAAACTGCAGTGTAACATCCTGTGTGTGTTAAGCTCTGATATTTTACTTACTTAAAAGCACAGGATGAGCTGCTAGTCAGGTGAAAAAAAGATACTTAAGGAAAATCAAAAACGCAATTACAGTTCTATAAGCACTTGGTTTTGTAAAGTGAGCTTAGGAGTACATGCCATTAAATATTCACAAAAATTGTCAGTCCTAATATATGTTCAGTTGTTTTGACGTTTTTTGTATACAGAATTGAAATAAATATTTTTTTAACACTTAAAGCTGTTTGGTTTTAATTGTAGTAATTAATAAGGTGTATATTTTAGATGACAGAGCTGTGGCCATGTTGTTAGAAATGAAGACTTGTGATACCAAGGGGGTAGATTGATTGTATTGGGACTAACTTTGTTTCTTTTCCATTTAGGGGAAGTTTTGGAGTTAGATTATTGAAAAGTTCTGGTACTTCAAGTATTTGAAAGGTTTAATAACACCTGCTCATTGCAGGTGGGTTGGACTGGATGGCCTTTAACGGTCCCTTCCAACCCAAGCTGTTCTGTGAGTCCTTAGCAGGATTTTTGCCATTAAAGCCCCCATCAGTTTAGGTGTCAGAGCACTGCTGAGGGCAGATGTGCTGGATGAATCCCCAATGTCCTCCGTTGCACTTGCTCTCTTCAGGGACAAAAATTAAGAGTGGTTATCCAGGTGGGTGTTGGACCTTGCTTATTCTCTGGCCCTGGTCACTGCCTGACTGCCTCAAGTAAGGGCTCTTTAAGAAAACATAGCTTTGTATAAAATATTTCAGTATCTGCACTTTGATTCCTTTGTTGTAGGAGCTGTGATTTCTTGAGAGTTTTTTGTACTTCCTCTAAACTCTGTGATCAGGTACCATGTAAGAAATTCCACTCCCTAATTAATCCTAATCAGCAGACTTGTTAATGGGCACATTCTTGAAATTTATTGGTTGAATGACTTAACTATTACTGTTAATAAAGAAGGGTTTTTCAGAGCCTGGAATTAAGATGCGATAAAAGAACTGTGTTTAGCTTTTAAAATTTTCCCTCTTCCATCTTGTCTTTAAGCACAGGCAAATTCTGTGGTTTTGTGTCTGTGTGCTGTTTTCCCTGGCAGCACCACTTCTCCTAAGGGGAAAAAATGCCTCTTAAGATACCAAGAAAACAGTATTTACACAGACTTTAAGGGTGTAGTAGGAGATAGTGAAGGGACTGGCCACTTTAGGGTAGTTTTGCCATTTTTTTATCCTGGAGGACTAAAGTACCTTTCTCTGGCCATCCCTTGCTCTGTTTAATTGTGATACCCCCATGTGCCAAGTGTATATATGCTGTCGATATAATAATAGGGAACAGCTGAACCTTTGGAGCTGCTGCCTGTCTCCAGAGCTGCACTCCAGAGGTGTGAGCGTGGAGATGGCACAGCACGGCGCAGGGACACCGGGAACGGACGGCTTGGGAGAGTCTGGGTCCAGCTGCCCTTCCTGCTGTTGAGAGGGGATGGGAATGGGGGCTGCAGTTCATTTCCCCCTCTGATTCCATGCCTGGGGAATTGTACCCATTTTGGTTCAGCACTGAGTGTGGATCGTGCTTCCACACAACAGCTGGCGAGCAGATCCGCGTGTTTGTGCTGTGGCTTCTGGAGTGTGCAGACATGAAGGGCAGAAGCATTGTATGGGTTTATTATAAGCTTCTCATTGTTCCCTATATAAATAAAATTGGTTATTTCTTATTTTTTACCAGATTTCACAAGGCAAGAAAATACTAACACTTCTGAGCTTTCAGTTGTAGGAGCTGTTTCTAAAGGAGTGTCCAGCTTTCTAAAAAGTCTTACAATAAATACTGATATCCATTTACTGTTTCAGGAGCTGGGAAAACTGGAGAAAGACAGTTTTGTCTTTCTAAAGTGGTTTGGACATTTCTAAAATTTGGACAAATCTAAAATGGTTTGGACATTTTTGTTTATGTGATGTGCTGGGATGGGTAAAGCAACTGGGTTAGTAAAAGAGCGGATCAAGGATACATATGACAGCATTCTTGTGCTGCATGAGAACAGTGGTAAGCTCAGCTCTCTTGTCTAGGAGCAGAAATTGGCCTAATTTGCAGCAAAAGGAGTGCAGGCAAAAGATTTCTAAACATGCAGATATTGAACTTTCCTAATAAGCTAGAAATATTTCAGAATTTCCTTCTGTCTCTTTGGAGCAGGTTAAACAAGTACCCTTTCAGGGCTGTTGGGCAGGTCAGCAGTAAATGTGCTTGCCTTGGTGCAGAATGTTGGATTAGGTCTGGTCCTTCACCAAACCATTCTTTGCAGGGATCATTTAAGAGAGATTGGTGTGCAGCCACTTCTGTGAAACTCCGTTTTCCTTCCTCAGCCATGCAACAAGTGAAAGAACGGCCCCTAAATCCGTACAATATTAGTGAGTGTGGAGTTACCTATTTGCTGACTTTTAAAAATTATAAACTATTTATGTATGAAGTTCTGCAGCTGAGAAGGCTGTTGTGACATCATTTATGCAGAGATACGTGTCTGTGGGCAAAAGTTCTGTAACATCTGGTACCATTTATTGCATCTATTTCACTTTTTTGCATACATGTTCAATGTTTCAGCACAATAGAATGAAAGTATTCTAAAATACTAATTTCCTTTGTAGTTTTTAAAATCCAGTGTGCAGAATAACAGACTGCAGCTACAACTGCCTCAGAGTAGCCATTTTTCATTTTTTCACTTCTCATCGCAATTTAATTGATTTCTGCCTATGAGAAAGTTTAATCTCTACTTCAGTGAAAGCACCCCTTAGGAGTGGTGTTTGTCATCAGTGCATGGAAGACTAAATTCTGGAGGAAAAGATCTTGTTTTCTTGTGTACTGAAACTTTGTTTTGCCAAGCTGAATCTGATGTCAGTTTGGGACTTGAGTGCTTCATTCCAAATCTTGCTATAGACCAACCAGGAGTACCCCACAGGGACACTACAGACAGTCTGTAGGGAGGTACCTTACTGCAGGTCTTCCTTTAGGACATGGTCAGGGCTTGGTCTCACACGTTCTGCATTTCTACTTCAGTGAATCTGTGGAAAACATTTAAATATGTGGAATTTCAAACCCCACGAAGCTCAAGCCTGACTTCTTTTGTGAAGCAGTGGGGCAGTGTGTGATCAAGCACAAGGTGAGCTGTACTGTGAGGTGCATGAGCTGCCTTACACAGAGGAACCGTGTTTGTTGAATACATTCAGTGATAAATATGGAGTTGTTTTTACTTTGCACTTATAAAATATCACCTCTAATTGAACTTCCAGTACCTTCTGGAACATCTGGATGAAGTGACTAGGAAAGGGAAAAGCTGTTAAATATGAATATGGAGCAGCATCTGTTGGAGTGCTGATGGGGATTTTTTTCTCCACCTGGCTAGTTTCCCTGATGGTTCAGGTGGGCAGAATTTCAGCAGCTGTTTTTGTTGTTTGGTCAGTTTAAAATGCTGATTTCTGAAATCAGATCTAGTCATGAAATAGATCCCCAGTTTGATGAAGCAATTGCTTCACCTGCTGGAAAGTTCTTACCAGAGCTGTCAGAATTTTTTTATTGTTTTGAAGACTGATGGGCTCTGTCCTTGCCTGACTGCTCCTTCTCACAGCTGGCTTTGGGAAGATCCTTTTCCTTGCAAACAACTGTTCCCCATTACAAATCCTCCCCGTGGTCTTGAATGGTTGTTTTCTATCTTGCTCAGACAGTTCTAATGGAAGTCAAGCCTTAGAACAGAAGTCCTCATCTGTGCAGCATTTGTCTGTGTATGGCCACTGAGTTTCAAGTTACTTAAGGATTGCTTGTAAAGCCTGGAAGGGCCGGGAGTCAGTCTGGGACATCGGTCCCAAGTGGCCATGTGGAATAACAGAAACAAGCTCCCAGGTGGCTGTGGTTTGCGCTCTGAATTTGGATGATGGTACAAGTCAGAGCATTGCTGAGGGCTGCGGGTGTGGCCCCACGCGCTGTGCTGGAGCACTGGCACAGTCCCTGCGGGCTGGCTCTGTGTGCCTGGAGCAGGTGTGATGCAGAGCACATTCAGTCTGCTCAAGAGTGTGCTTTAAAGCTTTAGAGGGATCCTTTTCAAACAAGTGAGCTGCCTGGGTTAATGGATAAAAGGTTTGCTTAATTTGCCTTAAATACAGGCAAAAAGTTTATGGACTGTAAGAATTCTGGATTTTGACTGTTTTGATACTATGTTTGTTTTCCTTTGGTGCTTATGAACCAGCCAAAGCAGGAAAGAGGTTTTTTGTTAAGAGTTTACTCAGGAAGACTCCCTGGACCAGTTTTGCTTAAACTTGTTGCACGTAATAATGTGATTTTGGGAATGACCCATGCCCGTGCAGGTATTCCCACAAACAGGCTGCAGCCCACAGAGGAACAATGTCAGAGCACAGGAAAAGAGTGAGAAGGAAGGTGCAGCACAGAGAAGCCACTTTGTACCTGGAACAACACCGGCCCCCAGAAGCTTCTGGCTGCCCCCTGCCTCCCTGAAGGGACCGACTGGCACTTGCTGTGGTAACAAGGGAGCAGAGCAGGGCCTGGAGTGAGTTGACCATGGGAAACTTGGAGGAAGGGTATGTTAAGGTTTGTCAACTTTTTCCCAGAAATAATAAACTAAATTCCCTGAGCTGAGTCTGTTTAGCCCCCAACAGTACTTGTTAAGTGATTTCCCCATCTATATTCTGACCAATGAGTTTTCTTGCTCTTTTCCTCCTGTTTTCTCTCCTGTCCTGCTGGGGGGTGAAGCAGCTGGACAGATGCGTGGCTGCCAGCCAGGGCCAGCTCCCCACAGGTGCTCGACAGCTCGCAGGCAGGGGATGTTGCTGAGGTGGCAGCACATGACAAGCAGGGACCTGGGGCAGCAAGGCCTGGCCGTGGCCCCTGCACTGCTTCTGTAGGAGGCTGTGTCAGCTCACAGGCCCCAGCCAAGCACCAGTTCCATCTGGAGCTGAAGCATCTTTGCTGTCCTCTCATTCTGGTACCTGTTCTTTGCATGTGGATTGTGGACTCCAAATCCAGAAGCTCTGCTGTACACAGGTGAGTTTGAAATATTCTAAAAACACCATATTGACAGTATAGCACCATTATGATAATATGAGTGATACCTGTTGTAAGTTTTGCTTTAGTCTCTCCCTTTTGGCATGCTCTGTATACACCAAAAGATGACATTCAAGAGATGTTTTCAGTATTGGGCTTGTGCATCTCCTTCCTTGTAATGAAAAATACAAATGAAGCAAAAAAGGCCACATGCCTTGTGAGCAGATCAGGGTTCAGGCCATGCAGAGTTTTTCTTCCACTTTTTATTCTCTAGAAATCCTGATGCACAGGGATGTGAAGGACAAGAATCTGCCATCTGCCCTGAGGATTTGCCCTGAGTTAGAGCCAGGACTGTCCCTGTGTCCTGGCCATGGTTTGCCAGGGGGATGGGCAAGCAGATCTCCTCACTGGAAATCACTGGTTCTGAATTTAAACCCTGGGCAGTTCACCCCAAGTGGTTCCAGTGACCTCCAAGTGTAGCCAGCATAATTTTCTATTGTGCTGTTAATATCCTACCTGCTATTGATAAAATTCACTTCTTCACCAGGCCTACACAAGATCCAAACTCTAGAATGCAATAGTAAGGGTAATTTGGACTTCAAGGACTAGCACAAGGCCATTGCTTTTAGCAGTATTTTTACTCTGAACAGTTTCAGCTGTGCCTTTTCACACTTAATTTCATAAATAGGTTCCCTATGAATAATTTAACAATTATTTTTCTGCTTGTAGTCACTGGACAAATGATTGCAGAGTTAAAGTATCTGGTGCTTTATACTTTGATCTGTTTTACTTGCTGTGTAATGTTAAACAATTCATCTGCAATTTCATTTTGAATTAGCACAATATTTTTGACAAATGCCTTATGGAGTTAGCTGAGCATGGAACAGGAATTTACGCACTTATGATATCTGACCTATCTGTAGTAGCTTGAATATACCTTTCCTATATATGTCCTTACAGACCATGGTAGAAGGGAACTGGCATAGGTGCAAAAACTCTGCATCAAAATGATACAGAAATACGACTGGTTTGTGTGATGTTTTTAAAGCAAACAAAAGAGCAACATGGTAAAATGCTGTGAAATGGCCTATTTAAATTATTGGTGAGGAGTTTTGTTGATGTTTTTAAGATTTTTCTGTGCATTTGTTCAAGTTAAGTGAACCCGTTTTATTCCCTTGTCTTCAACTTGTCCTTGTGACCAAGTTTGCAGTAACACAGTATATAAGGTTTTGTTTATTGTTTACCTCAGGGCAATTCATACCAAAAGCCCCTGTTTGCTTTCCAGGAAAGCCACAGCCTCTCTCTGGAGTTTCTCACCTGAAAGGAGGCTGCAGATGAGTGATGGGGGAACTGGTGAGCACTGTCAGGTAAGGCTCACAAGCAAGACCTCGGTGTGGAAGCACCTAAATCCACTCAGGAAATGGGGCCATCACCTGGGCCATTGGTGTTTGTTCCTGTGACTGAACAGCAGCTGCAGCTCCCATGGGGCTTTAGCTGAGGCCTTTTTGGAAACCCAGTTTGATCACCTTGGAGAACAGGTGACCTAAGCACTGGTGCTCCTGTGCACCTGCTGCTTTCTTCCCCCACGAAGCTCCTGAGCTACTCAGCACCTCTGAGAGTTGAGGCTTTGGGATTTATGTCAGACTGGAGAGCTGCTCTCCCCTGCTCATGGGATGCTGCCTGAATGAGGAGGGGATGGAATTCCTGCATACAGGTCAGTGGGAGGGATTGGCCCCTCCTCAGCAGTGTGGTGTCAGATCTGACACGTGCAGCCGGGATCACCCAGGACTGACCCGAGGTGTGCCCTGTCCCAGCAGGCACTAGGACCAGAGGGAAATGGTCCCTGGCACAGGTGGGAATGGGACATGCCCCAGGAGGGCTCCTGACCCTTGCTCAGGTGAAAGGGCAGAGTCAGTTGATCAGTCACCATGTCAGCACAGCACATCAGAGAGGTCTAGCTGGTTGTGTCAGGAGGAAGTTGCACAGTCAGATGTATTTACACTCGACTGGACTTATCCTCTGACTGTTTTATTTTCCTCTGGCTGAGACTGGAATGTCTGTGTTTCCTGCTCTTTGAGTTTGTGTATCCAGCTTCTAAATTGGCTGATCAGCCTGTTGTACTCGTGATGGCTTCAGAGGGAGTTTGCTTTGAATTAGGACCCTTGGATGAGAATGGCAGTTTCCTTAAAAATCCTTTTGCTGGGGGCACCTCAGTGAACACAAATTGAAATGAAAAGTGCTGGAAAAAGCATTTGATTCCATTCTAGTAAAATGTATCTTATTTAAGTGGTAAAAGGAGCATTTGTGACCCTTCTGCACATGATGGATACTCCATTTGCAATCTGTGTTTTCAGATGTTTCCCCATGATATAAAACCATTGAATAGTTCTGGTTTTACAGCTGAAAGAAGGAGGTACAAACATGTTTTTACTTTTTCAAAAGGTGATTAGTGCTTTAGGATATGAACATTTTTAAAATCGGTGTTTTAAAAAATAAAAAGCATCTTCAGTGCTATCATTCTATGAGGATCTTAATGGTGATGGTTCTTTTTTTGGTGGTGTATTTACAAACGAAGCAAAAAATGAACACAACTTATTGTCCTAACACTTCCTATATTCATCACTCAGATAGGTTCACCCATTTTATCACCATGTCACTGTTTCTTTTCAATTAATATTAGAAATTGCTTTTTTTCTTCAGCAACTTGGATTAGAGTTTAATAAGTTAATGTAACTGCTCTTAGAAATTAGTTGCAAATATAAATACAGGTTTTTAAGGATTTGTTATCTCAGCTAATTTTATTTTCCTACATAATCTGCTGTTAAATGGATTTGCAGCTTTTTGTTGCTTATGAAAGCCCAGATAACAGTTCTTTCAAAGTGTGGTTCAGTACTGCCATGCTAAAAGACTTTGATCTTCATTGTTTTTATTATTAGATTATTTTTTAACAATTACAGTTTTCCCTTCCCTCAGAAACAGCAAGTGCAAAGTTTCTTTAGCTTGGGAAATTCAGCTACAAGGCTCTGACATTTGTATGTTTGCACATTTCTATTGATATGGATAAATATTTATAATATGCCATATAAATGCACATACTCTTCCTGCTGTAAATGCCATTTCTAACAGGAAATCCATGCTCTTGCACAACAGGTGTGGTGTGTTTGGTATTCCCATCTTGACTCAATCCTCCAAGCTTGCCTTGTTCCTGTACATTACAGCAGTGGACTCCAACGTGACAGAGTTTTGTCTTTTCTTAATTAATTATTTTACACAAGATTTTACTGCCTGTAGACGTGTGTAGATGGGTGGATGAGGCTCAACAGGTCTCTCATCTTCCAGTCTCATATATCCATTCCAGCAAAGAACAGTGCTGCACACTTGCACACATATTCAAACACGAGCTGCTGTTTAGCATGCTGCTCATCCTCATGCAAGCCTCTCTCTCTAGCTGCCTGGTTTTGGTTTGCTTCTTAGCCATGCTTCAGGCATACCTGGCATCTACTGATTTTTTTCCTCTGCTCTTGTCCTTCTTTAAGAGTCCCTGACAGGGGGGCTGGTGCAAACTGCAGCTCAGGCATCACAGTGGTCAGCCAGAAACTGTATTCATTAGCAAAGAACTGACACGTTCCCCGCTGGCCCTGGCACTCGATGAATGGTGCTGATCTGAAGTCTTCCAGGCAGCTTCCAGGTGACATAAGGGACTGTCCACCACCCTGGTCACCAGATCCAGTGTGCTGGAAAGAACAAAGAGAGAACTTGGTAACTGTGCATGAAAAATAGGTAAATGATGTTCATATGTCTTTTTCTCTACTTGCTTTTAACTGTGCTGTTTGTTGTAATCTTAAATTGGAGTAAGCTTCTTTTGCTGGAGAAAATATTAATTTGTTCTGTAATAAATTAATCTCAAAGTCTAGAGCCAGCTCACTTATTTTTCTGGTATTTGTCAAACTGAAGGAAGGAGTAATCTGGGTTGATTCTGAATGATGCTGTTATCCAAACTGCTGCAAATGTAACTTGAGGTTGGCATTAAAAAGACCTGGAGTTCTAATTCTGAAAATTATGTCTTTGTACACGACAATCCCATTGTTTATTACAGATAAGGAGGAAAAACCTTTGTAATTTTAAGAAATGTGTGTCTTAAGGCTCTGAGTACAGTATATGTAGCTACAGCCAGGTTCTGCAATTTGGAACTAACCCTTGTCTTGGTTCTTGTGAATTTTCCTCTTTAATGTTTGCTAGACATTGGATAATTTACTTTTCAGAGCTAAAAATCCTTGAACCTTTAGAATACAAAAGCTGGATGAAAGAAATGTATCTATATAATCACGCACCCACTTTCTTACCATCAAAAAAGAGTATCCTATCCAAAGGCTCCTCCAGTTCAGTGGGCAGGGAGGAATTGACTGGTCCTGGCTGTGGAGTGCCACTGCCTGCGCTGGGGCCTCGCAGACGGCGCATCTGCTGATGTACGGCCGGATCTCCTCCTCGGACAGCGGCGCCATGGGCAGGGGCGCGGCGCTGGACAGCCAGTAGGACTTGTCATTGCGGCTGGCATAGTAACACACCTGGTTGATGTTGCAGTAAGCAAAGGGCATGGTACTGAACACAGGGAGGCAGGATCCAGCCAGACCTGCAAATAACAACAAGTGATGCAAATTGCTCCACTTTCTAGGTAAGCTGAAAATAGTATTCTGGCCAGTGTTGCTGCCAAACTATGTGCCTTAGCAGGATTTAGGTAATTCACAGATGTTAAACCTTCCAAGTCCTTTACCAAAACGGCTACATGAAATACAGAGACCTTTTACTAGCAAGTATCTTCTTTTGACCAATAATATTTAATTGTGTTAATCTGATATTTAAATATGATGTAGTTTGTCACCATGGGAAACAGTTATGATAACAAATTTCTTAGCTGTGCCAACGCTGAAAAATAAATTAGGCAAGAGGTGGCGGCTGGTTTAAAAGGAGATCAGCTATTTACAAACTCATTAGGAGCAGTGAGAAACCAAATGACAATGCTGATAAATAGAAAAATTTTTGTGAAGTGTGACAAGCCGTTGCTAGCAGTGCGTTAAGCTGAAATCTCAGCAGCTGTCCTACTGCCTCCCAGAAAGGTTTCACAGACCCCCGAAGTGAAATAAAAGAATTGAGGGATTTTGCAGAGCCAATCCTGCAAAATTCTCATCAGGCAGACATCAGTGGGAACCAAGAAGTGACCAGTGCATACTTTTGAGGTGAACTTCTTCCAGAACTGAATTCAGAACAGTTTCATTATGGCCTATTGAGTGAGCAATAATCACTGCGCAGAGTTCTGCCTTGAACTTGGTGTGTGAAGTGTTATTTCTGTAATGCCCCCAAACCCAAACACCTTCATTAAAGACATGTGACATTTCTGTGCAGAAGCCAGTTTTGTTTATCACTGATAATATTCCATTACAGTACTAATGAAGGATCTGGAGCAGCCTGAGTAGGGAAAATGCCTGCAAAAATCACACAGGAGACAAGAACTCTGTTCTCTTTGAATCTTATTTTCACTGCTGTTATGAGGCATTCTGTTAGCAACTGGCTCTCCTGGGGAATGCCAAACACACAATAGCAAAAACATTCTAAAAAATCACTGCTATTCTAAAAATAGCTCTTTTTATTGCTCTTTTAAACACTTGTTTTTTGTTCAGCTTATTAGGTCCTTGATCTTTCTTCCTTGGAGACTTCTCTGCCTCTTGTGTAACAAGTCAACAAGAATTTAGGAAACTTTTTTTGTGCAAATTGCCACCAAACAGTTCCTCAAGCTGAAAGGCAGGCAGCTTATTTAGACATCTAATTTTAGTCAGAATTGTAGAAGATAGAGAAGAAATGACCCAAGGCACCAAAAGGAGCTGTCTCTGGGAGAAATTTGGCTTTGGCTTTTCCAAGAAATATTCGCTTCTGACTCTTAAAAGAACAGGATTCTGCTGTACACATGATGCATAACTTACTTGTAAAGCTCACTTAGACTGCCCAACTGTACTTACCCAACTTAACCAGCTCTTTTTCCTAAGCTGTGTCTACAGTAAAAAAGGAGCAGAACCTCCAGGGAGTTATTTCAGAGTGGCCAAATGAGATTTCTGACCTAGGAAAATCTCTCCAGTGACTTCAAAGACAGCCTAAAATGAGCCAGGGTAAGTGAAATAAACCGCTCATCTCTCCAACTTTGAGTCAAAATTACTTAGAGATTGAAATACTTTTCCATTCGATTGCATAGCAGCAGAAAGCCTTTTTAAATGGTGACAAATAGGGCAGCATAACCAAGTTCATTATCATCAGTGTAAATTAGTTTTGAGTCTGTAGAAAATAAGTAACTGGTTCTATAGTTTGCTCCATGTGACTTGTCTTTCATTGTATAGATAACACCATATTACCCCTTAGCTGGAGAACAATTACGTACAATACATACCAAGATCTTGATTGTGGGCTTTCTCTTGTCCTTCCAGGTACAGCAAACTATAACCAGTCCATAACTTTGGCATCCCCTCTGGGCAGAGTGGTTCTCTGTCTGACTGGCTGTGAAGGACGAGCAAGAATCCACTTGCAGATCTAATATTGGGGCCTGGTTGTCCTGGGACACCAGTCTGGCCAGGTGGACCTTGGAGAAAGGTAAAAGAAATTTACTTGTATAACATAGAGTAAAAGTTCACACCAGCTGTGTGTTACATGTTCAATAAGAAGTTCCCAACTGAACATAATACAACTTCAAGGCTATCATGGGCAATAAAGACACAAGTAGACTTCTGTTACCCTTCTTCTGGGAGAGAAATGAACTAGATTGCCACTGAATGCTTGGCACTTGGCTTTTCTATTGTGTCTCTGTCTTGTGCTGTATGGATTAAGAAATGAACTGAAGTGGGCAATGATTTCCCAGATTTACTCACTAGGATGAACGGAATGTCTGGGCTGAATTTGAATCCTTGCAGTAGCAGTTGATGCCCCTTGCTTACATATGTATTAAACCCCTAATTTATTAGAGAGCAGTCACAGTTAAAATACAGTTTTAATTACTGCCAGACAGTTGCCCCATTAGCCCTGGCTCAGACATGCATGCCTATTGATATATGCTGTCTGAGCTTGGGTGGTTAATTGCCTTTCTGCTTAATAATGGATGCTGAGATAAATTTTCTTCCAACAGATCTTGTTATGAAATCATTCACAAATGTCACTGTCAGTGCTTGAACTGAGAGTGGGCAGGAGGTGTCATGGAATCTCAGGCTAGAGGTAGATGTATCCATGTGGGAACTGGGGGAGCAGAGAGAAAACTGAGTCTGTGCATCATCTCCCCCATCTCCCCCCAGAGTCATGCTCCATTCTTACCTTGTGGCCCAGCGTATCCTTGCTCTCCTCGGCTCCCTTGGTCACCTGGTGGTCCGGATGCCCCAGGCAAGCCATCCTGACCTGGCAGGCCATATGATCCTTCTTCACCTTTTATGCCTAGATAAATACAAAGTATGTGTTTTTCCTTCACAGGGCTGCATTTAAGGTTCTACATTGTCCAAACACAACCAGTCAGCAAAATGGACACCAGGGCAGGGAGGTGCACAACTGCTTCTGCTGGGAATTCTCTTCATCACTTTTTCACCCTGTGACCACAGCAGTAGCTCAGAGGCATGACTTAGGAACAGCAGCTCCTGATAAGGTTTTCCATCCTCTCCAGAGATCTTGTGTGATTTACAGTTGAAATCAAAGCACTCCCCAACAAACATTATCATGCAAGCCTCGTGCAGAATTGCCATCAGGATCTGTACCATGGAATGAGCAGTAACTCCTCCTGAGGCAAGCTGTCAGCTTTGAGAACCCCATTCAGCAAAGTCTTAAAACACGTAGTGAACTCTCCTTGAAGTAACAGATGTATTGGAGTACTTAGAGAACAGGGAGGGACTGCAGAACTGGACTACATCCAGTGGGGAAGAGTAAAGATATTTTTGGGCTCCTGACGGCCTCACCTTTTTGTATTTCTCACATATCCATGCATTTTATACATTAGCAGGGAAGGTGTGGCTGTGACAGTAAAAGATACATCTCATTTAGGGTGCAGATAATGATGGGCCTGTTCACTGGCTACTTAAAGCTTAACCTGAACTGAACAAAGTTACACTTGTCAGGTATTGCTGCATTTAGAAGTGGTTATCCTCTTTTGATAAAAACCAGTTTTCAGATGAGGGTGTTTCTCTAGCACCCACCACAGTTGTTTCTCAGTAATGGTGTTTCATTCCTTGCAGATTTTGCTATTTAACCTTCAGACTGAATAATTCAGGATTGTCTTACAACATTCAATTTTCCCCATGTTACTTTTTACTAAGAAAACCTGAACCAGTCAAAACAATTAACAGCTTTTCTATGCTGGTTGCGTAGTTATTCTGCCAAAGCTTAAGCACATTGAGGGGTTTTAATAAAATCCATTGCTTTTGCCAGTAAAAGTTCCAGTTTGCCTTCCAAGCCAGGAGAAAATTGGATTCTCCTATCTTAATGAAGGAAAAAGCATTACCATTTCTTTATTTCTTTCATAAAACCAGTGCAAATATGTGTATCACTATATCAACTGGTTTTACAGAAACCATTAATGATGTATATAATGGAAACACAGCTGTGTAACCCCAGAAATTCCTTTTAGCTGGCAAATCAACTATGATATGTGAAAGTAGAGAGTTAACTGAAAATTGCATTGTTTCCTTTCGTGATAGGAATGACTGCTGCAGGGAATCTCCTGGGAGACAGCCACGGATTTTTTTCTCTGGAGACACTGGATGTCTAGAGCAGCCAACACAACAAACTTTGGTTTCCCAAGTTTGGGGGAAAAGCCACGAGAGGGATTCCACCATCTGAACGGAAGTCACTCTGCAGACAGGCTATGCTGTATTTCTATGAAGGTGGCCTCTCTTTTGGGATCACCAGTACCAGCATCGCTCTTGTTTTCTTTTCAGTCTTTCACCACTTCCTTTTAAGATCTCTTTGGTCAGTTTTCTTTGGTGGTAACATTTTCATGTTCTAACAGATAAAGAGCTCTACTGTAGCCACTTCTCTGACTTCAGTGTCCTTTTAGGAATTTGGTTAGCAGAGCTTTGGGATTCGTTATTGCTAAATTTTAAAGCATGCATATTTTAAACATGCTCCAAATAGGTCTAAACCACAGGGGTGGTTTGAGGCATTGCTTTATAATTTGTTGGGGAAAAACGAAAAATACCATTTGAAGAACTTTCTTCGCAACAGTGCCTGATGCTTTTGCCCTCCCTGGCCTAGGAAAAGGGAATGTAGTGCAGGCAGGCTCAAACAGCCTGGTTCAGCTACATTTATCCATCATCCTCAGCATTAACCAGCCCACTACGTGTTTCTGGAGACTGTTGATAAGTGTTTAAGGAGAAGAGAGAGGGTAAAACAGAAGAAACTCTGACATTCTGACCCTTTTCAACTTTTTCTCTAAATGGCTAAAATGGACATCCAAGCTTTCAGAACATGAGCTTACCTTGGGGTCCAGGGTGGCCTATTGGCCCTGGTAATCCTGCAGAGCCATCCTCTCCTCTTTGCCCTGCTTCCCCAGGAGGCCCTGGGATTGTAGGGCATGAATCATCTACTTTTCCTGGTTCACCAGGGTCACCTGGAATGTGTAATGGGAAAGTGAATTGGAAGACTGGCTAATAGCTCCCATGCAAAAAGTCAGCATAAATGTTGGCTGATTTTGGTGTTCAAGAGTATACTTCAAGTATTTTAAAATCTTGAATTATTGAGTCCCACTGCTTTTAATTTTACTCTTAGTCTTTTAGCACAGTATTAACAGCATGGCAAGCCAGTGTTAGCAAGTGTGTGTTAGCTGGTCTGTGATCTTTGCCCAGGTGGGCAAGAAGGCCAATGGCATCCTGGCCTGTACCAGCCATACTGTGGCCAGCAGGGCCAGGGCAGTGACCATTCCCCTGTGCTCAGCACTGGTGAGGCTGCACCTTGAAGCCGGTGTTCAGTTTTGGGCCTCTCACTTGCAAGAACGACATCGAGGGGCTGGGGCATGTCCAGAGAGAGGCAACAGAGCTGGGAAGGGTCTGGAGCACAAGTCTGGTGAGGAACAGCAGGGGGAACTGGGGGTTTTTAGTCTGGAGGAGGGTCAGGAGAGACCTTATTGCTCCATTACAGTTACTTGCAAGGAGCTTGTAGAGAGTCTCTCCTCCCAAGTAACAAGAGGAAATGGCCTTAAGTTTCATCAAGGGAGACTTACATTGGATATAAGGAAATATGTCTTCAGGGGAAGGGTATTCAAGCCCTGGAACTGTCCAGGGAAGTGGTGGAGTAACCACCCCTGGAGGCATTGAAAAGACATGTACATGTGGCACTTGGGGACATAGTGTAGGGGGGGTACCCTTGGCAGTGCTGGGTTAATGGTGGGATTTGATATCTTGAAGGTCTTTTCCAAATTCAATGATTCTATGTTTCACATATTTGGTGTACAGCTTTAGTGTTAATGTGCCCCAAACTTATTTGAGTTAAAGCCCAAAGTCTACCTACCCAACTTCAGTGCTAACACCTTAGCACATGGAAAATTCTGCAGTAGTTTGCCTATTGTGTTGCTGCACAACCATCAATAGGCAGGCCAAAAAAGCTAGCCCATAATAGCTAATATAAAAAAAAAGAATAGCCACATTTTATATATTGAAAGTTACTGAGAGCTCTTGCCTGTTTGCATTTTGGATCAACATTTAGTCAGATGGAGAGTTCAGTGTTTGTAGTAATCCAGTGTTAGGATTCAAGCTTTTGCTATGATTTTGGTTAGAAAGAAAAAAAAACCCAAACAAATAAGAACTAGAAACAAATGTTTCACAAGTCTAATTGATATCCTAGCATGAGACTTCTCAGGAGAGCATTATCATGATGTTGGTGCTATTTATGTGAAACATGTATTAAAGCTATGTCCTGCTAGCAGTACCTACTATTCCCAGCAACCATGCCAAGAATACCTTCTAGTAAGAGCTGAATGTTTCTATATGTAAGGGAGTTCCCATGAAAAGAACAATAATCAAGAGCCATGAACTTACCTATGAAACCTGAAGGATTTGAAAAATGGAAAGCAGATTGTGGCCATTGTGGTGCAGGTGGAAGCAAGTTTCAGGCATGTAAATTAGAGTAAAGAATGGAATGAGAACTGAAATAATTTACATGGGGTGACATTAGAAACAAATAAATAGTTCAGAAATTTTTACTCAAATGAGAAATCAGTTAAATTGGCAACTGCAGGGGTCTTTTTTCTGAGACTGTTTAAATTATCTGCATGCAAGTGAACATTAGTATGATTATATATGAATAGAAAGATGACAGTTACAGTTGAATGACAATAAGCAACAGGTTCATAAGTACCTGTGGGACCTCTTGGACCAGGTCTTCCTGGAAAACCATGGTCTCCTGGTTGTCCTGTAGCACCAGGTGGACCCTGTGGGCCATGGATCCCCATAGGACCTGGAAACAAAACCAAACATAAATAAAACAAAGTCTGGATGCTTGAGTAACAAAAAATACTTGGGAGTCCTCAACTGTTGTGTCACAGAAAGAAATGCACATTTCTTCTTCTTTCCCTGGTCTGGATCTGACTTAAGATTTATGACTTTTCTTTTTGTAGAGGTTGGAAGTGATTGGTGTAGATGGGATTTCTCTACAGTGTGTGAAAGAAGCAGACTATGTAGATTTCTGTTTTCAAACTACAGAATCTGTTGAAAGCCCCAAGCTATTGATATGGGGCAGATGTGAGACTCCGTTAGTTCAAACACATCTGCATTGTCCATGATTTCTCAAGACCCCTGAAGCGGGGTCACAGTTTGCTTATCTGGAAAACTCAAACATTTTACTGCCTTATTCTCAGACTGGCAGAGGTGCCTTCCAACAAGCTGTTGGAAGCAGTGCATGTGAATCTGTCTCTACTCTCACCTTCTACCCCAACCCCATCATATCCGTAGGTAACCAGGCAGAGCTGTGGAATGTCCAGCCTTCACCCCTTCTGCCTGGCTCCACCTCCAATGGCAACCCCCTGGCCACAAGGCTCAGTCACAGGGGCTGGGTATAAATGCACACAGAACTTAAAAACATCTCTGACCGTACCCTTTGGGCCTTCTCTTCCTGGGCTCCCTGGAGGGCCTTTGGCTCCCTGTTGTCCTCGTGGCCCAGGACTACCTGGTGCCCCTCGAATACCGGTATCACCTGGATCTCCTCGCACAAAGATAGTCTCTCCAGGAGGACCAGGATTCCCAGGTTCACCTATGGTAAAAGAACTTCATTCTTAACGTATGCACGAAGTATAAACACCTAAAAATAGCCATATTCTGCTGGTGGGTTTTTTTCATTTTACTCTAGGGGTCTTTTTTTAATCTCTAGGATGCAGGACAGCCCTTGCATGTTTTTGGAAATACTAGTGTTAGCCTTTATCCAGGGCTTTGTAAGGAATACAATGACAGGAATGGTTCCCAAAGTTATTTAACTTCTGTGCAAGCAGAAGGCTTGGTACGTTCATTGAAACACTGTTTCTCTATATAAATATCTTACAGATTAATTACTGTGTTGCTTAGTCTGGAGATCGGCATTTTGTCCTTGCTCTGGTGATCTAGGCAGTGTTCACTTCTCTGTGTATTCACTCAGGTAGTGATGGGTTTCTTTATTCCCTATGCACTTCTGTACATAGTTTCAAATACAGTAACTGTTATTCCTAGTAGCCTCAGGGGTTTTGTACATGACAAAAATTGGTATTTTTAGTGTTAATACCTCTGATGCCATCTAAACCAGGTAATCCTTGATCACCTGGAGGACCAGGGGAAGCACTATCAGGAGATCTTCCCATAGGTCCAGTGGGTCCAACAGGTCCTCTTCTACCTAAGGGATCACATTAAAAAAAATAGAAAAAAAAATCTGAGTTTTTTTTAGTTTACACACAGAAGTTAGTAAGTATAAGAATGCTGACATGAGAAGTCATGGAAGTAATGTATGCTCCCACTTGTATACCAAACATACCAGTCCCCAGGCTAATGAGGCCATCTTGTCAAAGTAAAAATACTTGTTATCTTTTAAAATTTTTAATTCTCCCCATAAAATCTTATGTAACTTTATGAATACATCATCACATGTTGGCACATTGCCACAGATAGCCACGTTTTCCTGTATTCCAGCAATGGGAGAAATGGTAACAATGTAAGGTGAGTGGGGACTGTGAAATGATTCTGCCTGGGGCAGGGTAAGTACTCACAAATTGTTCCTGGCAAAAGAGAGTTACACCAATTCCTAAAAACCTCAGTGAACAAGATGAATTTACTAGACTTAAATGCATTTTTTCCCCTAAACTTTAATCTGGATTTTTACACAATAAAACATTTATGCCCTTACTTGTGACAGGCAGAGTTGCAGATTACCATTCTCTGCATGACACTTTTGAACAGTTGCAGCTTGTTAACATGATTGGGTTGCATTCTGTTGCCTTCTATTTTCTACAAAAAACCAAATCTAGTTTCTTCAGTCTTGCTTTTGACCCCATCCTTCCATTTACTTTCTGGTGAGTTTTCCCTTCTTTGTCAAAGCTGGTCACAACCATGGGAGGCCTCGCCTGTCCTATGTCAAGCAGTGTTGCTACACCTCAGAATTAAACTCTCTCTTTTTTCCTCAACAGCACCATTCTGTTGACTCCCCCAGTCCCCAAACTAGTAACCAAACTAAGAAAAATGATTGCATCTTCATCTTAGAATAATTCACTTCACCAGATATCACCTCCTGCTATTTTTCTTCCATGTGTTATGTGACTGTGGCAAGGTCTGGCAGCATAAAGCTGATGTCACTTCTAATCACAGAATTGCTGAGGCTTGAGTGGGCCTCTGGAGACTTTCTAGTCTAACCTCCCCTCAGAGCAGGATCAGCTAGAGCAGGTTGCCTCGAAATCTGTCCAGCTGGGGTTTGAGTATCTCCAATGACAGACACTTCGTGACTTCTCCAGGCAACCTGTTCCCACGTTCAATTCCCTTCTGAGGGAAAATAAAACTTTTCCTTACCCTTAAGCAGAATTTCCTGTATGTCAGTCTGTGCCCGGTACCTCTTGTCCTGTCTCTGGATATCACTGTTAAGGAACTGTGTCCACGTCCTTCCCATCAGGTATTTACACACATTAACAAACTCCCCCTGAGCCTTCTCTTCTGAAGCTAAAGCAATTCCCCCTCCCGCAGCCTCTCCTCAGATGCTCCTGTCTCTTCACTTTCTCAGTGGCCCTTCCTCAGACACTTGCTTTTTCCCATTTGTGTGCAATCCCTGTATCACCAAGCTCTAAAATAACCACTGCAATCTTGTGAAGCAGGTTTATCTTGCACTTATATCAGAACAGTAGATAGATTTACTGTAGTTCTGGGACTGCCAGATCTTCTGCACTATTTTTCCTCAGGAATTTCTTCCCAAGTGGCAAACCTACCTAGCAGTTCCCTGAGTCTATTCAAGTCCATAATTTTCTATTTTCATTCTTTCCTCTCCTATAACATAAACCAGAAATCCTGGAGTCTCTGTATCTCTACTCAGGAAACACCAGCATGTTAAAACAGAAATGTTTTTAGGGAGAGAATCTTCTGAGTGATGTTCATACTAACCAGTGTAAGAGCTTGTATGAGCTTAATTTAAACTCTGCAGAGCAGCGCTTTGGAGAAAACCTATTCTTACCTGGGAATCCTGGGAATCCCCTTTCTCCAGGGGGGCCTGGAATAGAAATACCAGGCCATCCAGGTTCACCTCTGTCTCCTTTTGGTCCAATTTCTCCTGAGTATCCTGGGGGCCCTGTCTCACTCTGACCTTTATAAGAAAATAATTATGTACATTAAGTTTACAGCGAGTACAAATACAGATGTGCAGAACAGAAATACCAGTTGCAGATGTTCCTCCTTGCAAGGGTTGCCTAGTGCTGTTTTTCTGCTTCTCTCTTGGAAGCTGGATAGAGTTTTGTTGAATCTGGCCCTAATTCACCACTTTCAAAGAAAGTATTCTTTTTGCTTTAATGCTCTTCTTCAGGGGTTATTTTATATGGTGTCATTATTGTCTGTAACCTGAAATGTAATCTGATTGCATGGTTCTAAATGTAGTTTTCTATCAGCATATATTTGTAACCTTTAGATAGATTATAAGCATTGTTTTTTTTAATAGTGCTTCAAAAGCATCTTTTGAAATTTGCAAATACATCAGCATGAGTGGAATCCACGTTCTTCCTAAGTTTGTGGCACAACTCCCACAGACTTTAAATGGAGCTGGGATTTCACAAGAATCTTTAATTTGTTGGTTTTATCTTTTATATATTAAAAAAAACAGAGACTTGGCTCTCCTTTGAATCATCTGCACTGAACTTTTTAATTTTATAAACAGCCTTGAAACGTTCCAACAAAACTATGTGAGTAATGGAAGTTTGAAAGTTTTCCCCACAAATAACTGCAGGTGTGCCATTAGGCATATTTTAGATTGTTTGAAAGTTTAGTCTGAGCCTTAATGATATCTTCTGGGCAAGGCAAACATCAAAATAACACACACACTCCTTGCACATTCAGTCATTTAGGTGAAGATTTTCTGTTCCAGTTGTTTCTCATCTTTACCTGGAGCTCCTGCAGAACCCTTTTGACCTTTTAGTCCATCCAAGCCATCCAGTCCAGGCAGTCCAGGAAGACCTGAGAGGTGTTACACAGGTATGACTGGGTGCCACAATAATCCTTTATAGTCAAAATTTAAAATCAAGCGTTTTTTTAATCTGACAACACATACTGGATCAAGATGGGGTATTTGCTGAATTTGATTACTGGCAACTGAACGTGAGACCACATGGCAGTGCAGTCTTTTTGGAAAGGCAAATGTGAAAAATTTTAAAATAGCAGTCATAATACAGTTTCACATCAAAGCAATCAGAAAGCAGAACTTTTAATCCTTTAGGTATTTCCATACTGAAGCTAGCAGATTATGGGCTAATCTACAGAGAACCTTGTGTCTGTGGCTGGACTGCTACTGCTACATGTGCTTGCTACTCCAGAGTTTGCTGTGCTACCACTTCATGGCCACTGATGGGGATGCAGGCACTACCTAAGATATCTGTGAAGCTGGAACTTCTTTACAGCTTCTGTTCAAAATAGAAATGCAATTTAACCCAGCTGCACCAGAAAGAGGCTAAATTTTCACCTGGCTTCCTTTCTCTGGTCCTGCAGATTTCACACAGAAAACTGTGCTTTTTTGCATCGCTCTATTACAAAAGTTCTTCGAACTGAACAGCACAAAGTCTTTGAAGACAACAAATTTGTAATTGAGACCTGTGGTGACAAATGGTAGTGTATAGAGCAGCTCTGTCACTAGTGATGTTCCCTAGCACTGGCTGAGTGTTTGTGGTAGTCAAACGTAACTTTTGCTTTATAATATGGGGGTTTTTCGAAAATTTCTACAACACAGTAAGTAAAGCCATAGATGGCACCTTTTTATCAATTTTTTTAAAAGCTGAACTAATCTGAGGTTGTGTTTTTTGTTTGCAGTGGAGGGTAAAAATATTTCCATGTCATCAGCAGTTTATAGTTCCTAAATGGTATAGGTAAACTATCAAATGTGAGAACAAACACTTCCTTAGTGCAGACACCAGTCTGTCACCTGGTGATAGCAACAGGTCTGGCAAAACTGATGGGTCACTTGGTGACAGGTTTCAAAGAGGTTTCAGAGAGAGGAACAGATTTGGGATGCCTTTTGCTCCAGAGAGGGACAGTGATCATCAAGGAGCTGAATGTCCTACTGAATGAAAAGAGCTACTCCTGTCGCTGTTCTACTTCTGCTGCTCATCTCTGCCTCCTTTCCTTCAGTTCCTCTCCCTGCCCTGCAGGATTCCCAGTCTGGTTGCAATGTTTTTTTCCCACAAGTCTGAATTATCTGTGTGCCTGTCTCCTTTCCTCTGGCTCCTGCCTGGCACAGAAAATGTAGGTTCTCTGTTGAGTGCCTGTGCTCGATCCCACAAGTCCTGCAGCTCACCAATCTGCCATATATCCACAGCAGGGATCTTGGGAGAATTTATTGCTCTATTCAAGCACATATAAATGGATATATTTTTTAAAGTTTATAAACTGGTCAACCTGGGCAAGGACAAATTGCTGTAGGAAGAGCAGCACAAATGCCCTTCATCAACTGCTTCACCTGCCAAATTTCAATGTCCCTATTTCAAAGATGGGTCATCTGAGAAAGAAAAAATAAAAAAGCCCTAGAGTTCTGTAGCAGGCACACCAAAAATTATAATCATATAGCTGTGTTCTCAGAAACTGCTGAATTATTTTAGTTAAAATTTAACAAAGGATGAATTGGAAAAAAAAAACAAACAAAAAAACAACAGTGTGTAGCAAACACCAGTCTGGAAAAATTTTAAATCCGGAAGATTGTTTGAAAACCTGCAAAACATTGATAATATAATCTCTGTGTAATCCACTTTATAATATAGGATACTAGTAATGCAACCTGTAATATCTTCTGTGACCTTAATTAACTGTTCTTTAACTTTTCATGACATTCTAAGTTTCATTCCTGCTTTCTGTAGCCTTCTTGTGCTTTGGACATGTTCCCATTTAAAAATTTGTGTAAGAGTTGCATTTGGGGAATTTAACAGTGGTATTTTAAAATTCTATGAACTCCTAACCAATTTTGGCCCCCAGGTCACCATTTAAAACTTTTTTGATCTCTGGCTCATTCAGGCAAGATTGATGGGTTGGTTTACTTGCTTTCCAGGGAATTTCTGACACATTTGCCAACAATCCATTATAATATCAGCACTTGTAATTCTAGATTTTTGGATTGCTATAGCCCCATATTTCTAGGTACAGCTCAATTGGCTGACCTGAGCATGAACCACTGTTTCTATATTGTACAGCCCAATTCAGCTTCTACTCATACAGGTCATGCTGCTGTTGGTCTGAGTATTACTTGCTCCATAAAGGATTACTCACACAAGTAAGGCTTGCCAGGCTAAGCCCTTAACTAGTAAAACTACTGTAATAAAGAAAATGGGATTATGCTTTGATAGATGATGTTTAACTGTTTTTTTTTTTTTAAATCTAGAAGTTCTTTAAAATCCAAAAGTTCAGGCACAAAACCTTTAATGTAACTTAGAACCAATGAGACTAACGAGGCCATGTACTTAGCTATGCATAATCCATTTAGTTTCTAATGCTTGCACCAGCACTTGTTGAAAACAGCACAAAGAACTATATATCCAACTGAACTGGAATACAAATACAGTTTTCATTACAGGTTTCAAAGGTGTTAACCTTTTTCAGCTATGCTGGCAACACACAGGATCTTCAGCTTAGCAGGCAACTCTGTCTCTAATGAACTTCCATTTGGGACTGAACTTTTCCCCATGCAGGATATGTGTTGATTTGTTATGTTCCTGTGCAGGACTTGGGATAACTTCTGCACAATACACTAAAGAAGTGTCTTATGACAAGAAAGAAGGAGCCCATCAGCTATGAAGAAGTTTTCAGCAGAATGATGCTTTTTTTTCTTTTTTGACCCCTTTCAGACATCCCTGCCACTGCAGATCTCTGCCTTTGTTAGAGCAAATATTGTTTGCACCACTGAAATGTTCTCTTGCACATTATGTACCAGCAGGGAATCTGTCATGACAGTTTAAATCAGCACTGCTTTTTTACTGAAAGCAATCATAAATTGTTTCCATTTTTCATTTGAATTTTCAGTAGTTTATAAGGAACCTTCTCAATTTTTCCTTAAGCTGAATTTGAAAAAGTGGATCTATTGTCCTCTCTAACCAATTTTATAGCCCCAAGTGTTACTTTACTGTGGTTTCTGTACATGGGTTACTAATCTTCTTCCTGTTTGGGAACTGGTTATCGAGCCCACTAGAACAGATACAGAGGTGATAACTTTCTTTATGAAGTATTAATAACTTACAATTTCAATTCTAAACATAGCAAAAGTTAATAATGTTCCCCAACAAAAACAACTGTATAGATGAACTGATGTTCAATCTAAACACAACAATCATTGTGAGATGAGTAAATTAAGATTTGGAAGAAACACTTAAATCCACCAAAATCAGACAAGCAACAGGAAAACCAATGACAAAACCCAACTCAAGTTACCACAATTTGTTAAAACCCATTTGAAAGACAAAGCTGTCATAGCAGCCTGCTGGGTTTATAGAGTAACAGTGGCACTCCATGGTGAAAATGTAGAACACAGCATAACTGAAGTGAAAATGAAACAACTGAATTACTGCAAACTCCTTTTTCTCTCCTAAAGTTCTGCAATCAGTTACACCAGCTAAGCCAGACTGTTTCTGCCTTCTTTTTTACTCATTTTAGATTGCAGCCCAATTCTCCAAAGCAGCATTTATGTTACTTCTCAAAGGTGATGAAACTGGCTTAAGTCTTCTAGCAGCTTGAGACCACAGAGTCCAAATCACAGTCACAGTTAGGCCTTTTCCATTTTCACTACTAAAAGGATATTTATGTCTGGTATTGTCACATTACCACTAGAATGGCACTGTATACAGTGTTTACCTTTTCTGCCTTGGGATCCAGGTAACCCTTGCAATCCTGGGGGCCCCAAAATTCCAGGTTTTCCTTTTTCTCCAGGTTCTCCTGGCAATCCCTGAGGACCTCTAGCTCCTGAAAGAAAAAAACCCTGTCAATATGCAATTCTCTTAAACTGCTGATTTTTTCCCCATGCTGTGCAGCACACTGTGTTAACAGCAGTACATGAAAGTGTTTGGGGATGTAGGAAGAATTGATGGATCTTGCTCTCTGAGACTGAACAGACAATTGTTGCTGTCTATAGGTACAGAAATAACTTTCAATGCCCCCCTTCATATGATCTCTGATTTCTCCAGCCTCCTCCACAGAGATACCTCCTCAACTGCCTTTACTTATTCCATATCTCTTTTGAGCTATTCCATGGCACTATTTTTTAAACTTTGGCGTTACCTGGTAATCCAGGTAGCCCTGGATATCCAGGGTCACCCTTGGATCCTGGTCTTCCAGGTTGTCCTTGGATACCTGGTAAACCCTTCTCCCCTGGAAATCCACGAAGTCCTTGAAGGAAAAAAAAAGGCAATTGCTACAGAATGGCTCAAAATGCACAGAGAGCAGAGCTCCCTCTGCTAACAAAACTGAGAGAAAATAAATTTTTAAGTCCAATTTTTTCTTCAATCAGACAGAGGTACCTGGTAATCCTGGATCTCCTGGAGGCCCTTTCTGACCATGTGTACCGAGCAGAGGAGTTGGGTCACCTCTCTTGCCTGTTAAGGAACAATGACCTCCATTTTATACAAGCATCCTTTCCATCCACAAAACCAAAGCTGGACACTTTTGTAATATCAGAAAAGTCACTAATAGATATAAACAGCTATAGAAGGGGCTAAGAGAACACAAAATGAAAACTGCTTTGGCACATGCAAATTATGATATTCACTTTGATTGAATTTTCTCTTACTTGATTTGACAAATTTTCCATATCCATAAGAATGGATTTATACATGGTTTTGATGGAATTTTTAAATTCTATGAAATTTGACAGGAATTTGTCTTCTAAATTAGTAATACCTACTTTTAAAGGAACAAGCTGTTAAAGAATATACTGAAATGCAACTTTTGCCTTCAGGTAAGTGAGACTTGTTTCTAATTACATTCATGTTTTATGGGAAAACTGGACAGAAGTGAAAATAATTTTCTGGTGAGTCTTCACCATCTATCCCTTATCCTAACCTTCACCATAAATCCTAACAATATTGCTCTTTTCAAAGCATGTCTATATAAACTCATTACCTTTACATCCTTTGGGCCCAGTCAGTCCTGGATATCCAGGGTTTCCTGGTAAGCCAACATCACCCTGATTTTTTTAAAAAACAAAACAAAAATGATTGACATAGGATATGTGTAGCAGGAATGATCTGCAGGAGCATTTGGTTCTCTTAGCACAACTGTGTCTTAAGCTCAACAGAAAAGCATCTTGTGTTTGTTACATGTCTAACACAGGCCACCAGCAAGGAACAGTAGGTTAGACTTGCTAATAATTTTGAATTTGTCCTTTTATAGCTTATTCTCATTCTTGGCTCAAACAGCTAAATTTCACCACAGATGGCTTGAATAATTTGATTTAAAGGTACCGTAAAATATATATACAATATTGTTCTATGTTACCCAAAATTTATTATAAACATTAACCAAAAATATTGTGATGTAACAATAAAAATGTAGATTTCCCTATTTCTCCTTTTGAATAATGACCTTCAATCAGCAAAGAAATTCAATAAAACAAACCAAGCAAAAGTATGTCCCTTTACCAAGGAAACGACTGTGTTTTATGCTTCATGTAATCTCACTGGTTTCCTACCCAGCATATAAGCAGTGAAGAATTGTACCTTGCATGTGATGTTTGTGTGCTTTTGTGTATTTGTTCTTGAGCAACACTGCTTGCCTGGGTTTTGCTTGGGGCAAAGATGACTTGGTTTGTCTTGCCTGTTGCCTTGGTCACTTCACACAGCAGGATATGAAGAAGCAGCTACATACTAACTTCGTAATTGTGCTGCTGCTATGTTATGATCTCTGTGGTAAGTGGTTTGTCAATCTGTTCTTAGGAACAATGTTAAAGACTTGATTGTGCATCTGATTTTTGCCCTCCTGCTTAGTGTAGTGGAGCCTGGACTTCTACCAAGTGGCAAACAAGAGGCCCTTTCCTAACGCCAACCACTGTTCCTGTTAAAATGAGGGGAGTACTAATGGGTGAGTACAATACAAGCACCCTTCATCGTATTTCTTAGAGGCAGGAGATAACTGCGAAGTCCAGGACACTTCACTACCACTCTGTTTACCTGGTCACCTGGTCCTCCTTGAAAACCTGTAATTCCTTGAAGGCCCTTTGGTCCAGGCAAACCCCGTGGTCCTGGAAACCCCATCACTCCAGTATCACCTTGGTCACCTGGCAGTCCTGGAACACCATTCTTCCCTGGAAATCCTCGTGTGCCTCTGAAACCAGTATTGCCTTTTTCACCTGAAGTTAATTGCAGAACAAGATAATGACCAAATCAAGCCAGTGTTTGACACTGATATTCAGTACGGCAATGCTTTCACTCTCAGTGTATTGCCTTAGTAATAATCCAAAGAAACTGTGCAGCCAGTTAGGAATCTGTAAACATGGTATGGTGGCTGGATGTTAGTGCAGCCCTGAGTCCACACTGTGAAAACCACCAGTGATTTATATCAGAGGAATGTGTGTGTATGCAGGGCTTTCTTTCATGAACTTACCTCTTTCACCTCGAAATCCATGCTCCCCGGGAAACCCTGGGTCCCCCATTTGTCCTTTCTCAAGACGGAGGTTAACGCAGCCGCTGTCTCCTGGAGGCCCCCTTTCACCTTGGAAGTAACATATGGAATGTAAATATATCCTCACGAGTGACGTGTCCTGAAAATCAATTTGAGTGATGACTTTCCTAATAGAGAAAGCCTTCAAATACTAATGTGGTTCTCTGTTGTTTCAGCAGGCTCACTGCTAAGAGAATTTGTAATTCTTCCCATGCTTTTTTGTTAATTCAGTCCTAACCCAGGTGATGTTAAATCAGAAGAATTAGGAAAGATTGAGAAATTATGAAAGATAGCAATTTTAAACTGCCTGTGATTGCACCTTGCAGATGATTGTTCTCTTTCCTATAAAAAGTAAACAGGTTTTTAACACAGTAGTAACAAAACTAAACATAGCAGCAATATAACTGCAAAGTGAAGTAGATTTTTACAAACCTTTTATTCCTAAGTCTCCACATTCTCCACTAGGCCCAGGTGGACCCATTTTTCCTTCTTCACCTTTTACACCAAAGATTCCTGTTGGGCCTTGTATTCCTGGGAGTCCTGGGAATCCTTGGGGCCCTTGAATCCCTTTGCTTCCTAGTAATATGAAATGCTTTATTTACATGTTAAATCTGCTTATACTGTTGCTGTCATATTCTAAGGAATAGTATAAAGCAAAAGCAGGATGTTTAGAAGGACTCCTTAGGAAATCAGCAGAACCAGATAACCAATAGTTGGAGCATGGCTTCATGCCAAGATCAAACTTCTCTTGAAACCCCAATTCCACTGAAGCAAATATCCTCCCCCTAACTGCTGTCAACCCCTGGAGATTTAGGCTACCCTTACTCCTACAGCAGTTATGCCCAAAATATCACCAGATCTTGCATGTGGCTACTGGATTACAGAGGCTTCATTCTGCTGCCTGTCCCTGCCCTCCTGTACCAGCTCAGGAGGCTGGTACCCGGACAACAGCTGGTCTTACCATTAAAGACTGAGGCAAAGAAGGCATTAAGTGCCTCAGCCTTCTCCTCATCCTTTGTCACTGTTTCCCTTCCTCCCATCCAATAAAGGATGGACACTCTCCTTGCCCCTCCTTTTGCTGCTAATGTATTTATAGAAACATTTTTATTGTCTTTTACAGCAGTAGCCAGATTGAGTTCTAGCTGTCCTTTGGCCCTTCTGATTTCTTCCCTCCATAACCTTAAGACACCCTTGTCCTCCTGAGGAGCCTGTCCCTTCTTCCAAACTTCATACACTCTCCCTTTTTTCCCAAGTTCCCTTTTTTTCCAAGTTCCCTAAAACTCTGTTCAGCCCAGCTGGTTGTCTTCCCCGCTGGCTCATCTTCGGCACATGGCGATGGCCTGTTCTCATGCCTTAAAAATTCCCTTCTTGAAGAATGTTCAGCCTTCCTGGACTCATTTGCCCTTCAGAACTGCCTCCCAAGGGATTCTGTTAAACCTAAACATATTCCTCTTATTATAGCATATTACAACCTATTACAAATAGTCAGGAAATAATACATAGAAATACGTCAGTGCTGTAAAACAACTAAAGCACCAGGATGCACCAAGATGCATCAAACTATTTCCATCCCTTTGTTTTTATCGTAAGAGAAAGAACAAGGGATGGTTCTGTGGTTACTGACTCTACCCTGCTGCACAGTCTTATTCTTGAAGCTGGAAAGGGAGATGGGTGCAAAGTACTTGCTAACCTTAACGGTGGTAAAAACATCTTCCTCTACAAGAGAACTTATAGGTGAGGTGGTCTGCAGGATATTTAACATACCTGTTTCTCCTGGGAAGCCAATGAGTCCTTTGTTGCCTGGAAGTCCTGGGGGACCTCGTGAGCCTGGAGGACCTGGGAGACCTCGTGAGCCCGGAGAGCCTTTGAGACCTTTGATTCCAGGTGGCCCAGCCAGGCCCCTGTCTCCTCTCTGACCTTTAAAGCCTGGTAAGCCTAAGAAAGAGAGCTTTAATCTATGTATGTAAATGCAGGCAAAGGTTCAGCAATTGTATCTAAGAAGTAGAAAGTGATAGATTTGATATAAATTTGAAGATTATCAGACATGGCAAAATAACTTGAAAACTTTTTTACCATGTTGGAGTCCTGGCCTTGCCGAGATTTTTCAATTGGAATGTCTGTTTTCTTGTATTTCTTTAGTGACAGACGGTGGAAGAGCACTGTGAAAAATCCTGACTAATTTGTAAATATTTTTCATATATGTGTCTTATTGCTCTTCCTAAATAGCACTTCCATTCAAGAATAAGGAAGGTAAAAGTATCACAGTAATGACAGGAGCTCAGTTAAGTTACTCAGGACAACAGATAAGAGACAACTCTTTGTTTATTACTTATAGTGAACCCACTGTGATTTGGCCAGTTAAGGAACAGCATGGGATGGGAAACTGGGAAACACCTGAGATGCAGCATCTACCTTCCTTGAGTTTAAAGAAATGTGCAAAACATAATGTACACCCCCAGTACTGAGCAGCCCCCACGGAAATATTTTTCACGCCAGCCACCAAAATCATGTGATGAAATCTAGCAGAAAACGTGTGCAAAGTTTAGAGCTGTGAGGCAACCTGCTGGATGTTGTGTACCTTGAGGTCCTGGCAGGCCCATGACACCTCTGAGTCCTGGTGGCCCTGGTAAGCCTGCAACACAGGGTGAGCCAGGGAAGCCCGGACAGCCTGGTGCTCCTACATCACCTTCTGGGCCTCTAAAACCTTTGGCACCTGGAAATCCTGGGGTGCCAGGTTGTCCTGGATGAAAAAAGCATTGTTAGTTCCATTAGTCACTGTCCCTCAAAATTCCCAATTTTAATTTAGAAATGTACATGTTCAGTTACTACAGTATCTTACTTATCCTCTAGTATTTGCATAGTTTGTGAAAAGTGATGCTTTTCTGCAATTTAGAATTGTCTGTTGTGGAGAGCTTCTTTCTTTAAGGAACAAAGACAAATTCAACCCTCATCTATAGGTACAGAAGAGAGTTTCTGATGTGCAGGAGCAGAATGGGAGTAGCTCACTGGCCTGCACCAGGTGCACAGCACTGGCTCAGTTCTAGAGGTGTTCCCTGCACTGAAGGATGGGTGTATCTGCTTATGGCCAGGCAAAAGGAAGACCTGTAAAAGGAAAGAGCAATATCCTCTGTGGGGTGGGAAGTAAGTGGTGCTGTGCAGACCTCTCTGCAGCAAACAGCAAAATGTAAATGTAAAAACAGGGAGTGCTGGTCACAGTCACCATTATGGATCTGAATGAGAGGAAGTTTTATCTGAACCACATTTTATCTGAATATTTGCTCACGTTTTGTCCTTTGAACATGTAGAAGTGTTTCATAGGAACTGGCCCATACCTTGAAGTCCAGGAATGCCTGGATTACCCCTTGCTCCTTGTGCACCAGGGGGTCCCGGCAGTCCCCTGCTGCCTGGGATTCCTGGAGGGCCATATGTGGTGTCACCTGGAAGACCTTTTGGGCCATCTATGCCAGGTGGACCTGGAAGGCCATTTTTGCCATCAATTGTAGATCCTCTTTCACCTTCATCACCAGGATCACCAGCTGTGCCTCGAAAGCCTGTTGATATGATTTTTAAATTCAAATATAGCATAATTCATGAGGTGTTCAGGGTTTTTTGTTTTGTTCCCCCCCCCCAAACTGTGGAATACTGTAGTCCAAATTTAGCCAGATTTAAATTGTCATCTTGCAAAGAAAAGTAACATTATAAATTAAATTTCATGTTTCTTATTTATAGCTAAGGATACATGAGGGTTGAAGGAGGTAATTCCAGTGGAAAGTGACAGGGGTTTTCTTTGGGGCAGCATCTGTCTTGAGTAGTGTCACTCTTCTCCAGTTCAGTGCCTTTGCTAAAATGATACTAATTGTTCCCAGTTTTCTGAAAATATTTCCTCTCTGGACACTGAACTATTCAATTCAATTACTTTACCTACCCTATCCTACCTTTCCCTGTAGGTATGCATAACAACTTGACCAGCCGCTCTCCCGAATTAGGAAAAGCACAATTCACCTTCTGGTCCTGGGATTCCTGCTCCTGGCCTCCCTCGGCGGCCTTTTTGCCCATCAAAGCCATTTGGTCCAGGATGCCCAGGGAGTCCTTTTAAACCCTTTTGTCCTGGAAATAAAAAGGAAATATATATAAAAGCTGGCAGAGAGCTAAAATGTGTGATCTAAGGATTGTATTTTTATCCCATGCAAATTCATATACTTTGAAAACAAGCTGCTTCTAACTTTTTGGGCAAGAGTCACAAACAAATGCATGGGTGCTGTTTTTCTAAATGAACATATTCCCTATTCCGTTAACAGCAGACTGAAAATCACCAGTGTCAACTAGAAAAAAAAATGTCCTACAACATTTTAATGTTACAGGCCATCAACAATATTAACCTAGTGAATGACAGGTGTCAGCTCAAGTTCTTATACTCTCCTGTGCTGTGTCCTGCTTCTGGAAGCATGCAGATGAGCAGTACACTCATACATGAAGATGAGATGAGCTCAGTACACTCATCCCTGTTCTTTCATGTCTGGATAAAGTTTTGCTCCCACCCATAACACGGATGTCAGGGATTTGTGCAATGCCATATTAAGCAGCCTGAAAATCCACTATTTCCATTTCTTCTGAATTTTCTGGGATATTTCAAGTGTCTTGGAGGTGATCACAAGCAACATTTTGCCAGTTTCTGGGTGAGTTCTTTGAATTTAAGATGAACAAGTTGAAGTAATGGTAATAAGTATTGAGATTTTAGGGCTCAATTGCAAGTTGCCATGAGCAATATAGTTCTAGAAATTACAGATTTGCAGCAAATCTTTGCCTTGCACATCTCTATTTCCTGGTATCCAGATATACATACTCTAGGCCTTATCCAGCTCCAGCCATATTTTACAGACTCTCTCATGCATTTTAATTGAGGCAGGACAGAGTTTGAAGCTACCTTGATTTAATTATTTCCATGGAGGCAGCCTGCATACCTTCTGACAGTGCAAACTGCAAACCTTGATTCTATTAGAGAGTACATTCCTGTGCATTTGCAGTTTTACATTTTGAAACATATATTTTGTTGAAAAACTAGAGGAGTGTAGCTTTTTAGGATAGGCTCTTTTCTTTAACTGGCAACTTGAAAGTCCATTTCAGTTAAAATCAAAAATTCTCTTATGTATCAACATACCTTGAACACCTTTAAAACCTGGGGGACCTGGATTTCCAGGATATGGTGACGTAATGCAGACAGTTTCACCTGAAGCAAGAGGGAGAAGAAATTGGCCTATTTGATTTTAGATTAAATGGAGTCTGAACACTTACTTTGATATTTCTGGGGAACTACCCAACCAGATGTGCAAACATGAAGTAACTGTTTATGCACATTGTTATTTCCATATTACTGAAGTTTTGATGAAGGATCTCAAAATATATTTTTCTTGATACTTTCTATAGAATATTGGTAGTATTTCAAATTGTTGTAATACAGCTGTATTTCTTAAAGACAAAGATTATTTCTAACTGTCACGGCAATTTGTTTTACAATACTCTCTATTGCAAGAAAGAAATAACATTTTCATTTCAATTCTATCTACAGCTATCAGTGTAGTTTTTTTTGCTAAGCATTTTTTATAACCAAAAACCAGATCAAGCTTTGAGTATAAATTGTGTTTTCCTATAAATTAATATTATTTTCACCATAAATGAATAGCACTGTATGTATACACATAGATATACATATAGAATAATACATATTTATATAATATATAATACAAATTAAACCATAATGGATGCCACCAAACATCCAAACATGTACTTTGTTATTTCATTCTTAATGTAAACATTCAAAATTACCTTTCTGGCCTTTAGGACCAGGTGGCCCAACACCACCCATATCACCAAAGTCTCCGGGGCTACCTCTGGCTCCGGGAGGGCCAGGAAGCCCCACACCAGGCAATCCCATCTGGCCTTTTACTCCAGGAGGTCCTGGGAGCCCAGGGAATCCTTTATCACCTGGAATTGCTACTCCAGAATCGCCCTGAAATAAAAATTCTCAGTAAGAAGTAACAAGAGATAATTTCTCTCCTCTCTTTGATTACAAAAAAGCATTTTAGAGAACTATTTGGAGAAACACTTTTTCACAAAGAAAAGACTACATGGATGACATTAGTATTTTTAAATATTCAAAGGCAATAGGAAAAAAAAAAGGATTTGTGTATTTTTTGTTTCCTGATCCCATAATATTGGCACACAGTATATGCAGAGATTATAATCAGGAATGCCAAAATAAACAGTAATACATACAAGAAACTAATTTTTTAATGGATAAAAACTTTCATAACCTTTCATAAGATAATATGTTAATTTAAATGGAAAAAAAGATCTGGGGAAGTCAAACATACCTCAGCTCCTTTTTCCCCCGGCAATCCTAGTTCCCCATCTCTGCCATCAAGACCTCTTTGGCCTGGAAATCCTGGAACCCCAGTAGGTCCTCTTTCACCTTTTAATCCTTGAAATATTTTTGGGGGAAGAAAAAAAATATTTGTAATAATTTTGGGGGTGGAGGTATTTCTGCTCAAGGAAATTCTGGGTGTAACCATTGATTGTATCTTCATGATAATTCCCAGACCTTGAATTCACATTCCTTAATGAGGCATTTCAGGCTTAAGAAGGCAGTTTGTAGTTGGACACCTGATGGAACAACTTGGTCTCTCTGTAAAAGACATGTTCACAGGCACCACAGGAATGTGGCTTTTGTCCATGCTATACATAGAGTTAAAATATTTTACTACTGAAACCAGTCACAGATTTATTCTTGATTTCAGCAAAGTCAGGATATAGCAGTGCTGTGTGATGCAGAATACTTGCATCAATATTGCCCAAGGGTTTTTATTTGCTTCCCTCCCTTGATTTCTCTTGCACCAATATTTATGAAAAAGTAACTTTTGCATAAAGGACAGTAAAACTATTCTAACACAAAGATTCATTCTGCTGTGTCAAGAAATCCTTTGCAAATAAAAGCAAATGTTTTCCCCTGCTCCAACATCTGTAAAAACCCCACAGGCATCCAAAGCTAAGCTAACTTTTAATAAACAGTAAGAAGGACAATCTTTTGTTTGAATAACTATTTTAGCCTTTCTAACTGAGCTTTGCCATCAGATTGCTGTAATTTATTGTTCTGTTTCTTTTGCCTTTGCAAATCATAACCATAACTGTGGAGAGGTTTTGATCTATTTAATTACAAGAATTCCAGTTGTGCAACTGGTGGCCTATTGTTTCTCTTCAGTGCCTGGTCAGGAGTAATTTTTAGAAATAGGAGAGGAATCTGAATAGTCATTGAGACAGAGGCTTTCCCAAGAAGGATGTTGGTGGCTTAATTTGAGATATGATATTAGTATATGACACTATTAGTATATGACACTTCAGGAGGTGGCTTCTGTACAATAATATTTCTTCATGATTTCACAGTGTTTGTACTCTGCTTAGTCTTTGCTGTACAGACCTCTGGAAGACCCCAATTATCAACTGCATGACATGAAAAGTAATTTCCTGGCATTAATAACATGCAGTTAAAACTGCTCAGCTATAGAGAAAAAACACAAAACACTGTGTTGATCCTTTGTTTAGCAAGAAGAGATGGTATTGAGAAAGCAGTTTGGATATATATGTCCTCTGGTTTTCAGTAATTTACTGAACTAATGGATTTAGTAAAGAGTAAATTAATATGTTTTTCTCACACTATTGCCTAGACATTGTATAGGAAAAGGAAAACAAAAAGGTTAATGGTAAAATATGTGTTTACCTTTTATTCTAACTCTTCCTGGATCACCCTTCTCTCCTTTTTCCCCATGCTGTCCAGCAGAACCAGGAGTGCCCTTATCATTGACAAAGAAAAATGAGTTGTTGGTTATCTCCAGCAAGGAATCAAAGTGGGAGTTGAAGGGAAACTTAGACATCTATCTTTTGCATGGCTTCCCCAAAAAAGACCAATTAAAGTAACCAAAAAGACACACTTGTCTCTTTTGATGATCAAAAAGAGGAGTGTGAATGGCACATGGCCTTTCCAGCCTGACTCTGTCTGCCACATGCACGGATACACAACTGAAAGAAACTGAACTGCCAGAAGCACTGGGCCCGTGGCTGCACAGATGTGGGACTGCAAACATAAGAATGTGAAGAGACAAATGATTCATTAACTCTTCCCACTGCAGGCTTCAGCCCACAATCCACTGAGGAAGGGAATCTCTGGAGAGTGGTGAATGTTGGATGAGACTGTCCTCCCAAAAGGGAACACAGCAGGAAGTGATGCTTTTTTTTCTGAATGAAAACCCACAAAGCCATAAATAAAAAATTTCATCTGCCTCTAGTTAGGTACATGGTATTCTTAGATGATTATGTGGCTTGACAGCTTTAGGTGGCTTGACAGCTTTAGAGGGGAAAAGAAATACTCTTCTATATTTTTATGCTGATTTTTGCTTTCAGGTCTCCAAGCAGAGTGCAATGTTCATATCATCATTGGCCAGGGTCTGATCTTGCAACAACACGTGTGGCTGCATATATTTAACCACGTGGAATCTACACAGAAATAAAAGGCCACCAAGGTACAAAAACTGGGGTATTATTTAGGCAGCTTCCTCTGTTATTCAAAATCTTTCCCTTAAAAATAGGTGGAACAAATACTGTTTATAATGTGACTGACAATTTTAAATCAGGCAGGAGACTTCTGAAAAATGTGTATCTGAAACTAGAAGTGACTATTTGTTACAATGCCTAGATCTTCAAGTAGGCAGTTATGAGTTATTAGTGTCTGAAAACCAAAATGAGATATTTGGGAAGAAAAGAGAGCAGAAAAATGGAGAAAAATGGTCCATTAGACCAAAGCACTTCTGAATTGAATTATTTCCTTTCAAAATGATTACTTTGTCCTTGTTTATCAATTAAGTAACCTAAGAACAGCAAAGTTCAGGACAAGGCTTCAAGCCTTACTTCAGAACCACAAGTGCTACAGCATACTCTCAAAAGCAACTAAAGATCAAAATCTCACATATACCACTCAGGTAACAGGGTTTTAAGGAAAAAAAAAAAAAGAGCAAATGTAAACCTTGTAATGAAACTACTGGAACTTGAATGAGAGCCCTTCCTGCTCCTTCTCTGACTCACAATGGATTTGTTTGCTTTCTTTTCTTTTGAAAGAAAATGTTCTGGAAATTTTTAAGCAATTCCTTATGTGAAAAAACAGTTCTGCTATTAAAACAATACCAAATCTCAAAAAAATAAAACAAAAACCAATCAAGAACAACCAAAAAAAGGCACAAAATCCCCTCTAAACATGCCCCCCAAAACAACCCAAAAACCCAACCATAACTCAACAGTTATAAAGCAGGGCATATCTATCTATATTTTCAAAAAAAATCCTCTCACACACAAGAAAGTATATCAAGAAAACCTTCTATTTGGCATCATTTTGCATGCAGCATCCTGGATGTACATTCCATGTGTCAGACCATAAGAAGTAGATCAAAATCACAGCAAGAACAATAAATTATCTTATAATGTATTCCTAAAGCAGTTAGATTAAGTGTTGTTTTGAATTATTGCTCACTCTGGGGAATAAGATAAACTATATGAAGCACATTAAAGAAAGTAAGTCTGTTTCCAAAAGTAAAAGCTTGTTTCACTGAACTTTAATAAGCTAAAGCAGATAACAGTTTCAGATAGTTTTCCAGGGCACTTTCTCCACCATTCTGCTTAAAAGCCTCCTGAGTTGAGAGGTAACTTGGTGTTATTTACTGAAGCTCATGAAAGCTACTCACAGGGAGCCCTGGTGATCCCACTGCACCAGATATGCCTGGGTCGCCCTTTTCTCCATGTCTTCCAGGGTATCCCATTTGTCCTTTCCTTCCTTGGGTACCTGGAGGTCCTTGCATGCCACGGGGACCAGGAGGACCAGCACGACATGAGCAGAGGCCTTGACTTCCTACATGAACATGTCAAAATTACATTGAAACAACTGCAAAATTAATACACAAAAAAATATTGCTGTCCTTTTTCTTTTCTGTGTGAGTAGTGCACTCATTATCTCATTTTTTCTCACCTTGAGAGGATTATCAGTCTCCCTTTACAGTGCTGAGTAACTCTGCACTAACAGGACACTGCTGGCTCAGAAGCCCCAGTGCCAACAGGCCGTGTAACTCTGCACTTTGATGGGCCTCATCCTCCAAGCTGCCATAAACTTCTTGCACATTTAGATCTGACATATCTGGCAAAGGTTTCATATTCAAATTGTTGTTATCCAGACCAACTTACCCTTCTCTCCTTTTGCACCTTTTCTTCCTGGAAGGCCTATCTGACCTTTTGCTCCAGGTTCTCCAGGGATCCCTCTTTCAGTACAGATTACACCTTTGAAAAGGCAAATTTTACAGCCAGTATAAATCAGGTTGACTGTTTCCACAACTTAGGTCGTGTGTTCTCCTCTCTCTTGTTATTCTCATGTGAAGAGTTAGAGATCTTATTAAAAGCTTTAGAAGTTGTTCACAGATTATACTGCAATAGACAGTATGGCTAGAGTTGATGTTGACACATTGCTTCTCACTGCCACTACTACTTTTTTCTACTTAGAACTTTACTTGTTTCTTTCCTAAAGGATGAAGATTTGGGTTTAGTCCTCAGTATTTTTAACTTCAGGTAGTATATTCTTAGAGAATTTTAATGTATATGTTACTTCTGTCGGTTTAAATCACACAGAAAACCATGAAAATCTTGAAATCTCACTGATTAAAAGCTAATAGGAAAAATATGTTTTCAACATCCCATGTAAATTTTGAATATCTGTCAAAATGCACTTTTCACTTCTCTGTTTTTTGTACGACCAACAAAAGCAATGGTTCTAATAATCTGCAGAATTTTATTCTTGTTGTATAAATTGCTATTGAACCTACTGGGTAGTCCAGGTAACCCTTGTCTTCCTGGCTGTCCCGGTAGGCCTGGTGGTCCAGGAAATCCCGGTCTTCCTGGGATTAATTCACCTGTTCCAGGCAAACCAGGGTCCCCTTGAAAACCTTGAGATCCTGGTGCCCCACTTACTCCTGGCAGGCCAGGCAGACCTGTAAAAAAAAAAAAAATGTAAACAGCCCATACAGCTTCACAGTAATGAGAGATATCAAGGAGGAAACTCCAGACCTTTCAGGACTGTCCTGAAAAACACCTGCTGTAGACCTTCATATGCTTCTTTTCCTCCTTCCCTCCATTACCTCTTTTCCAGACATCCCAGTTACTCTAGCTCCTCATACAGAGCAAAGTCCTCCTCATCACTTCCCTTTATATCTTTTTGAAATGGAGAACAGAAATTTTAAGCACAGAACTCCAGACAAAGTTTTGTCTGTGGGTTTAGACGGGTTTACCATGGTAGTATTCTCCTTTGTCTTCTGTTCCGTTTCTAGTCGTTCCTAAAGTTCTGCTTGGATCATTTTGTTTCTTTTTTTGGCTATTAAGTGCTGAGTTAATATTTTTACTGAACAGTCTACTGCTGGTGACTTGCATCAAGCAAGAACAAAGAACAGTTTTCTTTCAGTTGCTTTCTTTCCTTCTGGTGTATAGTTCACATTTGTCCTCTACTTCTCTTACTTCTTCCGTCATATCCTGGTCTTCCTGGAAGGCCTGAAGGACCAGTTGGTCCAACTGAGCCCATTTCACCAACAGGACCTGGAAATCCAGGATCTCCTCGTGGACCTACAGAGAATTACAAAGACATGTGAGTTGAACACCTTATGGAATTGACAGCCTATATCTAAATTAAACTGCAACCAAAATTATAATTTGAAAACTATACAAGAGTTAAATAATTTCTGAAACATTTTTATATGTGTAACAATTTAATTTTAAGATGGGAGGATTTGGTTACTTTTCTATAGATTCCAGCCCATTTCACAAGCACATTTTTAACTCTTCATCACTTTGTAGAAGTATCTTTGTGCTGTGTATTACAAAATGCTGAGAGAAATGTTTGCCCAAAATAAACACACGTAGCATTTAAAATAAATATGAATTGCCAGTTATGTGCTTTGGCAGTGCACACATGGAGGTTATTGCAGGATAATTGATTTGCCTTAGTTGAAATTATCCAGATTTTTAAAAGTGTATTTCCAAAATTGCTACAAATAATAAAATTTAAAATTGCAATTACATAAAGAAAACCTAAATCAGATGTAAACAGCTTCATTAAATTGGAAAAAGAAACTACTGGCAGTAGTTCTGTTCTCTGTTGTGCTAAAGGCCTCTTTCTCTGAAGATAGTATCCACTCACACACCATGCACGTGATTGAACGTTACTTGGGATTTTAAGCATGGCATTGTTTGTTGTACAGGCTGGAAACCACAGAAGTTTGTGGAAAAATTTTAATTTATTTTAGGATGAGGCCCCTATCTAATGGGGAGGTTCTGCTGAACTGGGGGTTTGTTGCAACTTACTTCTGTGATCACAAAAAAATTTCTAGTGCTGCGCTAGAAATACAATTTATGATGAGTTCTCTGTTGAAATGTTCTCACAAGACAGACTCCCCCAGTATTAGATGCAAAAGCAAAGCCTTCCAGGCAGCAGACCCGGCTGTTCCCCACTGCTTCCTGCTATGAAATAAGAATTTCCACACGTCTTTTCACCAATTAGATGATAAAGATGGGGATAAAGGGAGCTGGGACATAAAAACCCAGCCTGAGGTTTAGGGAGGAAGGTAATAAGATTGACAGGTATTCTGCTGGGCATACTAGTCCCAGGATTTTGCCCTTGCTGTGCAATAGGAAGCTTGATTGTAGTCTGAAATCTGTGTGTTGTGGCAATACTGAAAACAAGAATCCTAAATTACAGTGGGAAGGCAGGTGTTCTTGTTTGCTGTCAATTATCCAGCACAGGCTTACTTTTCGTAGCTTTTTTGTAAATATGCTTAGGTCCAATAGTGATAGAGTCCCTCAGCTCTAGCTGTGACTGTATGCATGAGGATCTTTCACAAGAACATTTAATCTGACACGTGTATTTAACGGAGTTCCAGGGGCACGAGCGAGACAAGCAGACACACAAAAACGTGGCCAAACACACAAACACAGCATGTGGCCACTAGGAATGTTTTAGGATTCTGTCCCCTGCACCCTGACTGACCACTTTCACACACATTAGCAAAACAGGTCCTGCACTTTATACAGCACAAAAACAAGTCAAAAACAGATATAACCTTTTATAGGAAGCAGCGGAGTTCCAACAGCTCCAGGAGGGCCTGGGGGCCCTTTTTCTCCTGGATCCCCCTGTAAGAATCCAACAATAATTTTTTTTTAATATACAAATATAAAATGTATTAGAATGTAACTGAATATTTCAACAATGGGGACGTATGTAAGGATGTGACACACACCACCAAGGAAACTTGATTTTGACAGTTTACAGCATTTAAAACCAAGCAAAAAGATTTAAAATAATCATTATCTTTCAGGATACCTGTGACTGAACAGTAATATACCTATCACACATATCTATTTGACTCTTCAGAACATGTGACTGCTGTATTTTATTTCATTCATTTATTGTAAAGATGACTCAACCACAGTAAATCAGTATCGATTTAACTGAGATATTTTAACCACCAATCTGTAATTAAAAATTACATAAATTCTATATGAGAATTAAGAAACTACTTCTATGACAGATAAGCATAAAGAATAACAGTACACAGTCCAACAGCTGTTATCAATGGTAAGAGATACGCAAAGCTCTTAAAAGAAGTTTAAAACATCTGCATTAGGGAAACATAAAAGTGCTTACTAATGGTGAGGAAAATCACTTCTGCTTGGAGCATTTCTAAATTAACTTGGATTTTGATACTTAGAATTGCAAGTGAAGAGGACTTTAGGGAAGTCTTTTATGTGGCAAATCGTATTAGACCTTTTGCTTTGTAGATTAGGAACTAGCCTTCCTTTTTCAGCAAATGGGAACTGAGAAAACAAGAATGTCAATGTGGGAACTGCGTAGTGAGGCTGCATTCCCAGGACTGGACTCCAGGGCCTTTTAGGACACAGACGAGGAGAATTGGGACTGTAAAACTGGATACCCATTCTTACACAAGTGAAAACAAGGCCTCTATGCCTCTTTCTTGGCTTTAAAAAAAAAAAAATTAAGAGTTGCTACAGTAATTAGACAGTTCTGTCACTGACTGCTGCCCTCTTCATCTCTGGCCTGTTTCCTTTGACTGTATCTTGCAGAATGAAAAAATATCCTTGTGGCATCTTTGGTTGTTTTAAACAGGAACATAAATTTGTCTTCCCTAATGACACAGAAGAGCCCTCTGTGTGGCAGGAAAGAAAACGTAAATCTAGCGTTTTTCCTCCTCTGATAAATTTAGAAAGGATTTTGACATTTAAAATTAATTTAATGATGATAAATAATCAAAGATTTGTGCAATGGATGTATTTGACCCAAGTCTTTTGTGCTGATTTTTGTGCTGATTTTAATTTTTGTGCTGATTTTAAAAAACAGAACCAGAACACAAGAAAGAACTGAAGAGTAATGAGCCAAGGCCAAACATTTCTGTTCTTGGTACCTCAAGTGACAAATTCCGGTTGTGGTCTCTGAAAATCTGGTTTTAGGCTGTTAGGTCTAATGACCCTCTCTGGATGGCACCTGCCTGTTTGCTGTGTTTTCACCACTGGTACAGTCCTACACAATGGCATATATCTGTTTGGATTATTTTGTTGACTGATACTGTTTTCTTTTCCCATAAAAACTTCAGGAGACTCAACTTGCCAACAGTTTATTAAAAAAAGAATTGCGTTGCCAGCATCCAGGCTTAGGGGTCAAAAGGTAAGGTAACAATTCCTCAAAGTCTATTCTTTGCTTTTAGCAACAGTTAACATTTTTAAAGGATGAAATCTACTTTCAATGCAACTGGGGGTTTTTTTCTGAGTCTCTACACCTTAAATCTGAATGCATCTTAGATTTTTTTTTGACCATGTTTCTTTTGGAAATTTCTACCCAAGGACAGGCTATTCCCAGGAGAAGTTCTAATAATATTCTTTTTCGTTCAGTGCGTGTGACTTCTCGTGGATCATAAGCAACAGCTGGTGAGACAAGCTGAACAGTTGATGCAATCTGGATAGATCTTCCCCTTTCAGGAATAATCAGATTTCTCCAATTGTTTCCCAAGCAAAACTACAGCATCTGTGCAATCACTCAGGATTTTGTATACCTGTATTAGTTAACCTTTCTTTATTAAGTTGTGTCTATACTTGATTTGATTTCTTTTGCTCTGTGCATTAGCAACTATAATTTCATCTTTCTGGTTCACTACTGCAGGACTTCAAGCTTTTCCCTAGCATAACCTACCAACAATTAATTATTTTTTTGTTTTCTGTTTGTAGTGTTAACTGATGGCTACTCAGGCTGTGGGCTAATCAATGGAGTCTGAGGAATACACTATTCTGTTTATGAAATTACTTGTCTCAAGTTTGTTAATGATGCCCCAAACTAAAACAATTTGTACCTCAAGGTGAGAACTTTTTAACAACAAAACACTTAAGATTTGATTCTACATTTTGACAGTATTGGACTGCAATGAATTTTCTGTTCAAATCTGACATGCAATGTTTCAGTTTAATTAGTATCTAAGTGATATCACTATGTTGTGAAGCTGATAATAGCAAAAGGGGAGGAAAAGTAATATCTGTGGGCAATTTTTCCCCCCAGGTATGACCACATAATCGAAATCTTGGCCGAAGAAGCTGGTCTAGCATTCTCCTGGCAGTCCTAACTTTGAAAGTAAGTCTGTGACTAAGCCAGATGTTTTTATTTTACTTCTACTTGTTTACTTCATGTGTTTGTCATTTCTCATTCGTAAACATGCTTCTTGAAAACCTGTTTGTTGCTTTATATTTGTGTGCCTTCAACTGTGTCTTTAGCTGTATACTACTTATGACAAGTTTGCACCAGCCACAGTTTACTTCTTTGTGTCACCACAGATTATGTAGTGTGTTCCAATCCTAAACTTTCGTTTATAACAGAGGTGATTTTTATGCAAATCTCTCGAAGAAAATTTACTGGCTTATACGCAGCTTTCAAAAAAATTATTTCAGAGGGAAATAAACACTCCTTGACTTTTGTATTCCAGAATATTTAAATCAAGTTTGTTAATGTCACAATTTCTGCAATACTGTTTTTGTCCTCTGTACTGTGGTAATAACTTTGATGAGCTTTTTCAACCTTGATGTGTCTACTGATGATTCTGTCACCCACCTTCTGCATTGCAGCCTTTCACTTCTCCTCTTGCTCATACACTGCTGACCACTTGGACCCTATCCCAGGACCCCTTAGGCCTTCCCCCTGGCTAGACTCACTGCTGCTTTACTTCCTCTAGGGTAGCATCCAGAACTGCTTTTTTCTTCTGAGTTTGCTTTAGCATTGTAGATTCCACAGGAAATACAATAGTTCCCTTCATTCAAGTCTTTGTTGTTATTTAGAATTACAGTATGATCCAGTAGTCAGAATTTCATTGATTCTGAAGCCTGCAGAAGAAAATTCCATAAACTTATGTCCTGAAGTGTCACTAGACTGACACCTGGGTCTTCTGAAGTTGTTTTAAGCATCTCTTCCACACTTTAAATATTTTCCTCTTTTACTATTTAGCCCTGGGATGTGACACCTACACTTCTAATCCCTAACAGAAAGCAGTATGTATTGTAAAAAAGACAGTCAGTGTCATCTAAGTGATCCAAGTAGGAAATATTTAAACACAGCTGGAGTGAAGGAGTCCCACTTCCCTACCATTCTGGTAAACATCTTGGAGCAATTACTTACGTGAACGGGTTGAACACATGCCAAGAGATTTTGGTAAATCATACAAATAAGCCCATCTGAATGGAATTTTGCCACCTCATTTGGGGCCAGTTTTCATCCTGGTTTATAGGATCATGCTATTAACTAAATAGCAGCTTCCTTTACCTCACATACCTCCCTGGGGAATGCAGCTCAACCATGAATACCTTGCAGAGTACCACAATTCATGGATTAGGTAGCTATCCTGGTATATTTACAGGTAACTACTGGCCATTGGGATTAACAATGCCTATAGTATGTAAAATAGAATTCCCACTCTCACATGCCCCAGCTAGGAATGTTTTCTTACATTGTTATTTACTACCATGGTGATGAGTAACTATAACCATCACAAAACCAGTAAATCTTCAAAGAAATTATGACTGTATAAAGGGAAATGGCCTGGTAAGTGGGTACATCTGGGGGGAAACACTGGCACAGAGGGAAGTGGGGTGTGAATATGTGGTCATTTTTTTACCTGTATGCCTGGATAGCCAGGTTGTCCAGGAAAACCAGCAAATCCCGTTTCACCCTGGAAAGGATCATATAAATACAATTTGATTAATCCATTAAGACATAATTAATTGAGCAAAACCCAGTAATGCAGTCATACAGTACTGTTATGTTATAATAGTGTCCACAGTTTGTTTCAGAGAATTCACTGGGTTTGTACAAGACGTGGTATCTCATAGACTCTCCTGTGTTAGAAAATTCACAGCATGTATTGCCAGGTTATTCAGACAGTGGTCAGCAGATTCAGCGAAGCTGGGGCACAGAATTAGCTGGAATACATACCAGCAGACTCTGATAGACTGTCTGCTTAATACAGTTTGGTTTGCTGCCTGCTGAATGACTCAAACTACTGCATGGAAAGGAGCTGCATATCAGCTCTCTTCTCTTTTTATGATTTTCTAATATACTGGTCCAGCCAGTGTTCAAACTCTTTAGGTAGACAGGAGTGAAAAACTAAGTGAAAAGTATTTTGCAGATAAAACACTCACCTGGAACATAACTCTAGAGGCAAATACTTATTAATTACATTAATGTGATTTATGAACAGCATGGTCACTACCTTAACTAGATTTGGGCAAGATATAGTTCTATATACGTGTATCTATTGTTCTTTATTCCAGTAAGATGTTGTAAGTTCCTAAGTAAAATTTAGCAGACTTAGCATCATTGGAATTTCAGAAACATGAACAAAACATGCATGCACCACAAAATTACACAAACAATGTCACCATAACAAACACAGTTAACATGCTGCATAACTTTTCTATTATGCTGTATATGTGTCCCACTGACTTTTCCTCCTCCTTGCAACTTCAGATTCTATTAGCAAATTTCAGCCAAATTTCAAAGAGTGGCAGAAATTCAAATACACAGAGTTCATACAGCTTCTGTGGCAACAGGTAGCAGAAGAGAAAGGAAGGAATGCAATCTGAGCTGTGAAGTATGTGGAAATCCCAAATCTGCACAAATCCACAGAAAACAAAATCTCACTGATCCCACTGTTCAGAGAGCTGCTTATACTTTATGCCTTCATACCTTCATTCCAGGAAAACCTGCAGGTCCATAAGAACCAGGATGACCCTAATAAAAGCAAGTAGACTGTAAGCTAAAACAGTAAAAACTTACTCAAGATTAAGCCTATTCAGAACTGCTGACAGTTTATGTTACACAGATAATGCTACTTGGGATATCTTCCAAAAACTTTGCAAAGCATTGCAAATAGTTTCTATGAGAAATGAACGTGAATTAGAACTATAGATCAAAGCAAGCCAGTCAGGTTTTCATTTAATTTTTTTACCATATTGCTTTAACCACAGTAGTGGAATGCTGCTCCACTTCAGCACTGTTCGGCAAATCAAGCACAAGTCAAGTTACTGTAAAAAACTGCCATCAACACGTATGGAGAATGTTAAAATTACTGTGATATTCCAGAGCAGCTTTGTGCAGCTCTAAATATTTAGAGGATAACCCTACAGATTTACTTTCTTTCCAAGTAAAGTTTGTATGAGCTTATGTTTAAGTCTGAGACAGGGTAAGTCCCAGGGCAAGTCTCCTGAATATTCTATACAGGAAGCATGACAGATTAGTTTAAAAAAATCCTTAAAGTCTTTCTTGAAATTGCAAACTTAAACTGCCTAATTATAGTGAATTTGTGATATAATGTATTGTGCAACTTTCTTACCCGCAATCCAGGGAATCCAGGAAGGCCTTTTTCACCCTTTTCTCCTCTCCCAAGTATACCCTAGAGCAGTCAAAATAGTTTTTTTAACCAAGATGCTCAGTGAAGTGTGCCATAAATTTTAATTTTTGTTCACGTTAATTAAATGATGTACACATTACATCGGTGGATCTTGTTTCCCTTGCAAAGCTCAGTCACTGGGGCTGACTTCACACAGCATCACCAGCAGTGCCTAAGTAGCTCCAGTTATTTGAGGAACATGTTCTGGTCTCTTCTCTAAGCTTCATATTCTTTCAGCAGTTGAATTTGTATTTTTTTTTTTTTAAGTTCTGGGCATCATTTGAACTGCTTCAGTTGATTTCTCTGTTCCTGCTTATGACTAACAACTGCATGTATTATCATTTACATAGACAACTAGTACTGGAGTATGCATATAAAGCCCATCTTTTTCAATATAAATCTGATAGAAAAAGATTAGCTTTGTTCTCTTTTCCAGTGCCAAGTAACAGTGGTCTTTCTACAATGAAAAATGAACTTCTGAGAAAGTGCTAGACTTATGACTCAGGAATGTGATGTTCATGCTTCTCGTTTCTTCTCTTCTGCTACAAAGCTAAATAAGTTTTCAACATAAACTAGAGTCATTCTTTTGTTTCCAATTATCCTCTGATTTTTTGTAGCTTCCTGCTATGGTAGCTTCCTGCCTGTGGATTTTCCTCCTCTGGCACATCAATGTTTAAATTGATCATGTTGACAGGAAGAAACGAAAATGTAGAATAGACAGTAAAGAGCAACTCTTTCTCCAAGCAGGTGGCTCTGCCTTCTCTACCCTTGGGGATATCCACAGTGTGAAGTTAAAGTCTTTCCCTAACCTACTGTGGTAAATATACATCATCCCCCACCAAGAACACATTCAGATCATCTCTGTTTCTCTTCTTGAGGAAAAACAATCTGTACTTGTATTTTCTTCACTGTTCCAATTCATTATGTCAACAGCCAAACTGGAAACAACACTGACCTTTTGCTACCAGGCAACACTCAATAGGTATGTATAAAACAGACTTGGAAAGATTTTCCAAAGGGTTTTGAAATAGTTTTCCTTTCACACTGATTTTGGTGGTGATTAAATTTCACAGCAAAAAATGCTGCGCTTTAGAAGTTTAACATAATAACCACAGAAGGACTTTGCCAGCACCATGGAAAAAAAAAAAAGTCCCATTACTTACTTTGGGTCCACGTGGCCCTCTGTATCCTGTTACCCCAGGTAATCCTTTTTGGCCCTACATATAAAAGGAAAGTTTTTGTGTATATTAATATGCAGGATATGCCTATGTGCCGGTTAACTTTTTCTTAAGTCCTGGTCTGAATTAGAATTCTTAAACAGCATTTTTTAAGCACTGGGTGTGTTTCTCTAGGTGTCCTAGGCACAAGAAAAGCAAGAAAAACATTTATGTACTTATCTTTATTTCTGTTAACGCTGTCAAACGAGCATAATGACTGTGGGGGGAGATAGATGTATCTTTTCACTTGCAAGGACCTGTTTGTAGGAACAAAGCCTGTCAGGACTTTGTTCCTACAAACATGCATCACAGTAGTTCCGTTTTTAATTTGCTGCTCTTCTTGGTTTGATGTAACTATTCACAAGCATAAATCTAAAGTTTTTAGCACAGCCCCAGTCTGAATGGGGTGCATGCTGCTTACATGGCCATGATTGTGTCATGTGTTGTACAGCAGCAGATGTCCCACTTCCCAGTAATGTGGGGAGTTTATGGAAGTTCTTTTGGTCCTTTCTTTCTTCTTTGTACACCTGTATAGCAACCATTTGCATGATCAAAGCCCAAGATCCAACATGTGAAATCTATTGGTTCCCTGAGTTGAGGCTGCAGGAGATGGAAGTGCCAACTTAATCTTTTCATTTGTGTATTTGAGGAGATCGCACTTGAGGACACAGAGGCTCCAGTGTGGGCTCTGTAACAAAGTTTTTGTTAAAAAATAACCAGGGGTACAAACATTCTAATACTCTAAGCCACTCAGCTGTGGCTATAGTAGGTGTGATGTTGAAGAAGTACAGGTTGTCCAGGAAAGTTGTGGATGCCCCATTCTTGGAAGTGTTCAGGGCCAGGTTGGATGAGGCTTTGAGCAACCTGGTCTAGTGGAAGGTGTCCCAGCCCATGGCAGAGGGACTGGGACTAGCTGATATTTAAGGGCTCTTTCAACACAAACTATTCTATGATTCTGTGATTACAAAATGTGCAATAAAAATTGACAACGAAATCACACCTGATTTTTATATTAAAAAGAGCACCCTAGAAGGGTTAGGGTTAGTTCAGAACTGTAGATTGGAGTACAGTTGCCAGTGATGTGCAAAATTTAAAGTGAAGAGCCACAAAAGAGATTCAATAGCACAGTAATCAAATTTGCCAAGATGACTGAAATACGATTTGCTAATGACAAAAAGTGAAGAAAACCAAAGCCAGGGTAGTATTTCCTTTCTGCATCAAGACACTCTTCCCTTCAGGACATGAGCTAAAGTACACATGGGATGTCCTCTCCTGAAACCTTGCAGGTGCTGAACACAGGATTCTGCTGCAGCTGGTGTTTCCTTACAGAAAGATAGGTTTGTCTTATGCCATCCTTGCATCACAGAATGGTACTTGCCAAGCTGAGCACTGTTAAATACGATGACAAATTAACACCTTTTGTCCTTTGAACAGCTGAGCTCCAGGAGGTCCAACTAACAGTGGTGACCCAGGCAGCCCAGGCAGTCCGATGTCGCCCTGTGGAAGCCAAAGGAACAGCATGTTCTGGAACAGAACAGAGATTTCTGTTCCAAGCAGTGTTTCAGTGACACAGCTTGTTTTCCTGTTGTACTACAGCACTGCGTATTTCTGTACTCACTGAAAATGTACTAATTACCTGCAGATAAAGGTTTGCACTGAGATCTGTAAACATCTTTACCATCTGCCCAGATGAGCAAGGTTGGCTATCTAATCTCCTTTTCTCCTGAGTCATTAAAAATAATGTTGCAGCTAAGGAAATAAATGAGAACTCCTGGCTCCTGTTCCAAATCTGCTGTGGAGATAGTAGTTACAGGACTGTCAAATGTCTTATGTGTACATACAGTCTCTCATATTCTAAACTATTGATTTGCTATGGAAAGTTGTGTATATTAGACACACAAATTTTAAGAACTGATTGGACAAATTCATAGAAGAAAAATCAAATATTCCACATGGGTTCTTTATAGCCTGAGTAGGCTAATATAGGTGGAGAGTGGTAGAGGAACTATTATTTTGTGCTTGTCCTTTTCTTACACCCTTTCCTTGACATCTGTCCTGGGCTCAGCAAGAGATGAGATTCAGGGACTGATCTGGTCCAGCCCCTGTCACTAAGTAATCACATATACTGTTGTAATTACCTAGGCAGTTATCTGTCCAGAATGTATGTAAATGCTAACTAGCATTGATTGTTGCTTTTCAAAATCTTCTGAATATGCTTGATTCCTGCACGCAGCTCACTAAAGGAATAACTTCTGCTCAAATTAATTGATTCAATAACTTGTATTACTACTTCTGTTCTAACACAATTAGCAGAAGACAAAGCCAAAAATGAATGGGTTCCAGGGAACTTTCAACACAAACATTATTCTTCAGCATATTCTTCATATATTCTACAGCAATAATATATTTAATATTATTTGTTTTCTTACCGGCTCCCCCTTTTGTCCATCCACTCCAATCCCTGGATTTCCCTAATTGATAAAGAATGTACACAGTTTTAGCATGATCAGAAAATACCAACATTAGAGTTTAATCAAGAAACGTTTTCGAAGAACTTGATAACAAATAAACACAAGGAACGTTTCAAATAGTTGTATAAATTATTATTTCACTAATAACTTCAGAAGTCATTACCTACCTGTTCACCTGGCAAACCAGGGTAACCTGGAATACCCTTTAAAAGAGAACAAAGACAAGTTAATATGTGTGACTTAGAGACATCTTGTTTTGAAAATTATTTCCTCTTGCCTGTAGGAGTTAAAGGCAGAATTTTCTCTTGGGGTGTACCTATTCCAAAGTGCAATTTACTTCACTTGGTCACTACTTTCAGGAGGGCTGAACTCTGGGTTCCCCCTTTCCTGTCTCCCACAGGTGGTCTTGGGAAAAGGGATTAAGGAGAAAGCACTAGGAGCATTTCTCCATGACCATAGACTGCCAGGATGAAACATGTTCACGCAGACATGGGAAGGAACAACATATTCCTCAACTTCCAAACTCATAAGGTAAAGCAAACATCTATCTTATCACCCGCCTCAAAAGTTACTTTTAGGCTTTGATTCACATTGAGAAAAGTTCTAAAATGGGTAGGCAAGAATGAATGCATATCCTAAGGCAAGGCTGTATAACTGTGGTGATCTTACAGGCAAGCCTGGATGGCCTGGGTATCCAGATGGGCCCGTTGCACCTCTTGACCCTCTAGGTCCCTGGAAAAGATGACAAAAGGTCTTTTTGTGAACATAGCAAGAACTTACCCTTTTCTACACAAAACCAGCCCCTCCAAAATGCCTCCATCACTTGGGCTCAGCCTACTGGCCGCTGGATTCCACCCAGAATCTTACACCAGCTTACACCATGCCTGAAACTTCTGTGTGACTGGAGCAGCCCAGCACCAGTTTCTGGGTAACACCGGACAAGGCGCAGTTACACATAATTAATGCATTGAGAGTATACTTTTTCAGCAATTGTGCTACAGTGTGGGGACTTGATACAGTTCATAAGTGAACACCTTTTTGAAGGGCATAACAAGAGGAACCCAAAGCCATAAAGAGTGTGATTCAGCAACAAAATTAAACTCTCTCTTATTCTTTCATGTTCTTATGGCCAGAATATGGCAGAGTGCTACATGTTCTTGGGAGATCCATCACGTACTGTAGAAGAAGGTGTCCCATCTTGAATTTCACAGAGAAAATATTCTGTGAGATCCAGGGCATCAGCTGCTCCACACACAGCTAATGCTGGTGGGGACAGATCTGTTTCTGCTCCTTTTCAGCCAGCCTGAACTGGCCATGGGAACAGACTATACAGGCTTAATGTTTCTCAGACTTTATTCTGGAATTTTGCTATTTAAGGCAGGCAGGGAGAAACCTCAATATTTCTTACCACACTAAGGAGAAAAAAATTGGAAGATCTTCAAGACAAAAAAGCACGTACAGAACCCACTGACTGTACTTACGGGCATGCCAGGTGGTCCAGGATCCCCCCTCTCTCCCTGTAATGACAATCATTTAGCAAATGAACCAGCTCAAGTTTTCTTGTGGGTATTTTCTAACTTTAAAGATATTAAGATCCCAAACGATCTGTTATAGTCGTATATATGTTTTTAATTTCTTTTTTTTTTTGCACACTAGTTTTATTAACTAGTGTGGAGTAATAGATCTATTACATTTACCATACACATTCTCCTACAACAGATGATTTTTTCACAATCAGATACTTACTGGAGATCCTTTCCCAAAACGTGAAATATACACTGAATTTCCTTTTTCTCCTTTTTGCCCCGGAATTCCCTTTAAAGAAAAAGAGTCTTTTAAAACATGATCCACTTACTGATATCCTGCATTTCCATGGAGACTGTATGATAACTTCTCAGGCTGTGAGTTTCTGGTGCCCCTACATCACAAGGTAATCCACTAGGATCATGAATGATCATTTTATCTAACAAAATCTTCTGTACAGTTGTGCAAACCAGCTTCCCACACCTCCTGGACTCCTGCTCTGTTAAGGTGCTCCTTAGCACTCGGGTCCTTCAGTTTTCTACAATCTTCACCAATCTTGCCTTTAATATCAATATGCCTTCTTTTTCTTTCAGGGAGGCAGTGGCTTTAAGTATTGGCACGCTGCCTTCTACCAAAGTTCATTTTGTGATTCAGAAGAATTTAGAGTGATACTGCATACAGTTAAAAAAATGAAAGTATGGACTGTATTAAATGCATAATATTCAATATTTCCATCTATTAGGAAACTTGCTCCAGTCTATAAAAAAAATCCGATACCTAAGAGCCCCAGATTTTAAGAACTAAGTTCCCATGGTACTTGCTGTGGGGTCCTTTATAAAGCTCTGCTAATTGTAGCACCCTCAAAAACTCAATCTGACTTAGCAGGAACAGTTGATTTCTTTTGCAAAATTTAACTGTAATGCTCAGTTTACTGTTAAGAGTATGATATGTATGTATCTGAAGAACAGATATATAAAGACATTATTTCTGAAGTTTTTCTGTTTGAAATCCAAATACAGTGGATATAATTTAACTAAGTTAACCACCAACTACTGAGTTCAATAAAATGGGACACTGTCAACCACTTTAAAACTGTACTAGTACAGTGTTCATGATATCATAAACTGGCTGTCCAAATCCTGCAGTCAAAATGAAACAGGAAAGGTATTTTTCCCTGCAATGGTACAATAAAAGGAAGAATTACAGCTGCCTGCAGCTGGATATAGCTACAATAGATTGGATACAGATTACAGGTAAACAAAAGCTGCTAAGGAACACATTAAACAAATCAAAAGTTGTATTTATCTTTAGTTAGTTTATATGTGGTCTCTTTCATAATAAAATATCTTCATTAGATTCAGTTTGTTATCGTCTATATGACTTAGGTAAGGCCTTACAAATAGAAATTACTTTCTTTATTTTCCAACAAGGTAAATGAAGTAAAGCCGTTGAATATGTACACGGTGGTAAATAAAATTATACAGGACAATGCTATAAATAAGAATAAGATAAAAATGTTGGCTGTAAAGTACTGTCAAGTTAGTACTTGGTGCAACAAATCAATTTTAAAACAGGCAATATGCATAGAGAGGTTGGAAGAGCATTCTTGCACACAAGAAAATATGGTTACTATGTGCTGTTTTTCTGGGTAGCTAAATTAATTTGCACTGGAATTTTAGTATGCCTATCCAAGGCTACATGCCTATTGTGTCTCCCTGTTTTTGTAGGTTGCAAATACTTTTCTAGGCCTGCCAAAGACCATGCTCCTGAAATTGGTAGGATTTATGCTGTAATTTGTCCCATGTCTCATTTTCCTTTATGTCATTTGGCTAATTACATAAAGTAAAACTATTTTGAAGGCCATAGTAAGTAAGAAAATACAGGTGAAATTAGAGTTTCAGGAGAAGTAATGAGTTTCTTTCAGAGGTATAACTAATGAGGTTATTAGTAAGTTTTTTATCATGTCGTGTATTTCATAGCATTTATTACAAGTCCAAAACTGAAACTGTATTTTATTCTAATTGATATCATCTTTAATAACATCATTACACTCTGGCACCCTCTCCACATTTTTCTAATGGCTGAATTCAGCATTTTATTTAGCTCTCACTAAACACATTTGATTTTTCATGTAATGTTCAGTTGTTTTTATTGTTTTACTTAGAAAATTTCAGGGAAGTTGTTAGACCAGCTCATCAGCTCTTATTCATCCAGAACTAAAACTTTTTTCCACAAAAAGTCAAAGAGTGGTGACTAGATCTGTTCAGCAAAATTTCTTTAGAGCTACAGTAATTTATATCCCTTACTGACATGAATCTTTTTATCTGCAGTAGTCGAGTACTGCTAACACAGCTACTTAAAACATTTTTAAAGTGCCTTCCATTTTAACAGCAAAAGTAAACAAATATTAAAGTGCTAATTTCAAACATTTTAACTGTGAAACGATCTCTGCTTCTACAGATATACACCCAGGCAAGACTAGGAGTGCACAGAGCGCGTATGTGTAAAAAAGTGGTACAAAATCTTAAGAGTGTAACAGATTTGTTAAACCTTCCACGTTTAAGTCATTTCAAGTATGTCCCTACTAGTAATGCTTTTGAGAAATTTCAGGTACTGATGAATGGTATGGTGGTTTCAAGCTACTCCTTCTCAGCTAGTGTGGTTACTTGCTGGGGAAACAAGTCAGAATTTAACTCTCAAGGTGGCCATGTGTACTTCAAGGATATAGGAGCTTATTTCACATTCAAGCTTAATCTGTTAAGACAGTGTGTTTCACTCCCATTAACCTGAGTAAGAATGCCTGGGAATCCCCTGTGCAGCACTGTAAAGCTGCCATAGTCTAAGAGTCATTTTAAGAGCTGCTAGCATGGAGAGGAAATGCACGTGCACAGTGGGAATGCCTTTCACATACATAAGGACCTCTTGGTCCTATATAACCGTTTTCGCCTGGAAATCCTGGGTCTCCCCTTGAGCCATTGCAGCCGTCCAACCCATGCTTGCCTCTGGGTCCTTCCCTTCCTGGGAGTCCCTGAAAGACAGTTAAATATTGATTAGAAATACACCATGATTGATGGGGAATTACTGTTTAAATTAACAGTTCAGAAACAAATAGATCTCAGATCTGAATTGGATGACATCTCACAGTGGTCCTGGTTTCATACTCTTTTGCATTAAAAATGTCCTCTCTTCTGAATAGAATGTTTTGTGGTGTAGAACAAATGATGTAAGACTTTTGTTTATTTGGATTTTTTGATGCATAGCAAATATAACAGGGACAACACTGGTTAAGAGGACCAGACTGTCTTTTCCACTTGAGTGAAAAAGTAATGTTCTGAGAATACAGACTCTCTGCTCTCTAGCTATAGTCTTTCTTGTGGCTATAAAAGCTGAAAAAAACCCACCAAAGTTATCTCAAGCAGCCTCACATTTTTAAATTGTTAGGATAAAACAAGGAAAAACAGGATACAGCTTGACTCAAGAACACAGTAATCACAGAGATTGTGATTTTTCTAACCTAGCAAGAACTAACCAGTGTCCAGATAAGGATTAGTTCTAGTAAAAATTAGGAACTGGGCAATGAAAACAATGAGATTTTTCTTAGATTGATCTTCCTGTTGGAGAAAAAAGCTAATTTTCACAGAATTAAAGATTTTTATAAGGAAAAAATATTAATTTTGACCCAAAATTATTTTTGGGGGGCAATCTGAAAAATCATCAAGAAAGTATCCTGGTCACTTGCCTGAAATGCTTTTGTCAGTTCTGCCTTCTTCCTGTCTGTAAATTCTTCATTCTAATTTGTGGACACTGTTTTTAAATTAACATTTTTTGCAAAAAGAATATACATTTCTTGGGAACACTTCTTTTTTGTGCCAGATTTTGGCCTTGTGACCTCTACATTATCTAGACATTTTGGCAACAGTCCCTCTGTCAAATGTGGACAGCTGACAAGCAGATGATACAACACCCACTCAGTTCTTGGTTCTGTTTTCACTTTCAAAATTGAATGTTTTAACTTTGTTTGATCCATGTGAAACTAGTAACATCACAGGAATTCAGTTCTAGTAGAGTATTTTGAAAAATGCTGTATCTAAGATATTATTTCACCAATTTTCACACCGAAGAAGACATTCAAAAAAATACATAATCACATGCTTATAAAGATATATTTAAGACCCACTTTGCTTATTCAGGTTAAAATTACTGGACTCAGTGGTTGGGGTTTTCCTGCAGAAGGACTACAAGCTAAAATCAGAATGTTTGAACAAAAACCAGCGCATCCTTTGAGATATTTTCAGAGATGTTAAGAATGTACCAAGGAGACTACAGTCTGCTAGACAGCCTGAGAAAGCCTAGCTCTGACACATGCTACATGGCCATGGGTCGTCTCTGCCTTCACTGCCCCACTCCTGCATGAAAATTCTGTACTTACCTCATTGGGATTTGGTGGCATTTGTTATCAATAGTGAACACAGTTGAAGTTAACCCAGTTATTTTACATTTTTGCAAAACATGTAACTCTGTGAGAGAAATTATATTAGTAAGTATAAAGCCAAACAATTTAGTGAGTGTATTATTCTGTTAGAGGACTTGCTATGAATTTATAGGAACTGTAATTTTTATAAAGAAATATTCATTTAATACGTACAGGAACACCATCTAAACCAGGAAATCCTGGGACTCCAGTTGGGCCCTAAAAACAGGTGATATGAAAAAACAAAGTTGACAAGGTCATTAACTCTTAAAAAGAATTAAAAACAAGAATATGTGGGTACTATATAGCAAGAAACAAAAAACCAGTCTTGTTTGAAGTATGAGTCAAAAGCCATAATTTTCACAAATTAGGTATCTGAAAAAAAATTCTATGGGTTTAGCAGAAGACTAGTGCCAATAGTTAGCCATGTAACAGGTAGTACAGTACAGGACAAATGTCTAATACTCAATAGCCATACATTCTCCAAAGATTATAAAAAGACAAGGAAGGGGAAGTTGCCTGTACCTTATAAAATAGTTCTGTAAATAATTTCACAATTTCCTGTTTTGATAATACCAGCACCACAATTTTTGCTTACAGCATTTACATTTCAGGTATGCTAGATACTGACATTAGTGATTTCACTCATTCTCTGAGATCAGTCAAATTAGACCATTTAAGCTAATATGAAGTACCAAGACCAAGGGATTTGACAGATATGAGAGATATGAATCTGAACTGAAATTCATACTCTCTTAAGTGGTAATAAAATTCTGTTTAGTATGGCGCTTTTAAAAGCACCATCCTGCTTCCTCCAGCAACACATTTCTACACCTTCTTTGAGGTTAAGGAGGATGACATGGTATGTGACAATCAGAGTCTGTCTGTTCATCTTATGTCTTCTGACAACTCTAATTTTGCAATCCACAGCAAAAAATCTCCTGAAATATTTTTTCAAGAATTAATTTTCTGTAATTAAATTCCGTGAGAATTTTGTCTGAGCAAGCATACAGTTTGGCAAATGCTTTTTTAGTCATTCAGGTTCTGTTTCACTTATCAACATTTAACATTACATACACCTAAAACAGCTGTCCGTGGTGTTTCCTACCTTATCACCTTTTTCTCCAGCTGGCCCAGGCTGCCCATTCTCACCTCTCTGTCCTTTCTCCCCTGGCAGACCAGCTGGTCCTGTAGATCCCAAGGGCCCAATTGGACCTTGAGCTCCCAGCTCACCAGGCTGACCCTGAAAAGAGTCCAAAGAAGTGAATGATTACTGCTGTAAACCCCAATTTAAATAAATTTATTTAAAATTTAAATTTAATAAATTTATTTAAAGCATTTCAGAGATGACTCTGTGGATAAAACAAGGCTTACAATGTATAAATAGTCATGATTCAAAACAGCTGCTGGACACCCTGCAGAACTGTCCTGTGCATTAGGTGCTTATGAATACAACCTTCAAGTTTAACAACTTGCTCAAGGTGGTAATTTCTTTTCACCTTCATCAGATCTCCAAGACCACCTCTCTGAGATGCCTAGGATAAACTGCAAGTCTTCCTGGCTCTACCAAAGTAAGTATCACCTTTTGCAAGCCTTGGATTTCAATGAGCATTGTGTCTTCCCACCAGAAAAATGAGGACTCATTTTAGACAAAGAGACTTTGTACACAATTAGAACAAATCAAAAGTTCCCTCTTTCAAGTCACAATATGCCAATTATGTTAAGTTTTTCTAGCTCCCATTTTTCATAATCCCTCTCATATCTTACAGACTCATTTAAAACTTGTGAGGTTTCCTGGAGAAAAAAATAATAGTTATTAGCCAACATATTTACAGAAAGTATCAATTTTAATAGGTTGTGTTAAAATGGGTTGGGAGGTTGAAGAATGTAACTTATCTATAAAAGGCTCTAAATTGAGTATTTGTACCTTCATTACCATACAGACAATCTCCATGGATTTCTATTAACTTTTCCAAGGTAATATATACCCTCCAGAAGCAAAATTATGCTTCCCAAGTCAACTGGATTTTTCAGTTTATAGTACTGTGGTGGAGTTGTTTTGGATTTGTTGCAGTTTTTGTTCAGTGCTGTTAAACAACTATGCAATCATAGATCCAAAGTGCTGAATAAAGCAAGCTTTCTAATCAGGCTTCCCATGTGAGCTGTCTACACTTCCACCCTACAAACATCTACGTATTTATAGGAATTTATTTCTCTTACTCATACTTTTCATTTTATATCATTATCCTTGTTTACCTATAACTTGTTCTGTTTCCAAACTGAAAACTGTTCTGCTTTCTTTCCAGACTTCATTCATGAATTATAATAAATTATTATGACTATAATTAATTATATTAGTTACATATTATATAGAATCAATATATAGTTAATAATTTACTGTAGTATAGAATTAATTATTATAATTAATTATAATACAGTATTTTAAAAGAGAGCAAAATGGAGCCCCATGCATTCCTGAGAAAACCATATGGCTTTAGGGCCACTTGAGGGCAGTAAAAGATATTTCAGTATTCACAGAAATAAAAGACGGTATCTATTTCTATGAATGGATTGAAGGAAAATAGAAGATGGAAATGGAAGATGATTGTAAGAAGATATGTAGCTTCAGGAAACAAAAGAACTGAATGCTTGCTTCTCAGAGTAAACATTTCAGCAGGCTGAATCTGTCTGGACAAAATCTTACCTTGTGAATTACATTAAGAGACCTAAGCCTCTTTTTATTTACTTTGTCTTTTGGAAACCTGTGTGATTTGACAGTTGGGACAAGAAGTGAAAAAATGAGTGGTATGCATCATTCAATCAAATCAGCAAAGCAACAGAGACGGTAATTTACTACATGTTTGGACAGGAACATATTGTAGGTTTATGCCACAGTGGAAGTAGGACTGGATGACCACTGGCCCTTAAGCTATGAACAGGAACTTAGTCCAGAGGCTAAGAAAAGAAGTCCTACACTTAGAAGTAAGCAATACCTAAAAAAAAATTCCGCATATGACTCATGTTCCATTTATCTTTACTTGCTCCTCTCACTTCAACCTTGATTCTGCTTCCAGAGAAGTTACTGGCAAAAATTCCAGGGCAGAATCAGCATGTCTTCACTAATGTTAACAATTTTCGTGCTACCAGAATTTCAGCACTGTAAAATATTATGCAAATTAAGGGCTCCTGGTATTAAAAGCTGATGATTCTGCATCCTTGTTAACAGTCAATGGACAGTTGGGATTCTGGGTGTTTAGTGTTTGTTTGCATGAACAGTTGCAGCCTGTCTACTGGCAGTGCCTTGCGTGTTCTCTGTTAGAAGAATTTATTAATTGAAGTGCTTTTAAGGCAGCTATTATGCCCTTTAAATACTTGACCAAAAAAAGAATTGGACAACCATTTTAATTAAAGCATCATTTGAGTACAAGTGAAATGAATGAGACCAATAATATAATAAAATACAATTGTTTGAACCATTAACTTTCCTGGAAGTCGTATAGCTTTTTAGCACTCTAACCAGCTATTACCTTGCAAAATGCATCATTCATCATCAGGAAAAGAAAAGCCTAAGATGTTTTGCAATACTTTTTAATGTCTTTCTTTTAATGCATTTTGCTGGCAACAGGTTTCTGCGCCAACTTCAATATTTTTAATTAATAGTGTATAAGCTCTGCATTCAAGAGTTGAAAGAGAAAATATTCAAAACATGTTATATCCTTTGGACAGTTAAGAAACATGATTTTTATTGCACTCAGAAAAAAAAGCTGAGGCACTGTAGGCATTCTATAGTGGTTATTATAATTAACAAATAAACACTTCCAGGACATGTAGTCCTTTAGGTCGATAAAATGTCTTCATTTGCTGCTACTCTGTGAATTTAATTGATTCCATGGTCTTCAGTAGAAGGTAGTGAAGTCATAGAACAGAGTCACTGAATTCAGAATTCACAATGGGTTTGGCAGCTGATACAACTTTAGCATGCCACGTGAAGCTGATGGATTCTCTCTCTTTCTTTCAGCTCAAAGACTGATAATGACTGGGAGCTTTGTTAAGACCAAACTGATACCATGTCATAACATCTATTATCACATCTATTATTTGTGCCCATCCAATGTGACTACCACAGCATTACAGTCTCAGGACAGCTGTAAAAATAAAGAGGATGAAGGTAGTCATGCTCATGTGGAAATGACAAATTAGCTCAGATAAAATGAACAGAATATTATGCCCGCTCTGCCATCTGATGCCAATAAATTCCTCTAGGTTTTCAATGCCTTGTTAATTGTCTAGGTCAGGAACTACCCATGCCAAGACTACAGTCTGTTATTTTAGTATATCCTGGGCTTGACCTGCAGTAAGAAATTGACTTTAGGCAAAACAAGGTTATATTTTTTTTAATTAACTATGTTTCCCTAAGACTAAGACTGCAAATACTTCAGAATCATGCAACAAAACATTTAATACTGTTTGGAAAAGGCAATGGCCAAGGTTATCTGGAATTACTTTTCTTTGATGCCTGAGACTGAAGAGTACCTGATTTTGAGCGTGCCTTAAGCACTTAGCTGTCTCAAGCACAATGTTTTAAAGGAGTCTTAATTGGAAATAAAAAACTTCGTGCTACTTGAGTGAATTCTGTCACGCTTCTTATTATCAATAAAGTCAAAAGAAGCCCAGTTATTGCCTTCAGTTAGGGCAGTACCCTATGTTACAGGCTAGGGAGATATACCAGTGATACGTGAAATGCACTTACCTTCTGTTCATAAGAACAAAAGTGAAAATGCCCAGCAACTCCACACAGATTGTAGGCAAAGAATACAGCAACCCTTTCCACTGCGCACTGGACTCTGGCTTGTAACCAGTCTTTTTCATTTCACCAGGAGCAGAACAGAGCAAAGAAGGAAAGTAAAGCAGTCTGTGGGCAAGAGAGGAGTGCTCACAAAGGCATTTGGAGAGATGTTTTATTTTGTAATTTGCTTAGTGAGGTGGGGGCATCTGCTGCTACTCTAAGCTCCACCCATGTCCTCTCCCCTTTTGGAAGAGCTGGTCAATTACACAGCAAAGCCACAGCTTCCAGGGCTTGGAGGGGTGTCCATTCTGGGAAGATCCTACTCCTCACTGTGTGAGACGGACCAAGCTCATTTTCACTGTAAGTCAAGGCTCAAAAAACCCCAAAACAAACCCTCTTCTAAATATAAAGTTGATTAAGATGAGATAAATCTGAGAAATCACACAATTTGGCATTAAATCCAGTCTCTTGTCCTTAATAAACCAAATTAGATAATTTCTTTTTCATAGATTTTTAGCCAAGTAAATGCAGTAATACTTAGAGTTTGACATTTCATAGAATCATAGAATGGTTTGGGGTGGAAGGGATCTTAAAAATCAAGTAGTTCCAAACCCCCTGCCCGCTAGACCAGGTCACCCAAAACCCCATTGAACCTGGCCTTGAACACTTCCACGGATGGGGCAGCCACAGCTTCTGCGGGCAACCTGTTGCCAGGGCCTCACCACCCTCACAGTAAAGAATTTCTTTCTCATATCTAATCTAAACCTAATCTCTTTCAGCCTGAAGCCACTATCCCTTGTCCTGTCCCTAAAGGCCCTTGTAAACAGTCTCTCTCCATCTTTCTGGTAAATAACATCTGAACCATGCTGTAAACTATTGGAAAATTTGGCAACTTTTCATCATAGTTTTCAATTATATAATATGCTACAGGAACAAAATACCTGATGATGCAGCTTAGTATTCACAGTGATACTTCACAGAAGCAATGAAGTGCTGAAAACATTATTCACAATGTATATTTGGGTTTGTGTTTTAACCCTGTGGGACTATGACAAGAAAAACTATCCAATAAGCCAGTGGGTGTCACTATTGTGTTAAACAAACTCAACAAATCATAATTTAGCACTGAAACTCTTAACTGCTAATGGCTGAAAGCAGAGAGCTACAAACAGAGCATTGTAGACCACAAATAATTAACATCAGATTAGCTAATAAAATAAAATTGAGTTCTGCTCTGAACCATTTTATTAAAACAAGTCACTAATTGACAATTTTTGGTTGATTCAAATCTGTAAAAAAGAATGGTTTTGTAGAGTTTTATCTTGCTTGATGTGGAAAAGCTTGGCCATCTGCAGCAACTGAGAAAAAACACCATTTTCAGTATGGTAGGACAGGGGAAGGAAAAGTATTAAGAAAAGATGCTCAAGAACAAAAGGAGGGATAATTTAACGAGATCAAAACTTTTGAAAATTTTAAAAAATGTCTAATATGAAAAATACTAATTTACAGATGCTGTGGCTGGGCATCGTATATGAAGAACAACCTCAAAGAGACCTTACAGTGATTGGTGTTATTCTCCTTACAGACTGGAGTGGTTCTGTTCCTATTCCACATTCTGGTAAGCAGGATCTATTCCCTACCAGTACAAATCCTAACTTCTGGAATCAGAGAACTGCCTGTTCCTCTGGCCAGTTACAATAAAAAAAAGGGTGGTCTGCTTCAGATATAGATTTAGGGGTCTCATTTCTCTGGGTCTGTTTTACAGAAAAACATAATATGGTTCTCAGTGAATGTAAGTGAAACGCAAAAGAAATGTTACAGAAATGTATAACTGGTCTCAGGAATCTTCTGCTTTAAAACTTACATCTAATGTACTGGGAAAAAATTATCAACAGGTAGGAGGAAAATAATGGGAGAAATCTAGATTTCCTCAGATGCTAGTGTACATAAATCTCTGACAGTGGATTTGAGACCAAGTAGAAGGATTTTATATATTTATTTCCTCAGTGTGCAACTTGAAAATTCAAATACAAGCACTGGATATTCCATGTGAATGATAAACTGCCACCGGATACTGTCGTGCAAAAAGAGTGTGGTTTAATATATGCCTCTTACTCCCCAAAACAGGCAGAATTTGCACAATTTTCACAGTTACAGCATTTAAAATACGTTTAGACTGTGCCGTAAATTGAACTCAGATAACCCATGGAACCTACTAAGGGAATTTGGCAACTCACAAGATCTACTGGGGCAATGTTACAAGAGAAGCAGTGCCAGGGGACTGACTGACTCACAGGTAACTTTCCTCATTCTTACCCCAGGGCAGTGCATTCTTGCCTGCAGTGACTGACTGATACCAGCTGACTTCCTAACTTACCTGTGACACCCAAGTGACTCAGCATCTCTTGTGAATGCTTACTCCTTACATCTGAAATGTCAGAAAGTGTAAAACCCTCCTTTTGGATTTCTGTTTGCTGCATTCTCCCCTACGCTAGGATGAAAATAAGCCTCTTGCTTCATCTGCAAAAGAACGAACATTGGTCCTGCTGAGTTATATTTATTATTCACTTTGATCCAGGCATTTCACATGATCCCATAGAAGCCAGATCAGGTTTGGTCATGAATAGATGCTTGCTTCCCAAATCTACTTAACTAAAAACAAAGCCAACGGAATTGAATAGGATCAAACTCTGGGGTCAGCACAGGACAGGTTTACAATCGGTCAGTGCTAACTGCAAACATTTTTTTTAACTATCTAAATTCTATTAGAGCAGTGAGAATTTTTGGAAGCCTGCGATACAACACTGCAGGAGTTTTCTAGGAAACAACTTTCCGATGTAGAAAAAGAGGATGAAATGGTGGAAAGGTTTTACTAGGTCTTTAATGAAAATTGAAATCACAGACTTTATGGTTTTTGTATACTTTTTATATACTTTTTATTTAACCATTTTTATGGGGGTTTTTATATACTTTTTTTTACCAAAAAGGAAGAGGGGAAAAAAGAATCTAAAAAGTCATGTAGAACACTCACTGGCATATATACTTTCACTAATGATGTTTTGCCTCATTTATCTGTTCTACAGTTCTGAAATGTCTAGGTAGGGTACCACACAGTATGGGCAAAGAGATTTAGCAGCACATTTTAATGGTGTCCTATGGAAAAAAAGAGTTGTGAGCTAAGATCAAAAGATAAACAGTATAATGTGAGACTAACTCCAACAAGACTGTAATCCCAAGTGAACAGAAGTCAAAATTTCATTGTGATGTGGACAATTGTAATGATATACTACTAGCAGTAGTGACTAAAATGTTTTTCAGACAGTGGTTTCTTGCTAATGAATAGGAGTACAAATCTATTTATTGCACAGAATTATATATGATTTAGAGAATTAAAAAGGACAGGTACACAAGCTCGTCTAAAACCCAGTAGAGCAACTGATGCACAGCTATAATGGTTTTATTTAAATATTAAATGAAACTTCAGCTATTTGCTTCTACTTTTCTTTCAGGTTGCCCAGTATCAATACATTCAAGTATGGCCATGGCAGTTTCGTTTTCTTATTCCCATGGTCAGCTTTTCTCTAGCTAAAACCTCAATTACCATTATCTTGTCCACTTATAATGAAGAAGGCTTTTGATGTGGAAATTTAAAGTATTTTCAAATGGGCAAATAGAAGGCAAAGTCTTAATACCAAAAGTTCTGAATATTTAGGCTTGTGTACTGTACAATGCCAGAGGCTTTTAATGATCATTTATTTCTTACACTTTCAAGACAGGACTGAGGAAGATGAAAAACTCTGAGGAACCAGCCTCAGAGCAGGATTCAGACAGAAAAGCAGATAAAGCAGATGTTTTGCATTCTAGGAAGCTAACAATAAGATAAACAAATCTTTTATTTTGTAATGGGTAGTCTCCACAAAAGCTCGGAGAGCAAAGTTAGTGTGTCAGAGTGTAAAAGCAGAACACAGCAAAGTTTAAAAACCAAAAGAATTGTGGGATGAAAGAAAAGATTAAATAATACTATAGAAAATTATTCCTCACCATACATTAGTATAGAAAATATGTGCAGTAATTATGTGAAACAGTGTTTGGTTAAGCCATGTTTCATTTAGGGTCTGAAGAGTGCTTCTGTTTCTAGCATACTGATTAATATAAATGAAGGCATGAAATATAAATTCATATTACATTGGAGACACTTTATCCATTTTTCATCAGGGTACATACACATCCTTATTTCAGAGCTTTTTCAGAAAATGGTACAATTCTCAGACTTACAGTTGCATAACAACATTCAATTCATTTAGAAATGTTTATTACACTTGTATTTGGCACTTAGGTCTGGCTCCTTGGAATTATTTAGAAAACTAACTGCAAATGCATGAATCATAGTACAGTTTACCTGTGATGAGGACAGCCTAAGAAAGAGCCAGAACAACTGCAGGAGGTATTTATTACTGACTGATTACGGGCATGTAATTCAGAACTTCTGGGCTACTGAGTGAGACCCCAAATCAGGGGGATTCCCCCTAGTTTGAAAGTCAGTTGTTTTCAAATGGCACTTCAGATCAGGTTTTGGTATCCAAAACAGTCTATTCAGTAGCACTGAGAGACACTGCAGTGGTAACAGTCAAAATACTTTTCCTGGGATGCCCTTTTGTTAGCACAATGTTACAGAGATATACGCATCCTAGGCCTCTATTATGAAAATCCTACAGCATGGGGGACTTTCACATAGACATAATCCTGGAGGATTAGGATAGGATCCAAGGACACCAGGGCAGTGATCATGACACAGCAAAGCGTGCAGCTAACTGCAGATGCACAGGAAGAAAAAGGTGTGTCTTGCTTTTCTGGCAACTCAGGTTGTACACGAAGATATGGGGCATGTGGCTCTTCCAAAATTGATCCACCATGTTCAAGGTTTCTAAACCTAAAGTTAACCATTAGTACTTTGGTACAAAACAATTTTCATCACTGACAATTTTTCAGTTGATCACCAATCAGGACATACATACATATACATATGTATATACATGTAACTTTTATATATATATAGGGTTTTTCCTCACACAACATTTAAATTATTTGCTATCTCTGTATAGAGATGTATTCTGACAAACAGCCAAGATAAACTAGTAATCACTGGATTTATTTCAATTAACAATTAGCAACATGACTAATTAGCAATTAGCAGTGACTAATTTTAGCATGTAATGTGAAAATGCCTTAGAGTTGTTTTATAATTATTTATAAGACAAAGACAATTTGGATTTTTTTCAGAGTAAGTATCTTAAGTGAGTAAAATAAAAAGTCTGCAAGCTTTTTCAGTCACCTAACCCAAATAAGAAATAATTAAGTTCTCATAAAACTAGAGAATGACATGGACATTATCTTTCAACCAGCTTCTTAGTAGAAAACAAGCATAGATTTCTATACTTCACATGTGTTAGGAATTACATCTAACTCCTAGACTGATCTCAAAGAATCCTTAATACAAAAAGGTACCGTGATTAGTACAAACTCAATTAGAAACAAACTTCTTTACAAACAATCTTTCTTCAGTGACAGCTGTAGTTGATGCCAGTGACAGAATTATGCCAGTTTGTCAAATGTGTTTGTGTCCGAATATTGATTGATTTATTGCTTTATGTCAACTGTGTTGATTTTCAGGAACAGCAATGTGCACAAAATGAACAGTATTTACAACAGTAATTGTCATTCTAATCATCACTTACCCTTGATCCTTTTTCTGGAAAGCACCGACAAACTGAACAATCCTGTCCCCCACATGGATCAATATATGCATATCCTCCCTAAAAATTAAAAATTCATGGATTTATCATGCACAAAAGACAACAATTACTTCATCAAATACTGTCCAGTGGACATATTAGCTAATTAGATGATTTTCAAGGCAAAAGATCTCTCATCAACATAAACATGCTGGCAAGGTAGAAGCAATACATAAAAGCTTATTACTGTTGCTGTAGAAGGTGGAAGACCTTAACTACAAGTTATGTTACGTACCACTAAATATTAGAGGCAATATAACTTAGGAAACCAGCTGCACCCAGAAATAAATTTTAACAGAATCAGAATTTTATTTGCAATAACATGAAATTTGTGACCCATCACATTATTTTAGGAGATTGTTTAACTACAATGAAATTATAAAAGGCAAAAAAAGGTGAAGGAGCAATCAATTCACTCAGAGATAAAACCTTGAATTTAATTCTTGTCTATTAAATGAAACAAAGTATATGCATGGTGTAATTATGCCTACTATTAATTTACTTATTTCTTGTATAAAAAATTCTGTTATTGTCCTCTTAATAGCATAGAAGTGACTGCTTTGTTTCATCAAATTGCAATGAAAAAAAAATCATATTTCAGGAGAAATGAAAAACCAACAAAATGTAAATTCAGTAGATTTTCTGTGTGGTGAGTGAACATGATTTCATTATTCTTTTCTATTTCCCCAAATGTAATAATAAACACATATCATATGCACTTATAAACTTAGTTGGAATGTCCACTAAATAACATTAATTTTTCAGTAAAACTGTGTAAATTAGAATAGGTATTTTAAAGAAGATCTTAACAAGGAGGTAAAAGATTTAAGAATAATGTAGGTAAACAAGTAAATGGTGATAAAAAAAGTATTTCCTCAGTGTGGGTTTTCATTATTATCAAGGACAAGATTGTTTTGTTACTGGTTTTAATACCCCACAGAACACTATAGGCTCATACTTCAATGTTTCAAGGAGAAAACACTGACAAATATTAGATAAGGAGGAAAAATTCTGTTCTATCTATAACATTTTTAGAATATCTGGAATTCCCAAACCTCGGAAGAAGAGGGTATGATGGTCTCTCTCACAGACTACTTGTCTTTCACACACTGCATTTCCCATGAAATTACTAATCTACTCCACACTAGTCTCTCACCTAGTTGTTAGAATCTTGCCTCTCCTGGAATGTCAATAGAATACAAGTTTCCAATAACAGAACCGTTACCCTTTCTTCTGATTGAACATGTTTATTTTTAAAAAATATGTCCATTTTCAACATAAAATAAAAAGGCATGAGTTTGAGGATAAAAAAAATCTACAGAAAAAGACCTTCTAAATATTTGAAAGAATACAAAAAGTATGGACTTGAAAGAAGTTTCTGTGAGGGCATTGCAAACACGAGGGTAATATGAAGGCCAGTACAGAGAGGATAATTAAGTAGATATTGAAACTATATTATATGTGAAATTTTGGCTTCAGAGAGATGGGAATGTCCATGAAAGCCAGTTTATGATCTAGGCTAATATATAGAGCAGAGCTTGAAAGCTAGAATTGACACGTGTCATAATGCAGAACCATCAAAGAGACTTTATGAGGAAGGAGACAGACTCAGTGAACAAGGGAGGGTTTTCTACATGCAGCTTTCCAAATGCACCTAAAGATGCCAGAATTAGAATCTAAGAAAATACAGAGCATAAAATTGCAAAATAGATAAACTGAGTAGCAGAAAGGAAAGTTAGAATTGCAGAAATACAGAAAGGAACATCATGGTTTCCCCACAGATCTAGAGCTCATTTTGGTGCACTTGGTGTTACTTGTTTGAACTGTGCCATCCTATCTCTCACCTGTCTAAAGTAAATATTAATGCCACTTACCCCATCAATTTCTTGAGTTGAAAAAACAATCAGCATCCACCTGATTTAAAAGAAAAAATTAAATTAAAACCAAACTTACAACATCAATTCTTCACAAAAATTTAGCCTATAGAAAGTGGGAAGTGATCAAATGAACACATGATTAAGTCCTGTTTGGGGTGGCCACATAGTATTTTTATAAGGGGTACACACCATCAAGAAATGGCCAGCCCATGCTGTAAATACTTGTCTTTTTGGATTTGTGAGACTGAGGACAGACAGACAGACATGAAAAAGACTATGTAAAAGTCCTTATAACTCCCCCTTTTTAACCTATTTCCAATCCCACAATTACAAAGGGCCAGAGAGGAACCATTCCAGACAGATTTCTCCATGGACACCATGAGGTGAAGACTAAGTAGAGATGGGGATGATCTGCATCTACCCTAAAATGAGTTAGCTGGTGCTGTTTTCTTTTGCTCAGAGAGGGAAAGAGAAAGTAGAGCACAAAGCCACATTCAGAACAGCCACATGATTCCAGAGCAGCCTCTGGGGAAGCCCAGCTCCATGCCAACCATCGCTAGTGATGGATTGTAAAGTTGAAAAAAAAAAAAGAATATACTAAAATAAAGAGTTAGCCCAAAATTTCTGCAGCAATATAGGAAATAAACATTCTTTTTTATTATTATTAATGCTAAAATTATTTTTACTAAGAACTAAGGTGCTTACTCATTATATGAAAAGATAAATTAGATACAACCATAGCATACGGACTGCTGTGTACTATTCTACAGGCTAGTGTGAAACCTATTTCAAAATTACTCCAACTTTGCAAATATCTAGGCATTTAGTAAAATTCCCTATTGAGATCAACTTCTTTTTTGTCTTTGTTAGTCTTTTGGTCAACTCTTAGAAGCGCTGAGAACTGTGCCAGCAAATCCCCAGTTACTCTCCCTGATTATTAATTATTCATAGATTCAAACTGGAAAAAATATAACCTGTATATGCTCTGATATTTACTGATAAATTCAATACTGAAAGCATTAATGTGTTTTAGACATTTATGTTCATTTACTCCATACACTTTTTACACCTATGTTGCCTGCTACTCATTTTCAAATAGAGATTTTACTGAAACAAATATTTATGAAAATAATTAGCAGCAACTGAAGAAAGAAGATGCTGTCCCTTGCTAAATATGAAATGAAGGATTGATTAAACAATGTGAAACTGCCAGATGATCAGCTACAGCAGTAAATGGTGGAGAAGTCTTCTGCTGCATACCAGTGGTTCATCCTTTGATGCAATGAGTAAGTTTGTGTTAGAAGGATTTAACTTCACAGGAACACTTCAACCAGGTAGCAGATAATACCATTGGTTTGTTCTGTGATTGTTAATAATGTAAGGCCACTTTTGTTTCGACAGAAAGTCCCTGTGAACATATTTTCCCATACCAAAGTTGACCAGCTGTTATATTTTATTTAGAAAAACACCAATTTCTCATGAAGCTTTTGCACAAGTGAAATAGAAATCTGATGATGTTTTCCTTGATACATCGTGGTGCAGTCCCCCCTTTTTCCAGTCTTATACAGCAGGCATATGTTTGCCAGATTCTCTGCCATTTCCAAGTCCCTGCGTTCTGAAGCCAGGCCAATGCTTCCTATGTATTTGACTCAGCAATGACTGTTAGAGGTAAGTCAGTCACAAATAATGCACAAAAAAGGCAAGAAGAGTTGCCTTGGAGAGACTCAGAGTTATAGTTCCTGTTTCCTACTATTTAAATAGTGTAGAGCCTAAAACTTAAGTGGTATAAACTTACAGACCAGTAACTGAGCTCAAATACAATAAATTATCACACAGGCTTATCAAATTTACGGCAAGCTACAAATTATTTAACTGCTGATTTCTTATTACTGTTAAATTGATAGCTAAGAATATATCTCAGTGAATCTGGTTAAAAAATGTAGTGATCTGTAAAACTCACCAGGCAGCTGTGATAAGCCACTTAATCCGTTCAAATGAATCCTTTGTTAATGCCATTCCCGCTGATTGAGGATTTGTATATGCAGCACTTTTTTTTTCTTTAAATGGCAGGTCTTCTCTTTCCTTCTTTTTGTGGATGGTCTATAAACACTGTTCCATACTGGTGTTGTTTTCCCCTCTGAACCTGTTTACATTAAAATATACATCCAATGTACACACATGAATAATTACTGGTAACCAAAAATAAGTCTTAACCATTTATCCATGTTACACTGCACAGCTTTGTGTTGGCACTACGTTACGTTCTTCCTATTCAGACCACATTTTATTTTATCAGCAATCCAATTATTTCAAGGGGACTATAATGAAACTGCAGATCAACATAAAAAGGGGTACAAGATTTCAGCCTAGAAAAGATAGTCTTCATTCTGTGTTTAAAATAATGGACAAAGAGCATCTTGCATCATTATTTCTTAAAAAGCTTTCATAGCCACCATTTTAGTTAAAGGCATTAAGACAAAAGATGCATCACCCATCTATAGTAAAAAACCTAATGGACTTTTAAAAAAAATCCTCAAGAAAGTATTTGCTATAGTTTTAAGGCCAGATTTAGCAGCAGCAGCTTTTGCAAACTGGGCTGGACCAGTCTGTGCCAGCATCTGAGCAAACGAGGACCACTCCGAATGCCGAGTAAGCCATATGCATTTAAGAGTTCTACCCTTATGCATGGACAGATGACAATCATTGGACACATTACATAGAGTTTTTTATCTTTATTTTTAGAATATTTTTTCTACAGCTTTTGCCAGGATTTAGGAAGCTGGAAACTCTGTGTGCAGGACTGACCAGTGGCCTCTGCAGTCCCACAGAGTCATATTTTGCATACATAAATTGCATACATAATACATAATTTGCATACATAGTGTATCCCTGACCTATGACTTAGGTCCAACAGCAGTTTTATGTGCTGCTCCAACATTTTTGTAAACCCAAGCTTCACAAATCCAGAGACACGGCCAGGTCATGTACAAACTTTTATATCCCCCAAACGAAAAAAAGCTGCAATCCTTTGTAATAAAGCATGTCTGGCAAATGAGACACACTGGTTATTTCAAACTGAGGGTTTAAGAGGCTGCGCTTCTCCTAGGTTAGCACAGGTTATCACAGGCTTCTGCTTTTTAGTGCTCCAGAATTCCAAATATGGGGAAATAATTTTGAGGGGACTGAACACTGACTAGAGCAAATGGACAGGGGTTTACCTCCTTTGGAGAAGTCTCCCGAGTAGGCAAAGACAGCTCCTGAGCAGTAGGAGTAAGGATGTGAAGTGAAGCAAACTGGCTGCTCTCTGATAGCTGCTCAGGCAGCAGCCATGTGTTTGTTAAACACATGAGGGTACAGTTCCTGAAACATTACTGTTTTGCTTTCTGTTATTTAGATAGTGTGGCATCTTTCTAACCAGAACTAATCTATAAATAATATTGACTCCTGTGTGTATGTACAGTACATCCAAATCCCACAGTATGAAGAAGAGACTTTGTAAGCTGCTGTGCACTGACTGATGAATAAATAGCCTAAAGGCAGCCAATCCATGCTGCAAGATCACTCTCTACATGTATTGTACAGTACTCCATTCATCTGTCAAATTCTTACACTCTTGCTGTGCCCCAGTTCCCCATCTGTAAGAAAAGAAAAAAATAACAACATCCCTAATAAAAAAATAATATTCCAACAGCATTCCTACCTCACTGATTTTTTACATTAGTAATATAAACAATATAAGCAAAATTGTGAGTCAATAGAATATTGCAAGGACTGATTGCCTCAAATGGAAAATCCAAGCCAGTCATAAAGTGTTAGACTTTGCAGAAATGTGTTCCTGTTGCCCACTAGCCATCTCATTATTTAATTATCCAAACAGCTTCTGAAAATTAAGAAGAAAATAAAAAAGAAAATTATATTTGGTACATTTGCTTTGTATTAGCAGTGAAAGTTTTATTTCAAATTAAAATCCATTTTGATCCAACCCATTGACACAGTTTGAAATAATACTTAATGCATGAGTGGAAGACTTGCAACCCTCTGCTTGTTATTTTGTCATGGCTATCTAAACCCCATCATTTTCTGAGCAAGTTGAAGTGTTCAGTAGCTAATACAGTAACAGAAAGTACACAAGGTGTTGTTTAGATTGATGTGTCAAATTGTCATGTTTTATGTTTTTGAAGCAATCACAACAGTTACCTCAATAAAACATCCCCAGGATAGCACACTCACCACCACCAAAGGAATAGGCTTCATATGAGATCACCAAACCTCACCTCAGCCTCAGAAAACAGAAGTGGAAAAGCTGGCACTATAACATAATCTAGATGGTTACTTTCTAGACAAGAATCAAGAAGCAAGACAATTTCATTCTCAGTAACTCTGCTAAAGACCGTGGGACATGAGCCATAGTTTGAGGCAGACACACAGCTACAGTTATTGAGATATAAAAAATTGGAGCAGTCCTAAATGTATTCTCATTACATCCAAAGGAACCAACATCATGTGCTGGGGCATTCTGCATCGAAATTGTAATAATTTCAGAGGACTGATCACTCTTTTCCGTTGTAGTCTCTATTGCTCTGGCCTCATTGTCTCATAGACAGGTTATGCATCTTCTGTTTTCACTTTTGTATAAATGAGTGGCTACTACCTTCTATCTAACACCAGTACTTCTCATGTTAAATTTCAGTAGTGGATACTATTTCTTCTACATGGTCACCATCAATCTGGCCAGAAAACAGGGGAATTCTTTTCCTTTCTCTCCATACCTTGCTGTCTATACCAGCTTGCTCTCACAGACGTTGGGTATTTTAGAGTCAAGTTGTTTTAACACAATTCTATGTACAAAATCTTTGGTAGTCAAGATAATGCTCACCTCTTCCCAAGGCATGTTCTTACTAGTAGTACCAAACTTTTTGGAAAAGTAGCTTCTACTAACCAGCTTTCACGGCAAATTTCATAGGCTGACAGTATGGTCTACTGAATGGAGATCCAGCTCTACTCTTGTGCCTGTCAGAGAAGCTGTTTTACAAAGCCCTGTGGCTAGCTTGCTGCTCATGAAAGCCTTTAGATTTGTATTTCGTGAGTACTCCTAGATTTATATATTATATATTACTATATATATTATATACTTGCTTTTGCTGTATCACTTCTAGTGCTAATGAAACCTGTAACGTGGGATTTCCTGTACAGCATCCATAAACGCTACAGACAAGGTAAGGTTGCTGTGGCTGGCACTGCCAACATGCATTCTAAGTTTGCACCTTCTCAAAACAGCACTTTATTTGGTGAAAGGTTACCTTGAGCATGCAGCACTTCTGCCAATAGTATGTGATAAACTTTACACGTTGCCAACGCTTTACAAATCACAATTCCATTCGCAAAAGCTTTACATCATATTACGTGGAAACCCTGGGGGGAAACATTTCTCGCTGCTTTCCATTTATGCGGTGGGGCATAAATCGCTCAGGGAGTTTCCTCTGTCTCATTAAGAAAACACTCGAGGGAGCGGAAAGCGTTGCTGAAGGAACTCCCGTCCGTGCCCGGGAGCGCCCCGGCAACGGCGGGATGGCCGTGAGGGCCCCGGGTGCTGCCGCCGCCTTCCCGGTACCGCCTCGCTCCTGCCCGGTTTCACCGTGCCCTTCTCCCCGCCGGGAGCCAGGGCCGACCCCGCTGCGTTCGAGCGCAGCCCGTGCCTTGTTCGGGCGGTGCCCGGGGCCGGCCCCGGTCCCACTCCCGCCGTGCAGCCCCGCCATCGGCAGTTCGGGCGGCGCCCGCCACCTGCGCCATCGCGGCGGCGCGGGTG
>VZRQ01005820.1:4043605-4126779 GCA_013397975.1 Machaerirhynchus nigripectus | reverse complement strand
CTGCTGCTGGCCCTGCTCTGGCCGGGCCGCGCCGCGGCGGAGGTGAGTGAGCGCCGGGACGGGGCGGTGGCGCGGGGTCCCGCGGAGGCTGCGGCAGGACCCGGGGCAGAGCGAGGCTCGGCCCCCGTTCCCCCCTGCCACCGCGCTGCGTTGGCCACTGGTGAGGAAGGAGAGGTGAATGCGTGTGTTTCAAATGATGCGCCTCCTCCGCGCCAGGTACGCGCGCCCGGGCAGGGCGAGGCGAGGCGAGGCGAGGTGAGGTGAGGTACATCTCGCCCAGCTCCGGGGCACCGCTACCCGGACACCGCTGCCGGACGGGGATGAGAACGGGAGAGAAGGCCCTGCGCGGGGCACTGCGTCCCCGCTGGCCTCAGGAGCTTCCCGCCCTTCCAGCTGAGGGCACGCACGGGGTGGGATGGGGGCTCCGTCCCGCCGCCAGCCCGGGAAGCGGCTGCGGAGGCCCGGCCTGAGGGCACAGGGGATGTGGACGGCCAGGACGGGGCGGTGTGGAAGTGGATGGTCCCCGAGAAAAAACACCTCCGGAGCGGCACTTACCGTCTGGACCACCTGTGCCACCTTCATGACAAAATCATTTTATAGATTGTCTTTCACGCTTAATCATAAGTGTCCATCACCGTTTGGTTAATAAATTCTGCTAGATCATATTGTAGTCTTTCTGAGCCTTTCTCCAGTGTCTGGTTATAACATTTGGACTGTACATTCCCAGCTGGGAGAAGAGCAGTCAGCTGTGAGGGTGCACGGGTCAGTGTAGCTCTCAACATTTCTGGCAGTTACCAAACAGAAAACTGCCGGTTTCAGTAAATTTCTGGTAGACATCAAACACATGAAACTGACAGTTTTATAATTTCTGGTAGATCTAAACCAAAAGAAACTGCCAGTTTTAGTAAATTTCAAGTTCTTTCTCACGTAATAGTCAACAGTGCTAATTTTTCCTTGCATGTATGAGCAAAGCTCTAACGCTATTCATGAAAATCTTTACTGCCTATCAAAACATTTTGAAGTTCACCTTTATAAGGAAAAAATACAATCTTGTACTTCGTTGTTGCTAAAGCAGAGCCACGTTCTGCTACAATTATCTGAAGCAGTCTAATTAGTAATTACGTTTCTTCAAAACTCATGCAGCTGTTTCACTCACCCATTCTGGGTAGAGCGTCTGGAAACAGCATAAGCACCTCACCCAATATGTTGGGTTTTTTCATGGCACTCTAATTTGACTGGCAGTCAAGTTCAGTCATTTAACAAAGATCTAATTGTTTTATTTGTAATGGAATTAAAATACCTCTTAGTTCTTATGTAGAACAGAGGTACCAGATCTATTTGCAAAGTACGTGTTTTCTGCAGAGTTGTTTCAGGCTCTATCTAGATCTGATGCTGACTGCAAAGCAAGATGTGGAAGATTAACAGCTCAAGACCTGTCTCTCTCTCCTGCCCAGTTTGCTGGTTATTGTTCCATTCTCCTCTTCCTCTGCTGATACCTGCCACCCATCACCCTTGTTGCTCTGAAGAGGTGGATATCATCATACGGGCTTCTGGATGGCTTTTAGCAAGCACAGGCTGTGTTCCAAGAATGCCCCCACACACACACAACACACACACACTTTTTCTAAGCCTCTCTTCTGGCAGTTCTGTCTAAACTCCTAATTAAATATTAGTGACTACTGTAATTGACATGAAATAATTGATGAATAAATCATTACATCTTGGCTAAACTGTTCATTGCTAAGAAATAGGTATAGTTAATGTTGTAAAATCATGCTACACTTTCATATGAGAATGAATTGATGTTTGACCAGCAAGCAATACTTTTGCTGTTTTCATCAATTAAAAAATGTTTCAACATAGAAAATTTTAGGTGTAGATTATTCCTGAAGACAGGAAAGCAAATTATTAACCTCTGCCTGCTTCTCTTTCTATAGCAAATTTTAGTCCTTGCAGCTCTTCACAGCTTTCTGGCACCTGCTAGGGAGTATTATTGTCTGCATTCTTGGCCACTGGCATGCTCTAATCACGTCTTCTGAAAGCTCAGCAGAAGTAGCATCTTCCCATGTCAAAGGCTTTTCAGCTCCTTTGATGTATTCCTTGGCTTCAAATACTGGTGTTATAATTCTTCAGATTTTTCCAATGTTCATTTAAATATTTTAGAATAATAGTAATCATCTCATCATCAATATGTTTTCACAGGGTACAAGATTCTTCCTGTTCTTCATCTTTTTTTCTCTCAGAAAAAAATGTATTTGCTTTTTCATTGCTTCATTTTGTCTAACAGCACCTGGAACTGATATTGTCTTGATGCAAATATGCAATTCAATTAATTCCCTTAAGTGTGTCCTGTCTTTTGTGACCATTTATGTACTTCTTGTATATTTTCAAATTAAACACTAATCTAAAAATGTTCCCTGAAATTTGTTGTTTCAAATGACATGTTGTTTCAATTTTTCCTAACAGGAAAAGTATCTTGGTCAGGTTCATTAGTACTGAATCCGCACTGCTGCTTTGAGGCATTGATCATTTTTGTGTTGGCATCATTTTAGTATTTGTTCAGAACAGGATAAGAGAGTTTCTACTTGAGCGAGATTACTTGCTTGCACCTCATCTTGCTACCACTTTTTAATTTGCATTGTAAATACTGTTGCAATGTTTGTTAGTTCACAGGATAAAATTAAGTGCACCTTATTATGTTTTTGTCACCATTTTGCCACTTCTTATTTTTCATCATGCACTGGTGGCAAAGGAGGGGACATAACAAACTGGGTGACTGTAGGACTTGGGAAGATCTGTTTTGCATCCTCTTTCTCACACATGTTGTCTGTTACTAGATGCAAGTGTTCATATTTCACAATTAATTTCATTTCTTACAAATGTTAGAATTTGCACACAAGTACTAAAACCAAGTCTTCTTTGCTTCCTAATAGCAATATTTTTTTTCCTAGTTATATGCAACTTATATTGCTGTCACAAATAGATCTTAATACATGACTCTGGAAGGAAAAAATAGTGTTCTAGCTCATGGCCATCTCCAAGGCTGGTAAGAATGGGATGCAGGCTTAGTTTAACCGGGAATCAAAGTGTTGGAGGCAGCAAGTGTCATGGTGAGAATGTTCCCTCTCCGGCAGCCTTCAGAAGCACCCAGGTTCTTTGTTGCACAAGCAACTGAGAAGGGAAGATGTGCACCTGAATATACATGAGAGTTCACTGAGCATGTTAGAAAAACAAGTCCTTTGTGAAGTGCCCTCTTTGATTTGGTTAATGTGATCCCGGCTCCGAAGTCAAGGAGGGTGTTACTCTGATAATTGGGTCCAACTTCTGCTAGACTGTCCTGCTGCTGATTGCCTCTACATTTATTGTAATTCAGCCATCACCTCCATAGAGAAACAGGCCAATGTCACAGCACTGCAGAGCAAGGCTTTTCCTACTGGGCCAAGAAAGTTACCATCAATTAGCAGAGTTACCCTAATGTTTGTGCATCAAAATTGATGGAGTTCTGCTGGTTTACAGCACGTTGCTCTGAAGGCCAAGGAATGTGAATTGTGCCTATGTGTGCTGCATCATACAACTGAAAGATGAACCTTCTGAGGTGACCTTAGTAAACACCTATGGAAATTGAGCTGTTGACACTTGATGCCTTTTCTAGAAAACCTGCAAGATAAATACACATTTAGCAAAAGTCTATAATTCAATTTATTTTGCTGGCTGAATAATACCATTTAAATTGTTAGAGTAGGCAGGCAAACACTGGTTCTTTCTTCACTGCTTTGCATTTCGTAGAGATAGAACCATTTTATTTATGATCTGTGCTAGCAGTCTCTCTTGCAATACCTAGAGCTGATTTGTCATAACAGATCTTTGAAACAAAATACTTTGCTGTTAAGTGCAACTAATATGGGATGTCCGGTCATCTGTTTTACTGTCACATTCTCACTCTACTGCCTAACAAAGTAATACTAGAAGTATGTTGGCATGGATTGCAGGAGCCTAGGAGGAAGGTGAAATACAAAAAGGTTTTTTTCCTTAACTGTTTGCAGCCCCAGTCCCTCATAGTCACACTGAAAAAGTTCAATTTTGTCACACCTAATATATTTTCAGTTCCATTTTCATTATTTGTCTTAGCAATTAGTGATAGGGTACAAGTCTCACAGGTTTACAGGTTTTCCATTTTGCCTAGTTTAGTGAAAACCTTTTAGCTAGGGCTTTGTGCTGCATTTTTCCACAGATTATTTTGGAGGAAGCTGCAGGAAGAAGTGACCTTTAATTTTTTTTTAAATCTGTGAAATCACAGAGCCTTTCAAATCAGGAGAAACCAAAGCATGTGCAATAAGCTTTCTCTGAACAAGCTACTGTTGCTTTCATTGCTATTCGCACCACTTAACAGAAGATGCACACCAGGAATTTTATGAATATACAAATATACAGGCCTGAGGAGACAAAAATTATAGTGAATACCATTCCCACACTCAACAGCTGGGACTAAATACAAGATGTGTGAGGTAATGCTAACCATATTATGGTAGGTAAGCAAAAATTCACTAGTTAAATGGTGTGTATTCTTTGTTATTAGATTGCTCTTTTAAGGTGACTGTTAGGAAGGAAGAGCACGGATGAATAAGCTGATTAAACACCCTTAAGAGTTCTCTAAACAAAACAAAATTCTGTGGCCTGAACTACTTTTTTTTCCTTGGAGAAAAGAAAAATATTTATTTCTGTTGTCCCAATGTCCACTTCAAGGTCAGGAGAAGAAATCAACCCCAGAGATGGCGTCTGTGGCTCTGTCTTTGGAGATTTTACACATGTGAATATATCAGGAACAGTTTGGTTCCATTTCTGATAGTCCTTATCATAGTGACTTCCACCCTAGTGAGATGATTTCTAGAGTAAGGTATTGGTCATTATAAACACAAGTGTCAAAATATTCTGTGGTTTAGAAGAAGAAGGAAAAGCATCATTCTCTTTGTCTGAGGGAGCAATTTTGTATCTTCTCTTTATAGACCAAAAGGAATTCACACACACACACCCCCCCAAACAAGAGATTTGAGAGCTTCAATGCATAGTTTTCCAAAACTGCACACAATATGCCAGCTCTACTTATATGGATACTGAGTAATTTTAGGCAACATCTACAAAATAGGCCTTAGTAGCCATCATTACAGAGCTCACAAATCATTTGAGTTCATGAAAACTCAGTGGGTTTATTTTTTTCTGAACTAAAACATTTTTGTCTGTTTTGATGATGATGACCTGGGCGAAGTGAAGATTGCTAAGCCCTACTGCTCTCACACTTCCTAACTGTTCGCTGATAGTGAGTTGGAGAGAAGGGAGAAGCTCAGTATAATTAATTGTGCTGTAGCTGCTTGAAGGAAGAGTATGGTCGGCAACATGGGAGTTGCATGTGGAACATACTCCCGATGACAGTGTATTTTCCTGAGAACGGTATGAACAGCTATGTTACAGTGATTTTTGGAACTTCTGTTCAAACAGGCCTATTCACAGAAAAAAGAAAAAAAAAAAGATAGGCTGTTCAGTAGGTATATCAACAAAAAGAGGCAAGAGATACCAGAAGTTCTCTGAAAATTTTATTTCCATCTGGCTTATACTGTTTAACCTAAGGTTCATGTTACTGCTTTTTTATTGTGCCAAGTCTGAGAGATTTGGCTAACACTACAGAATTGTTGTTATACAAAGTTGTTAACCAACATGTTTTTGCTGTAAAAACTAAGAGAATTTTTTTGAAATGGTTTAAAACTCTGAAGTGAAAAAGGCATCCACACACTTGTTCCCATTGGCATAATAGAAAGTTGTTTAAATGTTCACATACAGAAGCTTATTCCATTCCTCTCTACATGTAATTTAGCTTAGTTGGTTCAAAATACCATTATAACTATATCTTTATATTACGTGAACAAGCAAATCCCTTCCATTATAAATACATCTTTATATTACATGAACAAGCAAATCCCTTCCAAAACAGCTCATACCAGTTTAAAAGTAAGGATATAAAGTACGGAAATTCTTACCAAGTTCAGATAAAAAGGTGTGTTAACATCGTGTGACCACGAATTGTGTATCTGTAAGTTAAACACAAAGTCCTTCTTCTGTGAAATGTTATGTTTTACTTTAATCACAAATGTTTAGGACTTCTCTCCTGCACCTCACACTGAAAGCAGCACATAACCAGTAATACAAGGCCTGTGACACCAACCGGGCATTTTGATTAAATAGTTATTCCCTGAGCAAGGTTCCCATTACAAGAGTTTAGTGGAGCTTATTCAACAACTGCACTGCCTGTAGCAAAGCAGTTGTCCCCTGCTGTGTCCTGGGAGACCCAGTCTCTCTGTGTTAGGTGCTGTTGACCAAGCTGTTCGTTAATTAAGTTACAGGTGTATTTCTTTATAATGGAAAGTCAAATGAGATCATTTTCATCCTGTGCTAGGTATTCAACTGGTAAGCAAAATGCTGTGAATTGTGATAGCATACATGGCTGTTAACAGGAGTCTTCTAAGGTAAGAAAGTCTGGCTGCCTTCCAGTTCACAAGTGACTACACAATGTTTCAGGGCTTGGGAATTGACATATTTTCCTTCATCTCATCATCTCCTATTTCTGCTCTATGTTGTCTATACTTATTGAAGGCTTAATAATTTGGTTTTGTTGTACTGGTCCAGCAATCACTAAAAAAACACAAAGTTCTTCGTGGTCTTTGATAATTTTAATGAATTCATGTTTGATGCTTAGAATGCATGAAAAACTTTTAGTATACAGATTCTAATTGTGAGACTGGTATTTTGTTTTGATAACGTTTTGGAGTGAAAGGACCTCATTCTCCAGGACCTTGCACGCTCCATGGTGATTTGCAGTTGTGCAACATGAGGAATATGCTGCCAGGGTCACGTATCTACTAACCTTGTCAAGCTAGAATTCCTGACTGCTAATCTAGCTAAGTGTCTTAATACAGGTGCATCAGAAAAACAAGATTTTCTTTATATAGCTTTTCTCACAGCAGGAACTTTTTTCTATAAAGTTCTGCTCTCAGATCCTCTTGTGAAGGTTAGGATAAATTTTCAAAACTGTAACTGTATCCAAGCTGGAAACTTTAGCTACCACCATAGTGTTCCTTAGAAAATGCAGCATTTAACATATGTGCAGCATACCTACCCCAGCACAAGTTTGTAGTGTAGAGAAATGGTAGAGCAAAACTTCCCAGCTCTTGCAATCACAATGTATTACTCCCACCTTTATTAGATGCAGTAGAAAACATGTAGTAGAGAATGTGACTGAAATGGGCCTTTTGAAGTTTTAAGCAGTGTATTAACAACAACTGTTGGAGCAGGGTTATTCTGTGTGCTCAGCTGTGATTTATAGACGCAGCTGGGATGCTGTGTGATTGCTCTGCATTGAGACAGCCCAGGAAGAATTCAGAAATCTCCATGTGTCAGCAGCCCTTGGAAATTCGTAATCAAGACTTAAAGGAGCTGGCTCACTGATACATAATTTGCAGTTTTCTGTAATTACCCCTAAATGCCAATACTTATTAAAAATTACTCTCAGGATATCATTAATATGCAGAAACATGGAAAAGAATAAAAAAATGCCATCGCAGAAAAATAGATATTATCCAGTAAGTCTTGTTCCACATATTGATAGAGGTCTAATTTAGTGATTCTGTAAGTTAGGAGATAAAGACCTAGTGGCAGGATAGGTGAGATGCTAATAAGTATCAACTTTAAATGAAGAATCAGTTATGCATTTTTAAAAATAAATCTGATCAGCTGTTAGAACAACCAGTGAAGAAAAGTGACAGCTTCATCACCCACTTGAGGGAAGACACCTGGGCTATTTTTACTGTCCACAGTAATTAATGGATATCACTTGCACTGCTTTGAATTAATTTTAAAATACCTCATGTTGCACAGTCATCTTTCTTCTATGTTAACCAGGATTTACTTCAGGCATCAGTGGAGTTCACCCATGAAATTAAAGACCAATCAGGCCAAAAGCGCAAACTTAAGCCCCACTTCAGCCACATTACCATATTCCTACACAATACATTTAATTTCATCTCAGCTTTCATCTGAATGTCTTTTTTACTCATCCTGTGTGGTCTTGGTCTGAAGTATACTTAAAGAATATGGTGCTTATTTCCTGCAGTAATATGTTTGCTGCCTCTCTGTCCTGGGTGCAGTATTTTTAATACAAACGTGTATTTTGAAGTCATAGCTGAGTTACTCTGATCTTCTCTGGATCTGGAAAAACAAAGAAATACTCTGACTTTCCTGTCATCGTATATGTCACTCCAAAAAGATAGATCAATGGAGAAATGGATCAATATATCAATGGATCATCCTCACTTTGGTTCTTTTTGTCTGTTGTCCACCTTCCTGCCTTTAAACCATTCCCAGTAGGACTGTGTTGCCCCACCAGTGTGAGTGACAGCACTCAGAACCTGTGCTAGTGACAGAATAGGCAGTGTGCATTGCTTGCCCTTCTGCTAACATTAAGACCTTGTCACATCCTTTGGCATATTCAGGTTTGATAACATCCCTAAACACATTCTCTGACATTCTTCATATAACCAGTGCTACTGGCAAAGTGCTGAGAGCTGTGTAAGATTCTTTCCAAATTAAGTTGCCACCACTGCAGTGGCTGGAGTATCACTGCCATGCTCAATCTACATTGACCTTTGTATAGGTGACACCATAGTCTGTAGTATGTTATTTCTTCCTTCTTTCTGTGTCATTTCTTTGAGGAATTATGTGGAGGAGAGGACTGGAATACTTGCTAAGCAGATGGTTAAGTTACTCTCTGAATCAGGAGCAGGAAGAGGTCAGAGCCCCACAGAATCCAATCCCTATAGTATAGGAAGGGCAATTCAGTGTTCTAGGTAAGGTTGCACCCACTAAACAAAATATTAATCACTGCAGTAAATGTGTTTCAACATGTACAACTGGAATTATGTATCTGTTTAATGTAACCCTGTAACTATCACTAAAAACACTTTGGAGAAGAGCTCCTCTATAAATTACTCCAAGTGCTGTGGGGTTTTAATTTTGGTTCATTGGTGAATTGATTTGATTTGGTAGTCATATAATGATCTGGCTGTATCCTTTGACCTAGATTTTAGATCAAAAATCTACTTCATCTAAATATATGAAAGAAATGCAGATTATTATTATGAAAATCATAAAACCAAAAAACATGCAGTAAACCTGTGGCTTTGGTTAATACACTTACTTGTGTAGATGTTATTCTGAGAATTTTGAATAAACTGTTAATAGCTAATATTCAGTTTCCTTATTGTATAACCTGGCAACATTACATTAGTTTTTTATGATCCTTTGATAAAGGAGCTGCAGGCATCTTGCAAGGATGTGAAAGCATCCAGCAGTGTAAGTGAGCAATGATTTTTTGGTTCAAAGCTCCTGTACAGAAGGCGTAATCTAATCTTATGTAAAAAATCATATGCCAAAACATTTAGTATTATCCAGCTAACTGACTGTGTAATGTTAAATCATCTTTGGTCTCTTCAGTTTAAAGTGATATGCATACACAAAAAGATCTAAATAGACCTGAAAGCTTACTAATGCCAAATTAAACACATTCTAAGCATTCTGACTTCTTGAAGAGCAAAGGCTCTCTTTCCTTCAGTAGTTTATTAACTTAAATTAATTGTGTGTCATCCCAAGTTTCTACATCTTCATGCATTTATGTTCACATTGGATTGTCTTAGATTATAAGATGAAAGGGTTTCTTCTGTATCTGTACCCATCAAGTCTGCTGCAGATTATACCTGTTACAGGAGAGTAATTTCATTTCTTGATTTCTCTACATGTCCTGAAAACTGTGCTTTGCATACAGATACTGTAAAGTATCTGCTTCTGGTTTGCTTTCACAGGCAGAAGTAAGGTACAACTCCATGAAGGTCTATAGAGTTATAATGGTATATATCTGTGTATACATCTTGCCTTGAGCAACAACCCTTTTTATATTGCTTAGCAGACCTCTACCAATAATCTATTTTGAAGATAATGCTTTGGGATGGAAGGTACTGTCACTGAATAGGGAACAAGAAAGTCAGTTATCTTATAAACTATTCCAAATTTATTTGGAGATAAACATCACTTTATCCTCTTGTATTGATGTTTAACTTTAATGAATAAATTTAAATATAATAAATAAAATTAAATATAATAAATAAACTTAAATTTAATAAATAAAATTTAATATTTGATGTCATATAACTGACTTGATGAATTTAGATTATCCAGGGCCAGACTGATTTACCTCACCAAGAAGGAATCAGGATACTGTTTGTTGTTAACTCTGCTCTAGTGCTTATTCTTGTGTCTCTGGTGATACAATCATATTGATTAACATAATAGTAAAGGTAGCATAGTTAGATGGTTTCTGTTTTACATGATACCTTTGTTTTCCAAATTTCTGATGCAGTACCACTTGAATTCTAGCTGTCAGATCAGGGTAAGAATTAACTATTTAATGTTTGCAACTCTTTAAAAATCTAGCTTGAAACATCTATTGAGCTGTCTATAAATCAGAGACACAATAATTTCTTGGGGGATTTGCCTTTCATGGCCAAGTGATTTTAATTTCTGCTTTGTTTTGTAAGTAAGTGTTTAAGTATCTGCTCATTGGAGGAGGCTGTTTTTAAATTGATAAATGACATCATCTCACCTAAGTTCAGCCACTTAAAAGACAGGCGGCAACTGTCAGGAACTGTGACATCCATAGAAAACAGCAACTACTTGCAGCATCTTTCCTCCATCATAAAAGGAACATAAAAGTTACAAATTTGAAACACTGTGACTGTTGTAATATGAGAAGCTGCAGGGGCTAGTTAACTGTCTGCAAGATCTAATGCGCTTATCTGTCTCAGAAGACAAGATAGAGGAATAATGAACTCTTTGCCACTGATGAGAATTGCCTCTTCATGAACAGTTTTTTAAAGTTGAATTATCTGTGAAATAATTACTTCATAAAACCAGATATCTCACTTGGCTCTCTCCAAACAACTCAATGAGAAAAATAATTGTATTATAAAATTTGTATTTTTGTTTTTCAGAACTGTATATGCAAAGGTAAAAGTCCCTGCTTTTGTGATAGCACGAAAGGTAGTAAGGTAAGAACCTATATATTTTCCTTTTTTAGTATTAACTTATATATGTGGAAATTGTTAATAGATTACTTCAGTTGATACAGTGAATGAATTTAGTGTGTGGTGGTATTTTGCCAACAGAGTCTACAGAGAATGATTACCTTAAAAATTCTGTTAACTTTGGGGACACTGTTTAACGAAGACTTTTCAACTGAATTTTTTTACTGGGTTAGTATGTTTACAGCATTGTATGATGTTTGAACACCAACAGAACAACTCTCCAAAGCACTGGGTCACTTTCTCTAACTCCTAACAAATGCCACTACCTTGGCAGCAGCTCCCCTGTTATAAATTTCATAATGCCATCCAGAGTGTCATGTCCAGCGCTTCCCTCTTTCCATCTCTGGACCCTGCCCGCCCCCCTTTGCCTGTTCCTAAAGGAAAGCTACACACACTGGCATCAAACAGATAAACCTCTTGTAGATCAAGCAGGGGATGAGTTTCTGGGTCCTAATCACAGACACCATGCCAGCACTGAAGGAACAGCAAATCCATCAGCAGTAACAGATCCACAGCTCTTCCTGTTGCCAATAGCAGCTTGGCAGAGGCTCTGAGTGGCTTTTAGACAAACCTGAATTACACAAATGCCAAAAATTCTTTGAAACTCATGCTTGCAGTTGGAAAAACAACTGATTCACAGATGAAAGGGGCATTATTGAAGAAGTCATGGTTGCAATTCAGGCAAGCCATGAACACAGACTTTGCCATATTAAACCTTACCAACAGATTCCAGACATCTATAAAGATCTAGGATTATGATTAGTCCCACTGATTGGTCCCATCTGCTTTTACAAAGTTGGAGAAAATTTATCTGGAAGTAAATACGTTCATTATTAAAATATATATTAATAAGTGGAAAAGAAGAATACTAATATTTTCAGTTAAATCTCCCCATTTGTTTTTCATGTTACTAGCTGGTCTAACCTGACTTCGTCCTAAACAGTGAAATTGAGACCAGTTAAAAAACTAGAAAAAAATAAGCTGCCCACTAAAAGAGAAATATTAATAAGAACGGATACCCACAATTTGTCTTTAGCAGTTCCATGTTAAATAACTAAGCAATGTGTAGGTAAGAGTAAATCATTGTTTACACTGATGAGGTTTTTCATGCAGCTATGGAAAATCAGGACAGTGACATTAATCGACATTTTGATAATTATTCAGTGTTTAGAATTCTCTAACCTGAAAATCCTCTGATCTTGTTGATCTGCTAAGAAGAAAGTGTGGCTAAAATTGCCTTTTCTGTAGAGAAGCTGTCAGGAGAGCGCAGTGCTACTCGGGATTCAGACAGCACCGCCTGGCTTCTGCCATGGGCAGGCAGGCCGAAGAATTCGGTTTTCCTGTGAGCTGGTACCACACCCCCTCCAGCGGCACATCCTGGGATAGCAGTCATCCTTCTGCCTTGGGACTCTGGTGCATGAAATAAACTAATTTTTATAAAAAGCTATGCAGATTTATTATAAAGATCTCACAGACTCTTTATAATGCAATTCTTATTTTCATGTGCGTTAAAATATTATGGGATTAGATTCTATCTTGAGAGATATAAATATATATAATCACTAATGTTTAATTTTTATTTCATTCAGAAGCTATTGAAAATCTGTTGAGTTTGTGGGATTTTGAGGACTGAGAATTGGTTCAGGGACAAGCCAAAGTATTTTGGCTTCCCAGAGACATCTCTTGGATCCTATCTAGTACATCGAATAGGACACTCAATCTTCTGCCCAGCAAAATTTCACATGCTTTCTTTGTATAACTTTGTGTAAAGCAGTAGGAAGATTGACTCTGAGAGAATTGATAAACCCATTCTCTCTCTCCCATGGCATGCTGTGATGTAAAAGATCTTGAACAGGCAGCTCTTCACTGATGCAAAACTGAGCATGCTAAATCGCCAGTCTGAAGAGCTGAAACACCTTATCCATTTGTGTAAAATATAGATATATTAACAAGGAATATTTATCAGCTGCTTTCTTAAATTTTCATGCTGTCAGCTAATTTTTATACTCTGCAAAATCTTGAGTGCTATCTTATGTTCTGATAATTCATAATACTTATGAGCATATGGTGCCATGGGGCCAAGGCAGCATAGAGATGGACCACAAAAACAGGTCAGTGTGGGCAAGAGCAGTGTATCTGCCACAGCAGCAGAAACTAAGAGGTACTGAAAGTAAGGAATGCCTTAGAAATAAGCTATCAAAAGGAGAATTCATGGATATTTTAAGAGATTAATTATCTTAATGTTTACAGGGGGAAAAAGGCTTTCCTGGTGTTCCAGGTCCACCTGGTCAAAGAGGCTTTCCTGGTCCAGAAGGGCCTCCAGGGCCACAGGGACCAAAGGTAGGTATGTATGTGAGACAGAGAGATACACCCAGAGAAACTACTGTGCTTGACAGTCAAAGTTAGCTATGACTGTGTAGACAATCCTGTTTTACAAAACCAAACCAAACCAAACCAAACCAAACCAAACCAAACCAAACCAAAACCTGTCTCAGAGCTTCCCACTTGGTGAGGGATGTTGTTTGGTCACCAGCTTCAATGGTCATTTTGACTGCATCAGAGTAGAGTTGGTATGACCATGGGCTTTTGTTGTCAGTTGTCCATTGGCCAGTGCTAAAGCAGCTGGACTGAACTGCCAGAGGCAATGAACGTGGGTCTAGACAGACTTTTGCATCATAGACTCAGATTTTGTCTTAGTATCTATTAACATCTGAAAAGAAAGTAAACAAGCTACTAGTGAGACAAATATGAAAAATAGATTTAAGAAAATTTGAAGGGAAAGATGTTTTTTTAAGACAAATCTTGATCTATTTAGGAAATACCTGGTTGCCTGCATGGTGCAGAGAGTGGCTTCAGTGACTTGAGCTTTCTTTCTTTCCTGTATGCCTAAACTGAGGCTGAATATGAATTTTCAGTAACTCCTGCATGAGTAGAAAGGAAAACTCAACAAAAAAATCATGCATTAAAAGTGTTTTATGTATATTTGTTTTGAGGAACAGTATTGCTGTTATCAGTAAACTGGCTCTGGTGAATAAATTATTTCTGTGTAAATATGGTGTGAACGCAGCTACAGTGTAAACCAGGAAGGTCCTGCCACAGTCGGATTATGTCTAGGACGTGCACTAATGTGGCTACAGCGCTTAACTATACCTTTAAAGAAATAGGTGTTATAGTTTTCATTTACTGAAGTATTGTTGCATTATTCTGTCCTATCTTATTTTTACAATAATTTCTGGAAGTGATACTCACGGTAGATTTCATACATGTTGGTGAGCCTTTTATCTGAACTCACTGAGGTGTTTAGTAGAGCATTTCCTTTTTAGTAAGTGATAATAACTTCTGCAAGAATGGCAGAAAGTAAGGATAGTTTTATCTAGCAAGAAGACCTCTGTTAGCCTGGATGCCATCTGTTGCAATGTGTAACAGTTAGACTCTCCTATCCAACACTTCTGCAGTATCTGAAATAGAATGTGGCCCAGGATTTTAGAAGCTATGCTGCTCTTCACGTTTTCCATTTCCTTTCTGGGAATGGTAAAATTTTCTTGCTAGCACTTAAGCTCTAAGCATCTTGAAAGAATTCCAGCAGGTTCTGTCCAGACGGTGCAGTGTCACTGGGGCATTCTTTGCTGTCTTCTTTCAGCCTTGCTCTCCCATCCTGCTTAGCCCCCTTTCAGCTTGCTCCTGGTCTTCCTTCCCATGCTCAACAGTGCAGGTGAGAGTACCTGCATCTCATACATGTGATCATTACATGGACATCACACATATCCTGGAACCTTCCAGCTTTTTCCTCACAGGGAAGCACTTCTAGGTCTCACAGTTTGACCAAATCCATAGCGACTGCTTGCTCAACATACACCGTTATTTTTTTGACCTATGATTAGATATATATTTTTTTCACTGTGAGGGTAGGAGGGTGGTAAGACACTGAACAGGTTCCCCATCCCTGGAAGTTCAAGGCTGAGTTGGATGAGACTTTGAGGAACCTGTTCTAGTGGAAATGGTCCCTGCCTGTGTCAGGGGGGTTGGAACTAGATGATCTTCAAGGTCCCTTCCAACTTGAACCATTCTTTGATTCTATGATAATGCCCTGTAAACATTGAAAGGGAGGGCAAGACCCCACAATTTATGCAAGTTGTATGAAATGCTTGTTTCCTTTGTTGACTCTAATAGGCCAATCATTTATTTATTTATATAGCTGGTTTTGTGTGCACATGTTGGTATTGAAAATAGTGAGTGTCCTGTTCACATTTATGAGCTTTTTTTCTATTGAAATGTGTTGAAAAATGTTGCTTTCCATTTGTGATCTAGGGTTCTCCAGGGCTTACAGGCTTAGTTGGACCCAAAGGTACACGAGTAAGTACTTGTATTTCAAACAAACTTATATGTATTAAATGTCATTGCCACCTTGGTTCAATAATCTGTGAAAATCAAAGCAAAGCATTATGTATAATTTCAAAGCGTGGTTAAAATTTATGACACGGTGTATGCACAAGCATTATTTATTTTTAGAACCTTTGCCCTTTTTGCTACACCTTACTTACAAGGTTATTGCTGTATGTATTTAATATTTGGGTGTGCAGTGAAGAAGTCAGACTAGAATACCACGAAGAGTTGTCTGGGGTTTTTTTCTGTGGGCAAAACCAGTGTGTGACCTGTGTGTAACCATTATGCTTGGTTCACAGTCAGAATAGTTAAGGAAGTAACGATCTTTTAACAGAATCATACTTGCATTAATTCTTATTATGAATGTAATCAAAGAAAAATTGCCTAATGAGCTTTTGTTTAATAGTCATAATATCATTTCTCTGGTTTACTGTCATTAGGGAGTCCCAGGAATACCCGGATTTTCAGGTCCTCCAGGCCTTCCAGTAAGTAAAATTAAACTGATTTAACCATTTCTCTCTTACTACAGTCTTTGGTGAACAATTATCCTCAGCTCAATGTGCTCACTCTAGTCTCAACATCAACATTGTCTCTGTCAATTGGCCTAGAGATAAAAATCTTGGCATCAGCAATTCTTACTCATTGTAATGATTTAAGAACACATTGTAATCTGTCAAGTCTTGTGAAACATTGCTCCAACATAAACTCTTTCAATGTTTCTGTAGGGCAATATGAATGTGCAAAAACAAAGCTTGTGTCAATTTTGTGCTTCTTTTAGGGTGAACCAGGAACTGTTGGTCCTCCTGGGCTCCCGGGTGTTCCAGGATGCAATGGCACAAAGGTACAAACCAAGCTGAGTGTTCTGGAGACTGCGTTTGGCTGTGCTTGGGAATGGCCAATAAATGTTCTAAATTTCTCCCAAAATACAGCAACTTTGACTTGTTTTGGTTTGTGACTTTATCAGCTAGGAAAACTTGTATCATGGGACCAGAGGAAGGAAAAGTGCTACCTTTTTGTGCAAAATAAATACTTAAATAAAACATGCTAATGGCCTTTGATAAAAGATAATAATGTTTGATATTTTGACAAATAATACTTTTTTCATTAAATCCAGAAGACCTAATCAGCTTTGTCCAACATGTCCTTTTGCTGCAACGGGTTATAAAGGAGGTAGTTAATTAATTTTTCGCCAGTATCTAGCTTGCAGTTGGCAATTCATAAATCCTAAAAGTAATTAAGAGAAAGGGCTTCATGTTAAGTTACAGATTTACCAGGTTTTCTTTGCTCTATGAGCATTTTGAAAGATGGAGTCAGAAAAATGCCTGCTGCAGAAAATCATAGATTTCTAGTGAGACTGTGAACTAATCTGAACAGTCTAGGATAGAAGTCAAGCTGCATAAAATGGGATGATCCTCTTCTAGCAAAATACGGTGGTCATGCACTCACAGTGCATTTAGTGTGATAGCATAAAAAACTTCTTCTATAATCACGTTTGCCAAAATCGGGCCAAATAATAAACCATAATCTGCATTAACAATCACTGTTACTACTTTCAGGGTGACCAAGGATTTCCAGGTCCCCCAGGTCGAAGAGGTGCTCCAGGCCTTCCAGTAAGTGTCTGTGAAATTCATGATTGTGTGCATTCCCACCACATACAGCCAGTCCCTGAAGGAGTATAAAGTCATGTGTTAGCTCATACTGACAATACTTGAAATATATAGGTATCCCCATTTTGTTAGTACGAAAACTGTGTGATAAAGAGACCAAAGTTATAAGTAATGCTTTATTGTCTGCATGTGGGGCCTCAGCTTCTTAGTTAATGACTGCATGAAATTCACTGACTGGAGTTAGCTCTCCTTGGGTACTCATGAAAATTTACCACTTACATCCCTAAAGGTGTCCAAGATATATTTAACAGATTGCAATTTCAGTTTGTGCCTAAGTATCTTTGAGAAAATAATGGGTTAATTAAGTCAATAAGAACCAAGAATTAAACCCAGAACTTCTCACTGTGGCTGCATTGCTTTAATCCTAGGATTTGGGGTTTTTACACTGTAGAGATGTGTTTCAAAGAGATGCTCTTAAACAAATGGAAAAGGAATACTGTCTGTCAAGTTCCAGTGGCTTCACATCTAATAACTTCTAAATATGATCTTTATTTTACCAGCTCTGCTGATTTTATTTATTCATTTATTTATTAAGATCAGGCTTCAAAGCTGTTCTGCCTTCACTTGTAGAGTTGTACCTCTGAGATTGACTAGTTTTTTAACAATATGCCCTTTCTTCTTAAATTAAAGTCTGGCCCCGTAAACATGAACCTGGCTATGCATTACCTTCTTCATGAAAATAAATCACCTGAATAGCACCAAGCTTAGACAATATTTTGAATGTGTCATTTCAGCACTCTTTTACTCTTCTTTTACTCCTCTGTTTCAATATGATTGTTCTTCTTCCTAGGGCATTGCTGGTATCAAGGGAGAGAAGGTCAGTTATTTGCATCATATTACACAAAGTATTTATTGGTTATCAACAATTTGTGTGTATGTTTATTGCTCCTAACCTCTCCATTCATGGGAAGCAGAAGGTTTGCCTTCCAGAAGAAGCAACCACAAGTTTGGTGCTTCCTTTGTCCTAGTAGCATTCATCTCAGGTTGCAAAATGGTCTATGATTTCTTTTCCCTCAAACTACTGTTACTGCATGTAGTGAATTTAACACTTTCAAGCACACAAAGAACTAAGCTCCTCCCCCAAACAGTTTATGAATTCATATGGAAATCTGCAGATGCTCTAAAGAGTATTTTATAGGGATAAAAACTAACGAAAATAAATTAAAGGCAAGGACTGTGCATGAGTAATGTAGGTATATCTGAAAAGAAGACTGCTCCTAACAGAGAACTGGAAGGCTTGCACAAGGTATATTTGGTTTAATAAAATCTTTTTTAAAGTTAGAACTATCCATAGTGGATAGTTTCCATCATTATGCATTTCTTATTCTTATTAATTTTTATTATATAATAATAAAATTCTTTCTAATTCTTATTAATATGCTTATTTCCCTGCAAACTGTATTAGAAGACTTGTTGCACTACAGAGTTCTGCAGCATAACTTTTTATGTTTCTTTTCATCTAACTGTCCAGGGGTGCCCTGCAGAAGGATATAGCCAAGAGTATGGTGCAAAAGGTGATCCTGGATTACCAGGAATGCCTGGTCTCCAGGTAACTGAAAATTAAGATGGTGAGATAGATATGTATAAAAATATACAGTAATATGTATAGGCACATTCTATAAACATGAGTATGTATTAAAATTATTTTGCATTTTACATAATTTAAGTGTATTATTTATTTAATATAGATACAGTATTTTTTACAGTTATGTCACTTATTTCTAAACCAAAACCGGTCAGTTTGCAGGCCATCTAGTCCAACTGCTAAAATTCCCATTGAAGTTATGACTGAACAGGTTAGACCAGCTCAATTTCTAGAGTATTAACAAAGGACAGGATGGTCCATATTTCAAGAATGAACATTAACAGGGGAAGGCAGGGCTGACATTTCTTCTGACTAGTGGAATAAACAGAGATAATAATTTATTAAATTTTAAAGAAAATAAAAATGTTTAATTTTCCATTTCTTTGAAAATGAAGCTTTGAAGTATAGGATTTATTGCATAGAATATTTGAAGGATTGAAGGCTTATTAGAGGCATTAATAGGACCATATGGATTATACATCCACATTTCTCAGGGGACTTACATCCTCACTTGAGTAGTTTAGTTTTAGAACGGATGTTTTCTCATGTTTCAAAACAGAAGCCAAACGACAAAGCAGTGAGGAAGAATTATACTGCTGTGTTCTCCTGAGATAGGAAAAGGAAATTCAGAAGCAGAGCTGCTCCTCTGTTTCTTATTCAGTTCATTGAATTTAGTGTTGTGTTTTGTTTATAATCTTGCCAGGAAATTTATTCCTTTTTCTTTTTTAATATGCAGGGTGCCCAGGGTGCTCAAGGATATCCTGGGGAACTTGGACCACAGGGCCCTCCAGGACCTTTAGTATGAATTTATGTCTCACTTGTTACTTTGACCTTTGATTTTCCCTGAACCCTATGGAATTACACAGATACAATACTTGACTCTCCCAGACTTATTTGAGGTCTAGACACATGTGTATGTAAAAACTATGTTTTTCTGTACACATCTGATGTTTTTTCAGTTGCTTTTGATTTTTTTATGCATGATAATTTCTATATTTTCAGAAGCATCCCTTGTCCATGTAGGCATACATTTTAATTTTCAAATGACTACCCATTAATTCACTTTAAATACTAGTATGTGTAACACTGAGAGCTGCATATGTTTGCCGCTAGACTGTGTAAACAGTCTGTCACCCACTGACAATGATTTGAGGTTGTAAAGGTGGAAGAAAGAGCAAAAATGTGCTATAAGTTCTGTGAAAGCTGGATACTTCAAAACACCTATATAAGAGCAGAAGATTGTAATTTTTTTACCTGAGGAAGATTTTTTTTCCCTTTTTTTTAGGGCATGCCAGGGAAACCAGGACCTCCTGGACCTAAGGTAGTCTCAGATTGGTAATAAAAATGAGAACTTCTGTTATGTGTAACATAAATTGACTCATGTTGTAGGTGTTTGTAAAATAAAAAAATAATATTTGGGAATTTTTTTTCAGGGTCTTATGGGACTGAAAGTAATAGGAACCAAAGGAAGAAAGGTAATTTCACAAGAAGCTTTAAACATTTTACAAGTTTGGTTCTGTTTTATGCATTTTCTGATATGCTATGGTGAAATTTTGGGGAAGTAAGTACTGTGAAATGCAAATTCTCAGTATATATGTGGAAATCTTTTGTTGAAAAATGGAAATATGGCAACGCTGTCTAAGATCAAAATGTTTTCACGTAAGAGCCAATGATATAAACTTCTAGACAGAAGATTGGACACTGAAGAGAAGCCAGTAGTTAATATTTGCTAACACATAGCATTAATTTAATATATATGATTTGTGTGGTGTTCCCAAATGCTTATCTAAGCAGATAAACATTGGTAAATATATAGCATTTGTACTCTCACAGCTTCTGTCCAATGTATTTGCAGTGTCAGCCCTTGTGATGCTAGAAAAACTCCCAGATTTTGAATAAAAATTGGATAAGTTGTCATGTTCTTATTTTGTACTCCATGTAATTGACCTTAAGCCAGGAATTACTGCTAATGCCTGTATTGTCTCTCAGCAGCCCTGCCTGCAGCTGCAGGACCACTGTAGTCAATCTGAATATTCTTGCAATAAACTGAGACATCTCACAGTTATGCTGATTCAGCACAGAATCAGCTGTGATTGGTTTTAATGTTGTAATCACTACCAAAAATTGCTAGGAGTTTCCTGGAAAAAAACTTGTCTATGAACCTGGTTATTCATTAGCGGTAGCTCAGGTGACCATGGAACATCTTGCTTCCTTACAAAAGACTGGCACATTCTTTGCTGTTACGCTGCAAATTCATGCAAAAGCATTCCACAGGCTTAAAATCACTGGAAATTGTGGCTATTGTTTTGTTGAGCTCCACAGGAAAGATCACATTGAGAACTTTCCCTGTTCTGAGAGATTCTTAAGGAAAAAGTGCACTTCACCACTAAAGCTGTCAGTGAAGGACACGTGAAAGCTTGTTTTGTCTGCTAGCACCATGATTCTGTGATCTCCCTGGGATAGCCAGAATGCAGTCTGGAGTATGTCACCAAAGACAGTTCATGTAATTTACTGATTGATATAATTAAATAGAGAGAAAAATTGTAATCAAGGAGATATTTTTACTTGATTTAGAGTTAAAATAGTTATGTAAAAAACAAATAGGTTTAAAAATTTAAATTGTTTCTAGAAACTTTAACAGAAATCAGCATCTGCATTTTTATATTACTCAGCTAGGGGAAGGTTAAATCTTCCATATGTGTTTTTTACTGGAATATAAATAACAAGCAAAGGGAAATGTCAACTGGGTTAATGGCTGAGTCTAATGACAGAAGAATATTCACAATATCAAAGTATAGCAGTAGTAATTTGAAATAACAAAAACACACTGCTGTGATTTTCTCTATTTTTCTTTTTCCTTTCAAGGGTGACACTGGGTTAACTGGACCCCCTGGGCCCCCAGGAACTGTTATTGTGACGTTAACCGGACCAGACAACATGACGGTAGTAAAATTGTTAAACATCACATTCAGATATGCCATCTGACTAGGTTTTACTATGAGAGGGCGTTTTCATCTTCACTGCTCTGATAACATTTCCTTTTACTCATTCTAACATTTTTCAGGCTTGTTTATTTAGATTCTAAGCTCTCTTAGGGCGTCTGTGTAGAGCCAGCGTGGCTGAGGCCTGTGTGCCCAGGTGCATATCTGCACGATGCCAATGCAATGCTTCTTGCTTACCAGTACCCCACCTGCCGTTATTCTCTGAGTACATTAAGTGTAAATCACTTCTGCTTCACCAAATCCACATGGATGTTCTGAATGGCTGTCAAAGCCACAGCTGAGTTGACCTCTGGGCCTTGCCACTGAGAATGCCAGAGTCTGAGCTTCCAGAGTTTCACAAAAGCTTACATGTTCATGTACATATTGTAGTTTGTTTTCTCATTGTTTTTACTGAAATGTGAGTAGTGACAGAAAGTGTTGGAAAGACAATAAATATGGAAGGAAATAGTCTGATTCAGCTTTTTAAGTATTACTTTGTGAATTAAAATTCTTGCAATGTATCCTTATATAGAAATTAAACAGCAGTAGTTGATACAATTTTAAGTATTCACATATTAACAGGACAAGTCTTCAAAGTGTTCTTGTTTCTGTTTTTCTTACGTAATTTGTGTCTAATCTATGGAGTCATCCAAAGTCTCTCTCCATTATGTGCTAAAATAAAAGTGAATTTTGCATTGAGACTGTATTGAGGAGGGAAGAGAAAGATCACAGAAGCAAGGTTCAGCTTTTAGGCACAGCACCTCTCCCTGTTTAAAACAAATACAGACCACATGGAGCACTTCCCAGTCACAGCTGTGGTGGCTTATGACAGAATGGCAGTTTTTCAGAGACATTGGGCATTAAGGCTTAGAAACCTCTCAAAACTCCTTACATAAATAGTTTGGAGCATGATTCTAGCCAGGTAATAATTAGACAGTCCATAAAATTTGGCTTTGCGGTGATCTTAGTATGTGGCCCAGTGGTGCTACATAGTAGTGTAATCTTGCACCCACAGAGACAAGGATGCGTTAGGTAGCCACTGCATTTATATTTTGGAAGTAACTCTAGCTCCAGTGAAGCAATTAAGGTTTATTTGGGTTTTTTGCTTGTTTCTTGTTGCCATTTGTGGGGATATTTACTGCAGTCCTTTTGCATGCAACCACAGGTAGGTTGTTTTGACCTAGCTCTATTCTGAAATGTGCAGAAACAGTTTCTTTTTCAAACATCATAGACGTAGGCAGGAGCACTGATACAAGGTTTCTGTTGCTTAATCATGAGTGGAATTGTCTCTGCACAAAGAATCTTGCTGGTGACATAAGGATTTCCTCTTCATAGAACCAGACTATCATGGCAAGATTAGAAAAATCCAAGATAATACAGTAAGCTCTTCTTTTCTGTGTAACAGGATTTGAAAGGAGAAAAAGGAGAAAAAGGATCAAGAGGACCCCCAGGGCCAATGGGGTTTACAGTAAGTGGCTAGAAGTAAATCCCTTAAATCCACATGTTCAGGCAGCATGACCTGGTACATGCTACCCTTTACAGCCCAGTATTTACACTAATTATTTCAACCTTTAATGACAAGAATAGGACTAATGAATAGAACAAAATACCTATTAATAGCATTCCAAATGTATTTTTTTAAGATAAAAAATTATAAAATATTTAACTTAGAAAATGTGAGTTTCAAAATATGAGTATCCTCAGTGTGGTTTTGTTACAGGGGCCAATTGGTGATTCTCAAAGTGAAAAGGGTGACCCAGGAGAACCAGGAGCACAGGTGTGTGCAAACTGTTGAATACACGTGTTAGTCCTTTCTGAAAAACAGTTTTGAACTAGTGTTGCTGTCCAGTTTTTGCCTCACTGCTTACTCAGAGCAAGTCTGCTTAGATTCAAAAGCTCTTTCCTGCAGTAAACTAGACAAGAGCTGGAAGTCAAGTGACTTACATGAGTACTTGGAGTGAAGGTCAGTTGATTGTGAGTATGCTTCCATTTTTTTTGCTATAAAGGTTCTGCTGTTGAAACTTAGTGAAAAAGTGCTCTGCTAGACATGTACTCGCTCTATAATGCAAGGGTACAAGTAGAGGAGAAAACACTGAGTTTACTTGAGGCAGCAGATTTAAATTAGTATGTTCAACCAGCAGCTGTGTGGAGACAAAGAAAGTTGCCTAAGAGTTATTCTATTAACAGCATAGTATATGAAAACACAATATATTTATTTTTAAAAGCGTATATATTAAAATACAATTTACCTGATTATATATTTTTTTGGAAGATAATTAATGGAAAGCTATTACTTTCATTCAAATGCCCTTCAACTTGAAGAGAAATTATTTAATGAAAAGGAATAGGGAGTGTACTTCAAAGGTATCTGAAGCAGGGCAGTAGATGGAAAAGTGAAAACAGAAGGCGGAAGCGTGTTTTGTCATTTTTCTTGTTTCTGCAAGAACCTGATTTTTCACCAAGCTTTCTGCGCTTGCCTGGCACTTTGTAATGGAAAAGTCTGGCAGAAGTAATCCTCCTCAGGAGGAGGAATGTCAATGGAATATCTTACTACCTATTTTGTAGAGTTTTATGAACTCTAGTTGTGATTAATGAATACTTTAAAATAACCGTAATGGCTTTTTACAGTTTACACAGTTTACAGTTATGTGAACAGCATCAAAATTGCTCTGCTCTTTGAACGCAATATCCCCACTTTTGAATTTTTTAAATTTTATTTTACATTTTTCCTTCATAGGGGAAACCTGGAAAAGAAGGTGCCCCAGGTCCACCTGGCTTACCGGTAAGGAAGGAAGCCTTCTAAATGTTTTCTAAGTAGTAGTCATCTGTTTGTGACAATTCTGTCTTCCTGTCACTGCTTTTTCTCATTGTGGAATGTGTTTGAAAACGTTGATTTGCATACACTGAACACTTCCTTCACACAGCTGGCCTTGGAACATACCATAGCCTCACAGATTTCTGTGCAGGAGACAGAGGCTCAGTTCACAGATGCTATTGCTTCTATGTCAAATAAAAAGACCTGTTGCCTGCTGCTGACTGTCTAATGAGTTTAAAACACACTCCAAGTTAAGCAAAATCAATTCTACTGAGTTTTTCTCTGGTTAGTCACATAGAAATTTTTTGCAAAAGAGTTATACCTTCCCTTTAACATAAATCAAGAAGAGAAATGGATAGTTTTTAATCGCTAGAATCAAAGACATATTTTTACAAGGAAAAGTTATTGCCAGGGTCAAGGCTGTCGTGGCCTGAAACAAGATGACTGATAGCTATTAAACTGTCATTTTGTCAGCATATGGTTCTTAAAATATGTCATTTTAGAAGCAAAATTGTCTCATTGGTGTACTAATTTAAAAGCTGATGTTGTTCAAATGTGTTTCCAATGGGTTAAATATCAGTTATTTTATTTACTTCACCTCTACTTTAACATCATTAGAGTTACAGTGACCTTATAAATATCTCACTAAAATTCTTACTGCTGGAACAGCCCATGGAACATTGCACATGTATCTTACTCTTCATCTTTGTCATGCTAAAACAACCTTCACAGGCAGTCTAAACACATTCCAGTCTGACAAAGAACACTGAATGACAGACCACAAAGCTCTACTGCCTCAGCTAACAGAAAGAAAACTTTCTGTCATGACAAAGACGTGTCATTGCTCTGTTCCCATTTCAGCTTTACTCACTAGCAGTACATTCAACTGCGTGAGCCTCCAAGAAGTCCCTCTCCCTTGCCTGTATTCACTTGCAGAAAGCCTTGGTCTGCACTGTTTTCCCTCCTGGTGCTGCTGACACCTCTTGAGAGTCGCACCATCCTGCAGACTGACTGAGTTCTGGGGAGAGTGTTGAATGTGAGAGTCTCGTACTATGTTCAGTTTCTCCCCTTCAGAAATAGTTTGCAGAGGGCGAAACAAATCAGAGACTCCTACATTTGTGCCATGCTGAGCAGCTCCCCCTTGGGACCGTTGGAATGTGCCATAATAGAGGCAGGTTTGGATGGGACACCTGCAGCTTTTCATACAGGCATGGAACTGTACCTCAAACTGCAGTTTCTTCCCCTGAGCAAGTTGTATTCGCTTTGCCATCACAAGGAGAGATTAAAGCTTTACATTTTAGGTCTTACTGATGTCAGTGCTAAAAGATTAATCCTCATAAAATTGTGTACTGTCACCTGCAGGGACAAAAGGGTGAACAGGGCAGGCCAGGACTGGCTGGAAGGCAAGGAGCTAAGGTATTGTCCAGTGGTTTTGTTATTGCTTTTGAGGATGAGGATAAGGTATGATTGGGGGTTATTATATAATTTTATTTATCACTGTGTGTATAATGTGTTTCATTTGGCCGGAGATATGACAAGTAAGGATATCATAGAATAGGGGATGGATCAACTGAAACAAACCATGTGTTTGAACTGGTGTCTGTCTATGTCTGCTGATGAGTTCCTGTAGTTTTGGGTGTATGCCAAATAATTGAAGAGTTGTGTAAAGAACAGACAGGGTAGTGAAGGACTGGTCAGGAGCAGAAGTTTTTCTTTAATGTTTTGAGCAATGTACCGAAGTAACAGTGGGTGAGTGTCATTCCATATATTGTTTTTAATAAATAAACCTATCTCTGACCTCTGATGAAGGGCATGAAAGGAAACACCGGTCCACCTGGAGCTCGTGGTCGAGTAAGTGTAAATTATTTCATTTATCATTTTTCTAAACCATTGGAATAAGAATAATCCAAACTGTCTGCATGAGCCAATAATGGATGTCCTGTGATGCTCTAATCAGGCATGGGTTTCGCAAAGTACTGGTATTGCTGGGATTGTCACACAGATGACATCTTCCTTTATATAGAAATGGATGCAGGATCTGTCAGGCCTGGTTAGACCTCACTTGGATGAAGCAATTTTGGCAGGAGATTTGCCTATCAAAGAACAGTTACCAAAATTCACAAGAGTTAATATTTAAACCAATTTCTGATCACTTCCAGAAAAGGTGACATTCATTTTAAAATCCTAAGAAGACTTTTTAAAGAAAGCAAGAGTTGCTATGAGTACAATGTCCTTGTCTAGTCATGCTGTGTCCCTTGTGGCTTTCCAAAAGGCACCATGTGAACCTGATGGAAACCTTCTGCCTAAATTGTTCAAAAGAAATAGCTTTGTAAAAAGCTGAAGAGTTTGTGATATTGACAGAGTAGTGAAAAACCACTGCTGCTAATACCAATTATTATTTAATTTCTGGTTGCTTGTAATTAGTAAGGTTTTGTGGTGTCCAAACATCAGAATTCTAAATGAGATCAAAACACTGCTTTAATCAAATGTTCAGTATGAGGTACTGTGCTTCTCTCTTCATTCTTGCAACTCTTTCTTTTCTTACCATCTTTCTCTTGAGACGGAGTATTATGATTATGTGGTTGGTGAGAAAGGGGATGAAGGACCCCCTGGACCTCCAGGACCAAAAGGTCAACGTGGCATGCCTGGTGAGTGGGACATCAAAACTACAATTTTGTTGCAAGAACAGTCCACTCAAAGGGCTTATTGCAGACTACATTTTGAGAAACCTTCTTCTGCCTTTACAAGAATATTTCCTACACTCACATCTAATTGCTGACTTGAAATGTATCCTGAGATTTTGATTTATAGCATTATTTCCCCTTTAAAATAATTGTCAGTATGCAACAGTTGCGTGAGTGGTAGATGCCTACTCAGGCAAAACCAAGTTCTTATTTTAACTTTTAAGCTTAAAATGCAAAAGATCAAAGTTTGTATTCAAAGGTCTTGAATAGTGACTTTGCAGAGTATAGAGTGGTTTAACTCAAGTTTTTAATATCTTGATTTTGCAGGACCACAGGGTCCTCCTGGAGCTGCTGGTAGACCAGGTATGTGCAGTAATCCAATACCAATAATAACATACATTGTTCTTCCTGTCTGTTATGCTGAATCAGCTTTGTGAATTGTTAATTTCAGATGACTTCAAAAATATCTCAAAGTGGTAAAAAATTGTCCCCCAGCTTTGATGGGTGAAGTACTTAGGTTAAAGATCATTTACAAATGTCTGTAGATTCTCACTGTGATTAATATATTTCAAGATAAAAAAAGATTTGTGGGATGAACTTGGTGTGTTTGTCAGTCACTCATCCTATTGAGTACTTACTTTGCTTTGGAATTCCATTTCTTCTTTAACTCTGGTTTTGTATTTTTTCCCCTTTGATTAGGTGTGTCAAGACCTGGTCTGAGAGGTCCCCCAGGATTTCCTGGGCCAAAAGGAAGTAAAGGAGAGAAAGGACAAACTGGCTTGTGTATTGTAGGCCCTCCAGGACTGCCTGGTATTACTGGCAGGCCTGGTTCTGTTGGATTACCAGGTCCTCCAGGAGAACCAGGTACTTCTAGCTGCAGGTGTTACAGATTTTTCTGGGTAGCTCTCTCTTTTAAATGGATTGTTGAATATCTCAAGTTGGAAGGGACCCATAAGGATCAGAATACTGTCTCCAGCTCATCCCTGCAAATTTTTTCTCTCTTAGCAAGTAGAGAATTGTCTGAATAATCTGCTGATGTAATGGTGCCGTGCTCATTTCATTAACAGGTAGAGTAACATTTGGAACTGGCCTACCAGGACTTCCTGGAGAGCCAGGGTATACAGGACCTCCAGGACCTCCAGGAGATATTGGCATGAAAGGTCAGTTTCAGATAACTGTCACTCAGAAGTAGATGGTACAATCCAGTAATCTTCATGGATCATCATTAGATTTTTTTTTTAAATTTCATTTACCTCTGAAGTAATTTGCTGCGTTCAGAGTTTTAAGAACATTCATTAGGGATAGCAGGATGTCATCCTCCCCTTACACCAACTAAAAGAGCAGTGCGTGTGTCAGTGCTGCACACCAATTGTACAGACCTGCGGCAGGGTGTAGACCTTCACTGGAACAAACAGTTACTACAGACTGGTAGGGCCTTGCACTCTCCTCTTGTTATGTTCATACTGACAGTTGGTGTCTGAAAGAAGCTGCAACTTCCAGCTACAGGAGCTGCTGAATCTCTTTGCCCTTTGCTTGTAATTAGAATGACCCTGAGTGTTACGGAGTTCTGTTAGTTTGAAGCCTATGTCCCTTTCTTCTTTGGAGAGATTTTGGCTTATCAGTAGAGTGACTGTATCCAAATTCTTTGCTAAAACTTCACTTGAAAAAATCAAGAGATTTAAACCAAATTTTTCTGTCCTTTCAGTTAATCGTAGTCAGTTCTGATTGACTGTCTGACCAAAGGTAATTTATTACTGTGTTGGAAGTGATCTTCCAACAAAATTAAGGCCATGGTTCTTCCACTGCTGGCCAAAAAGTGTTAGGTATAACAAACTAAGTAGCACATTAGTTAAGCTTGAAAATTACTTGCTGTGGAGCAACTAATGATTTATTTTCATTCTAGGTGATGATGCTGGTGTGTGTACTGACTGTAGCTATGTTCCGGGAATACCTGGTCTTCCTGGTTCTCCTGGGCCTCGTGGTCAGGATGGCATGCCTGGTAAATTATCTTGTTCCTAACAGGATAGTAGGAGTGCAAATGATTTTGCTTCTAGCATAAGAATCAGGTGTGGGCATGTCTGCAGCCTGCAGTCCTTGAACTAGCCCTGAGGTGATGGTATGAGAGCCTGGTGCAGCTCCCTCTGCTGATATGAGCACAAGCCCTAAAAGATCTGAACTCAAGAGTGCTGATAGGCTTAGGTGCAGCCTGAAGCCAGCTCAGTCTATGATGATATAGTCAATGTAAAAACAAAAGCATTGAATGCTGGGTGCAATTACTGGAGCTTGTTAAAATCCGTGTCCTTGTTTTCATTTTTCTTTAAAAAATATACTGTTTCTTTTGCAGGTAGAGAAGGAACAACAGGTCCAAAAGGTTCTCCAGGTTCTCCAGGAGCACCAGGGTTTCCAGGGGCTCAAGTAAGACTGGTTTTTCAGATTAACATTCAGATCTTACACGAATTATTTCTGAGAAACCTCACGGCTAGTGTTACATGCACTGTCATACTGGGTGATCTCAACAGGCTTTTCCCTGTAGTAATGAATGTGTCTGCATGGGAGGCAAGGCAGAGAATGTGATGTATGGTTCACACAGCTTTACATGAGCCTGGTTGCTCAGTGCAGCAAGTTGGCCCAGGCAGTGAGGCAGGCAAATACCTGTGTGATTACCTGTGCTGAATTTCATGGTGCTGAGACTGCTTGTTCTATCTGGTATGGGTAGTCTATAGTTACCTTCTGTTCCTTTATGTAATTCAATACTCATGGCAGTGGCTGTAAAGCATATATGGATTTTTGTGTGCTGTGATCTTTGTCAGACTTCTTACTTCTCTTGTTTCCAGCATGCTCAGGAGTTGCTAAAGCCCCAGCTGTGCAGAGAAACTTGCTTCTCATAATGCCCTCTTCGGGGGTGCAAAGGACAGTCCTTCCTGGGAAATGTTATGAAGAGGGAAGGCTGCCACCTGCTGCCACACACATGCCATTTGGTTGTTCTAACTTGTGCCTATAGTAGTAATTATTTAGGGGAAAGCACAGCCAGTGCTGTCCAATAACAATTCATGCACAAATATTCGTTGTGGTGGTTGCTGTACAGATGCAGAGTGAGTCTGCTAACAGGTTTTGCCAGGAGCTCCCTAAGAGTTCATGAGCCCAAGATCGCTAGAGCCCAGTGTGCTTTCCGCTTGTACCACTTTTGGGATAGCCTACCTGCTTTAACCTGTGGCGGAGAGAAGGGATAGTGAAGTTAACTATGAACAGAGCCAGCTATGGCACTTAGAGTGTCCCTGGGGAAATACTCCCATGTGGAGGAGAAATCTCTAACTAGGTCTTAAAGTCCTTATTTTTGTGCCATGGTCTTACCCATTAAAGTGTTCTACATTACTCCTGCTTGTAATAGCATAAATGAAATGGTAGTCATGTCAAAAGATGTAAACACAGGAGAAAAAGAAAAGATAAAAAACCCAAAACCCTGTTCATTGAAGTGTGCCATTACAGAGAACAAAGGTGAGAATAAGGAGAACCCCTCTGAGGTATTTAATTTTAAAAAAAGAAAACTTGAAAATAGATGACATACATCTTGCACTGAAATTCTTTTGATAACTCTATTCTAGGGACCTCCAGGTTTTAGGGGAGATCAAGGACGTAAAGGATCAAAAGGTGAGCCAGGATATGTATATCCAGAAGGGCCAAAAGGTGAGCGAGGAGATCCAGGAGTCAGGGGAGACAAAGGAAGAAAAGGTTCAAGTGGACTTCTGGGAAGACCTGGCTCTAAAGGATCCAAGGGTTCTAAAGGTGAAGAGGTGGGTATACACTCTTTGCAATTAATATGGAAGTCATGGAAACCTAAGTCAGTATTTTATCTTTTACAACAATCTGTTTAATGTATGCAGGTGTTTCAGTTGAATATCCCCTACCTGATTGAGGGTACTGTCCTCAACTATAACCACCAATATGTGTGAAAGAATGAGAGGAAATACTCTGATGTAATACCAGAGAGAGATGAGGCCAGAGTAGGTATATGTTGCCATAAAACCTCAGCAGGATAGTGAGGCATTAGTTTGGATATTTATACTGGAGCATTACGTTGGATTTCTATGATGGATAAGATCTTTTAAGAAAATATTTTCAGACTACTTATAATGCTTAATAATTCAAATACTTCCTGTTCAGTCTTTAAGGGTTAATCTTGAGTGAGAACTGACCATAAACCTAGAATCATTAGGGCAGAGCTCAGCAGAAACAAAAACTAACAATTACTGTTGTGTTATGTTGGCTGAGAAACTGTTTACATGATTTGGATATAACTGTCTCTGAACCTGACTCCACAGTATTCAAGAAAATCAGAGCTGAAGTGTGTTTGGTTTTTTGCCAAATGTGTTTTAAAACAGAAGAAAAGTGTACAGTGCAACAACATAGTGATTGGAAAAAATCAGGCAGTTGTATTTGTTTGTACTATTTCCCTCTGAATAACCCTCTCTTTGTAACCATTGATATTCAAATTTATATTCATTTTATCACAAATAAATCAGAGGAAAAATTTTCTCTTAAATTATCAGAGCTACTCTGTTACTAAAATAATACAAGATTGTAGTCAGAGAAATGGGCATTTTGTTAAGAAAGCTGGTGTGGAAAGCAAGTAATGCTTGGTATACACGTCATCATTAGGGCTTGGCTGGAACAAAAGGAGATAGAGGACTACCTGGATTGCCTGGTAGACTTGGGCTTCCTGGAGAAATGGGGCTTCCTGGACTGCCTGGGTATGGACCACAAGGAGTAAGAGGTTTTAAAGGCTCTAAAGGAATACCTGGACCACCTGGATTACCTGGAGAAGCTGGTTTGTAACTTCCCTATTTTACTGTGTTTTACCTATGTAAAAGAGCACTTGATTAAAATTGAAGAGATAACTTGAAGTCAAAAACATAATTTATGAAACATGGCAAACCTGTCCTTGCCATGGAATTTCCACAGCGTTGTCCCAACTTTGGTCCCTCCAAAGACAATAGCAAAAGTCTTAGGGTCATAAGATTATTGAGGTTGGAAGGGACTCTGTGCAGTCTGAACTTCATCTCAGCACAGGGACATCTATGAGATCAGACCAAGTTACTCAAGGCATTATCCAGTTGGTCCTTGAAAACCTCCAAGGACAAAGACAGCACACTGTCTCTGGGCAACATGTCCCAGTGCTTGATTGTCCTCTCTGTGGAAACAAAAAGTATTCAAATATGCATCCAGTCGTCATCATTAGTGTAAACTAGGTCAGCAGGGTTAAATATGAAGGGCATAATAATTTTTTGAGTGTTGGAAACATAACAGTGTAGGTCTTCACAGGCAAGCATAATCTGGAAGAACTCACTTGAATGGTAGATTCAGTCAAGGTTGCTTAAAAATAATGCCCATTGAGTCTTTATGACGTGGAGTTGCTGATTTAAACATTTCTCAGTTGCATCACTGTCCTGCTGACTTTTTGCTTCCTTTTCTGGGTCTCCACTAGACTGCAGGAGGGCTGAGAGGAAGACTGCAGGTGTCAATAAAATAATTTTACTTTATGAAGCCAGGATGTGAAGGCTTTTCAAAGTCTGTTGGAGTTTCAGAAACATGGAAACTGTAGAACACTACATTTTTAGCCAAGTAGATTGATCACTAATATTTCTGAATTCTTGAGATTATACATTGCCAAACTATATGCCCTTGTAATATTTTATTATGTATTTGCTGAAAGGTCTGAAAGGAGAGACCAGTAGGGCAACTCTATTACCTGCATTGCCGGGGCCTCAAGGACCACATGGTTTACCTGGACCCCCAGGAGTGCCCGGTGAGTACTGCACTAAATCAGTAAAACAGTTAAAATCAGAGACTGGTTAACAGTCAGGTTAACTGTAAGGCATCTTTACCGAACAATAGTTCTTAAAACTGTCCTGAACAGCACAGGAAGGTTTTTGGCAGCTTTATGGTAGCTTCTGTTTCAAGCCTCGTGCTTATAGTGTTTGTAACCTCTCAAGAAGTGGAAGATTTGTGTCTGCATGTAGCTGTTTCTAGGAGTCTGGAATTTGGCCAGGTTGCATAAAAACTTAAATCACAGACTCATACATGCTTTGGTACTGTGAATGCAGTTAGCATTTTAACTGCAAAAACCTGCAGTGAAGGAGAAATAGTGTCTAAAGTCTAATGTAATCTACACTTGTGTCCTTATTAATAATGATAAACTCTAACACACCTAATCTTACAAGTTGATGTTCTGTGGTAAGACAATTCACAGTTTACTTATTTTCTTTGTACAGGTAGGGTTGGAGCAAGAGGTCAGCAAGGTGACCCAGGACTTTCAGGACCAACTGGTGACACAGGCTTTCCAGGACTTGGGTTTCCTGGAAACCCAGGTCCAAAAGGTAAAATACTCTTTTTGATCTTCTTTTTAAAAACAAGCAGAACAAACAAACAATCTCTTTCCTTTTTTTAAGTACACCTTAAAATAATTAGCAAGTTAGAAAAATAAATCAATGAACAGATAAGTGTTTTAGGCAGTCTTGTAATTTACTGCCTTAAGTCTTAGAAACTGCAAGTTTGAAATATTTTGAAGTATTTCAGAGTATCAAGTATCAAAGCTGACGGCAGGGAAATATTTTAAAAGATATTGATGCTTTCTGGAATACTGCCCAAACAGGTGCAGCTATCTCATCTGAGTGCTTAATTCAGATGGATTCCCTTTACCTGGATATGTGTTACAGAGAAAGAGCTATATAAGTGTCAGTACTTTATTTTTGATCAATTTTAGTTATGTACCATGCAATACCTGCTCTAGTGTGCAGGTAATAGCAACCATTTTTAACACTGTAAATTTGGCCATTCCTCCTTTGAACACTAGAAATACTAGGAAATTCTCATAATCCTGTAAGGACAGGAGGTAACAAAAAAGCTCAGATACTAAAACTTGTACCAAGCTTCTTGTTAAAGAGAACAGTAGGAAACTGACATCATAATGGCTTCACTTGAAAAAAAAATGATGATTTGCTTCAAATAAGTTAATTAACAAGTAGTGTTACAGTCAACTTTGAGTGAATATGTAAGGAACAAGATGCTGTGTCACATCAACTCTGAAATCAAGATGCTCCCTTCAGTTCATGTAAGCTGCATTAGTGTCAGAGGCTCGTAACTGCACAAATACCCTTTTGTAAAACAAAGCATCTGTACTGCCATTTAATTCCTTTTGCAGGAGATAAAGGACTTGCAGGAGGCAGAGGGCCACCAGGTTGTGAAGGAAAGACTGGAGATCCAGGCCGAGCTGGAAACCTAGGACAACCAGGACAAAAGGTTTGGTTAGAAATACAGCACACACTTTTCCATAGGTCCCATTCATTAAATTTGATACTGAACAAATAAATTAAAAATTGTAAGGAATATAGGAATTCTTTTATTTCTTGACTAGTGATGCACAAACTATGAAATTAAATTCTTTCTATAAAAAGGGGCTCGAGCCAAAATTTGAGATCCAAATACAAGATTTCAGAACTCCAAGTGTTTGGCAAGTTTTCCTACTTCAGGTTTCAGACAAGGAGGATATTGCATTGCTTACAGCAAAAAAATTAAGGCCACAGCTGCTGAAAAGATGCCTATTCAGAAATCCAATTAAGCATATATTTGATGGAGGTCATTGACAAGTAAGTACGTATTTCGTTTTAGCAAGTGCTCTGTTGAATTGAAGCATGAAGAAAGTAGGTTGGAGGTAATGCAGCCATTCTTGCTGATTAGCAGAAGCTAATCTACTGATTCCTGACTACTCTGTAATTTGGATTCAATATTGAACAAAATATTAACACCTAAATGATTTGAAAACGTGTCATTTCTTTTTTTGTGTGTGTGTGCCGTATGTCATGTATGTTTTTTGACACAATAAAGGAAGGGGGTTGAGGCTGGGGTTTTTTTTTGGCTTTTTTCTAACCTATTTAATCTGTATTTAATGCCATAGAACATCTGGATGTAAAGTGGCCTCTGTGGTCCAAGTATATCATTAGTGACTGGTATAAGTTCAGATCTACTGACCTGCTTTATGAAAATATTGATTTGCTGGTACTAAAAACAACCAGCAGTTCAGTCAGCTAAAAAAACCTACTAATTCAAAATTTCCAGTCAGGGAATACACTTGGGACATTTGTGATAAAACCAGTCTTCACGGAAAACAATGTTCGGAAGAATGATTTTTAAAAAACCCAATAACTGACTGAGTATTCTAAGACATATCTGGGTGCTGATTTTGATAATTTAAATAAATATTTTCATTAAAAATGTGACTATGATATAAAAAATAAAGGAAAAGTTATATTTGCACAAACTTCATCTCCACTTTCAGACAGAAGTCCAAAGCTTTTCACAGCTACAGAAAGCATCCCAATGCAGTAAAGACCAAATGGAGGGAAGTGTCTTGCATTGCTCAGTAGCAACTTCTTAGGGTTAGAAGACAAAGTTTAAAAGCTGTCTAAATGAATTTCTCAGCTGGTCAATAAGGAACATTTAGTGATCTGCTGAACTGAAGCCATTAGAAATTATAGCATGGAAAATCCAAAGGGAATAAAGAGAATTACCCTAATAAAATAAGGTCATTATTCCCACAGGGGAGAAAATATTTTGGCAGATTTGCAAAGCATAGAGGATTGTTTCCATTTCTCTCTGTGTTGCAGGGTGACCCAGGCATGGTCATTCCTGGAGAGGCGGGAAGATTGGGTTCCCCAGGAGGTTATGGCAGTCCTGGCTCAAAAGGTGAAGGTGGACTTCCAGGACTCCCAGGCCTACCAGGGCATCCTGGACATGATGGTGATGATGGCCTAAGAGGTAATGTTGTCAGAGAAGCTCAGGGAGCACAGCAAGTTATTTTAAGAAAAGCCAAGTCAAACAATGGTCACTCAGCCTGAAACTTAATTTGGTTGTGAATCCAGTCTCACTTCTTTTAGGAGATCGTGGCTCACCTGGACTTCCTGGAGACCCAGGTTTTCCAGGGAAACCTGCCGAATGTCTTATTGGCCTGCCAGGATTGCCAGGTGGCCAGGGAGCTACAGGTCCACCAGGTAGGACTTTCTGGCCCAAAAGTGCCATTTGGCTGGGTGAGTCTGGGTTTTGTTTCTGCCTGACAGTGGCCTGAGGGAGCTGAAATTGTTTCTGGATATTGGTTATAGAATAGTATGCGAGAAAATATGAGTCCATTTAAAAGATGCTCTTTTTGTAGATGGGAGGAAGCACGTACACTGATGAAGATGGATTAAGATTCAGATCCCTTTGGAAAGTATAAAAAGTAATCACAAACTGACCCAAATTCCACAGGAAAAAGGATATTTCAGTCATATCTCCCCTGTAGGACTGAACTTAGATTCTGTGGTGTAATGGGATTGATAAAGAGATAAAAGAAAGGAAGAGCTCAGCTAGGTAGGAAAACAATTTAGGGTCCCAAAAGTACCTGCCTGTACTGCATATTATTTTCTTTTTAAAAAATACATACTCAGGTATGCAGCACATTCCTTCTCCTATATATGATCTCAAAAGGATTTTTTAAAAAAATTTTTTTAAAAGAATGAATGAAAAAATTGGTGGCGTTTTCATGTTTGGGTTTTTCTTCTTTTTCTGAGAAAGAAAATGCTACTCTCACTTTTTTTCCCCCTCTTTTCAAAAAACCCAGCCCACAGCCCTTGAAAGATTTTCTGAATGTGTCTGTTCCCTTACAGATCTCATGTTTAGCTTCAAGCAGGCAGAGTTCAAGAAGGGTTTCGCGCTTATGATGTAAAGATAGAGACGAACATTTGTTTATCAGACAGACTGCACTGTCTTGCACTTTTCTTAGGAGGAAGAGGTTTACAAGGTTCAAAAGGAAACCTAGGTCCTCCTGGTTTGAGTATCCCGGGAATCTACGGAAAGCCTGGGGAACCTGGATTAGTAGGTCTTCAGGGAAATACAGGATTACCTGGTCCCAAGGGACAGTCTGGAAGGCCAGGAATCTCTGGTTTGCCAGGTAAGGATTCCCCAAGTATTTGCTTTGATGTAGCAATTAAGTGAGTCTTTGCAGAAAGGTGTTTTGCAAAAAGGTGTGCAGAAAAGTCATACTTTTCCAGACTGAAGATGCTGTAGTATTTTTCCATCAGCAGCTTTCATTTATCTTTGAGATTTTTATGGAAAACTAATAAATCATTCTTCCTTGAATGATGAGCATATCTTGAAGCTCTCTTGACTCAGTGTGGAATGTTCTGCCTCACTGAGAACAGTGTTTTACGTAGGTTTTTTTGTACAGTAATGTCCTTGCAGTAGGACATGAAATAGTTAATATTCAAAGCAACTCCCCCAGCACAATGGAAGTGCAAAGTGTTTGGTTCTTACTCAGCATCCCTTTTCAAACAAATAGTTTGTAATACCATCTTCTTAAAAGTTCAGATCTTGAGTCTGACAGAGTTGAGTCAGGTCAAGTTCTGTCACTACCCAGAGCTAACTTCAAGTAAGCTAAGTGGTCCCTGTAGGGTTGATTTGTTTGGTTTTTTTCTTTCAGAAATAGGTTCAAATTTGTTTTGAAGAGTAAAATAAGTCAGTCATGTAATGCTTTTTCTTTCTAACAAAGATTTTTCCTTACTATCAAATCATTATGCTGCGGGAAGGAGATGGTACATACCTTTTTATATTGAGAATCTGTAAAGCTTTTGATAAACATGTAACACTTGACTCAGTTATGCAAACACAGACCTCTGATGGCATTTGAGGGAGTTGTTATTTCCCAGCTGGTCTTTGACTCCTGAGCCAGAAAGGAATGTCATTCCCATACATCTCATGACCGATCTCTCATCACTGTGTGGGCATCTCAGATATATTATCCTTACTCTTAGTTATTTCATTCATTGATAGGAGCTGTTGCAGCTACTAATTTAGGTAATTTGGGTGTTTTAAGTTGAGATCCTGTGGTTAAAGATGGGAAAACTGGCTTGGACTGTTATAGAAATTGAGAAAAAATACAATAAGCAATTAAACACTGAAGTGACAGGGATGTGTGTAGTTTTCTGAAGTAATACTCTGTTTAACTGATCAAATACTAACAAATATTGCTTCAATTCCACAGGTGCAAGGGGAGATCCAGGTGTAATGGGACTTTTAGGAATTCCTGGACCCCCTGGCATGGTTGGAAGACCAGGCAACCCAGGAATGAGAGGCAAGTGACCACTGTATCTGCCTTCATTATTACTTAGAATACAGGAATTTCAATGCTCAAGTTAGTCTTGTGATCCATTTTTGTGTTTATTATCACTCCTGAGTACAGATGTTGTACTGGAATTTTTCTGAGTCTTGGTAAATCTCTCTTCTGTACATGTGCAGTCTGCAGACTAAATGACATCATCATATTTTGACTCGCCACCTTTTCCTTTTCTTTTTTTTTTAAGTGGCTGGTGATTTGCTAAATAAAGAGCAGATAACCTTTTTGCTGGGTTTTTTTCCATCCTGTGTGGATAACATTATTATATTTATTCAACAGACACAAGGTTATATGTTTATTCACTATAAGAAATTATTTCCATCTCTTGCCATAATCTGTACTTGGAGGTGTTTTATTGATGATTGGAGCAGTTAAGAAGCTATTTTAGGTTGTTGATTTGGAGTATATATTTACATATGTAAATTACAATTGCTCTTGAAGACTGGCATTATCTGGTTTCCTTTATTATATCATCTAGTCTGGTCTCTTCAGAAAATTTCACTCTATTGTCTTGCAGGTTCTCCTGGTTTCCCAGGAGTAAAAGGAAGAAAAGGGTTTCTTGGAGAAAAAGGCGAGCCAGGTGATAAAGGTTTTCCTGGACCATCTGAGACCTTGGTTGGAATTGGGGACAAAGGAGAACAAGGTTTAAAAGGTACACATTCATTATTCTGTCATTAAAAACTAGTCAGGGTTGTCATCTATTTTGCAGTTCCAGTGGACTGTAAAATATGTAATAAACTGACTCTACTACTGAGAGTACTCACATGGTTTTGAAATACTTATTGCTAAACACTAGAACTGCCTTCTTATTTGTGGGATAGTTGAATTTGAATATTCAGTTCAATTTTACCAACTCCTTATTCCTTCAAAAAGTTCTTGTTTTAATGCTAAACCAGTAATAATATGTCAGTAGTACCAGGAGGCTTATATACTTACAAGCTTGTGTTTTGCTTATGTGTGTTCACAGAGTGAAAATCCTATGCTCTACTTCTGTTTCATTAGCTTAAAGAGTTATAAAATTTTAAACTTTGTACAAAACTTATCTTCTAAGATGTTAGTTTTTAATATTGTTTAAAATGAAACTTCATTTTAGGAGTTCAAGGCCGAATGGGTCTAAGGGGAGAAAAAGGAGATGCTGGTGTGCAAGGTCCCCCAGGTGTTCATGGGTCTGAAGGAATGCCTGGTCTACCAGGTATGGAATGTGTATACTGGGAATCACTGTGCCACGTGGACAGGGAGATACTACTGCCCCAGTGCACACCAACTTGGCTCCAGAAGCACCACTACATTCTCTCTATTAACTCTCAAGCTTTCCCGAGATTTCTGAAACTGAGCAATTTCAAAAGCTGCTATTTGAAAGTCATAGCAGCTATCACCAAATGATTCTTTGTTTTCTTTCAAATATAGGCCATTGCTTGGGATGACAAATAGAAAATAATATTATTTCAAATAATAATATTACAAATTACAAAAAATAATATTACAAATAGAAATATTAGAAATAAAATATTATTACAAATAATAATACAAACAAATTAAAAATTAAAATAATATTACAAATAGAAATATTACAAATAGAAATATTACAAAAAATAATATTACAAATAGAAAATCCTGAATAACAATAAAGTCTAAAAGCTGATGAAACCAATTAATAAAAAATAATATTTATGAAAAGTAAAGAGAAGTTTGAATTCTCAATACTATTTAAAAATTAATTCTAAAATATGAATATTACAATTGTGCACAAAAATATTTTAGGATTTTTTTTTTCAGATGAATTGTATTTATTCTTTCAAAGCCTACATGTCTGACTTGTATATCAAAAAATTAGCAGATTTTCAGTGAAAAGCAGATTTAAAACTGTCAGGCATTGCTGGTACCCTGGAATTTAGAATGTTCAGAGAACATTCTAGATGTACCTGGATCTTTCAGTCATTAAACTGAGGGCTAATTTACCTAAATTACTCTAAAGATAAGTCCGTGGGGCAAAAAGTGCCTAGGTCACACTCAAGAACTTTTTATTATAATTTCAGTGGCTGCCCCTAAGTCCTGTGTTCACAAACCTTAATTTTATTGCTGATACATAAAGTGTTTGTTATTTCTTGACTTTCTGAAAACAACGGTAGTTTTATCTGTGTCTGGGGCAAAAGGCTCTATGTTGATTATCTGTAAAATAGTCATATACCAAAAGAAGGTGTGTGGTAGAGGATTTTGTATTCATGCTCTAACATCCAGCTAGTGTCTAAAGCAAACGTGAAGATGACATTCATTTCTTCATCTTGCAGGAGCCAAAGGATTTATGGGTCTTCCAGGGATTCCTGGAGGACAAGGATTCCCAGGTGCACCCGGAGACAAAGGGGACATGGGAATTCCAGGTCATTTTCTCTCAAGCCATTTTACAAATACATAGAGCTCTATAGAAGCATTTGCACAGGTCTGAGCCATTACTGTAAGCACACCACACAATACTTAGACTGGGATTTATTCTTTAGTATCCACAGACTTATCTTCACCCCAGCATTTGCTTGACTTGCAGAATGCAAGTCTCCCTCTCTATCGAAATTCTTTAATTTATATATTGTTACATGTAAGAAGCTCTTTTTAGGAACAGAATCACTGATTAGATTACTTTAATGAAGAATTAATATCTGTATATATAAGCAACAGCTCACAAAACATGAGGTGTGATAAACAATTATGATCCTTTTAAGAATGTTATCAGTATTGGTATTTTTCCAGGTCCAAAAGGCCAGAAAGGATCTCCAGGCTTTCCAGGACCATCAGGTGACCCTGGTCCTCCAGGCTATGGTGGCTTTCCAGGTGACAAAGGAGATCCTGGGTACCCATCTGCTGGGCCTCCAGGAGAACCTGGTCCAAAGGTATAAAGGCAGTGGAAAAATTTTCCTATTAGGCAGAGGCTTTGAATATAGAAACAGAACAACAACATGTAAGCAAGAGCTGCAGAGTTTGCAGAAATAGGTGATTTGTTAGTGGTAAGAAATACAAAAATTCTATTGTGTCACTACTCAGGAGAAATTTTTTTATTTCATTATATTTCACTTCTTTTGTGCAAGAATTTCTTATCTATAAAGACGGAACATCTTGAAGTAACTTGCTTTCTGTAAAAGATCATTAAGAACAAGGATTTTAAAAAGTACAGCCAAACATCATCTTAGCAAATGCAAAAATTTTGTAATCCAAGCTTTTACAATTTGGTTTTGATAGTCTGGTGATATCCTTGTAGAAGATTAATATTTTTTTTCTTAGCAATATATGTTACATTCACTCTATGTTATGTTTGGTCATATATATATTGCTAAAAACAAACCAGTATTTTTAAGTTAGATCAATTGGATAGTTTAACTCCACATGTTCTGGTTGTTGAATAACTGAAAGTCTTTTTACTTATGAGATTATTTGAAATGTGTGGCTGAGGCTTTAAATTCCTCTATAATTCCTGTAACCTGTCTAAATTATTTATTTTCTGTATTAGCTGGGTAGCCCCAATGAGATTACTCTCAAAAAAATCAATAGGAATTCAAGGGAAAAAAATACACATTTCAGTATTTTGTATAGCTGCATATTACCTAACGAATGGATGTTTGGATTAAAAGAATGAAATTGAAGGGAAAGCTGTGCCAGGGAAAATATCTATAAACAACTTGGTTTATAGAGGTTAAAAATAGATCTTAGCTAAGTCTGAAGGGTCAGTGGCATTATGAGACGATCTCGTATAAGTCTGTTTTGGTTTTTGTCTGAAAATCCTAATGCAACATGATTACATGTACTTAACCTTTAAAATTGCATGTGATTTTTCTGTTCTTCAATGTGATTCTTTACCTGTTTGTGTGCAACTGCTATTTTCCAGGGAGATCCAGGTCCCCCAGGAGTTTTTGGCAGCAAAGGAGAAAAAGGCTCTCAGGGTCATCCAGGACTTACAGGAGTACCAGGACCACATGGGATCAGAGGGGAAACTGGAGGTGCAGGAATCCCAGGTATGGGGTACTTTTGGAGGGATGGTGAGCTGGTGACATGCTTCTAGAAGAAAATAATTCCTCCAGCTGCACACGGTGCCTGGTGGGGGGCACATCAATATATACTGACTGCTGTAAACCTCAACAGCTCCTTTGTGGTCAGGGCAGCCAGGCCAGCTTCCATCACCTGGAGAACTTTTGCAGCTGGCCAAAGAAGAAACGATGGCAAAGCCCTTAAACTGAGTCTGGATCTAGGGATGATGCCTCTTCCCCTCTGCCACACTCTTTCTTCTTACAGGAGAGTGTGGACCCCCTGGAGATATTGGTGTTAAAGGATGTCAGGGCCGCCCAGGACAGCAGGGAGTCCCAGGCCCTCCTGGTATGGTATATAGCATCTCTCCTAAATCACTGGCCTGGGTTTGGGATTTCGTTTCGTTTGAGGCTTCATCCACCTCCTTTTAACAGCCACTTTTTAAAGTTATCAGTTCAGCTGGGGCAAAAGGTTTTAACTTTGTTTCACTGCTGGAAAGCTTTTTGCCCTTTTTTTATTTTTAAGTACATATCCAAGGGTCTTAAGATGTGATATCCACGCAATTATAAGAAAGGCTTAGGTTCTTCAGATTCTACCTCCTAAAAGAGAATAATAAACTAAGACAAATGTAGATGAAGAGAAGAAAATTAACTGGAGTAGAAAGAGGAGACAGAGTTGTAGTTGTCTCCTACAGCAACAGAGCTAAAACAGAATTAAAAATATACCTCAGGGACAGTGTGTAAATATGCAGGAACAGAGAGGCATGTACTGCAGGCTTTATTATGTCTGTGAAAATAGTGGGGGTGTTAAATCCACTAAAGTCCAGTGAGCTCAATGCAAGCTATATGCTGCTCTATACCAACATACCTACACCTATCTTTGAAGTAGCTAAGTTAATTAAATTTTAATAAAGGAGAGTCAAATCTTCTCACTGCAAAATTATCAAAGTAAAAATTATATTGTGGTCCATTGTAATTCACAGGTGCTGTTGGAGTCCCTGGAAAACATGGACTTGTTGGTGAAAGGGGTACTCAAGGTCAGGATGGTATGCCTGGTCCCCCGGGAGTAAAGGGAGAACCAGGTAACACAAGTGAAATATTTTCATTCTACTTTACAACTACTTTTTATCTGTAATTATACTGACAAGGACTATTTGGAAGGGATTACTAAGGAGCTTCTGTGCAGCCAAAGCTAAGTTTATAAGTAGAAGGTTATACATGATTTTCTATGGAATATTTGTACATGCTGTCACCAACCCACGTGCAATATAAATGCTCTATTCTATGTGTGATTTGTCATAGTGTCACCTAAAAATGTTCCTGTCTGCAAGAGTCGAAGTACTGCTGTTAACAGTTCTTATGGGTTTAATCTCAAAGAGATAAAAACAACCAAAATCCCTTCCAATGACTCTTCTGTTCTACATGAATATAAAATAAAAGGAATCACAGTGCTTCCCTGAATGGAGAAAGTTTCCATGACCTAGACCTTGGGTTGTGAAACCTTTCATTTAAATGTCATTCCTGATGTTATCAATCTTCAGATAGATTTAGTCCAACACTGAATTCTGACAGAATTTTCACTGAAAAAATTTCTTTACATATCAGTGTCAGGAAGATACTGAGAAGGCATACATAGTATCTAGAAAGTTTTTCATATTAACTTTGAAGTAATCACTGTTAACGTATTTTCTTTTGGAAGTATTTACTTCTATTTTTCTTAATAACTAAATTAAATGCAGATTTTTGTTTTCTGTCTTTTTCTCTGAAAAAAGCTTATTTTTGTAGAATGTACTTCAATAAGAGTTCCTCCTAGAAATAAAAACTTCAAAATTTAATTTGTGTTTTTGTATAGAAGAAATGGAAATAATAAATTTTAGTTTACATATAACTAAACTCTGCCTTTTGATTCAGTGAATTCTGAAGAAATGTATGAAATATTAGAAAACCATGATGTTTTTTAAAAGTTATTTAGGACTTTGAGTGTAATGTGACCTAATATTTTATAGGATCACCAGGGAGAGGGATCCCTGGCCTTCGAGGCATTCCTGGACGTAGAGGTGAGTTGTCTTTTCAAAAAGCAACAGCTTAATTTTTAAATCCCAGAACCATCATCAAGTCCCCTCCTGCTTTCGGATGCTTGAAATGGCACTAAGAGTGTCAGAGGAAATCAGGAGCATTTTTGTGCTTTTGATCAATGGCTTGGTCCTATATATTAAATGTCAACAGTTGTTGCTTTTTAAGTTTAGATTATTGTAAAAGGGAAATAAAGAAGCTGACTTCTGTGGTCTTGTGAAGGTGCCGTACACATTCTAGAGCTTTTGAAATTTTATTGTGATATATAATTAGATTAAGAGAGTATGCTCTTATAAAAACAAGATCTTGATGAATAATAAGCATAATTTGAGAAAGGTGCAGTGTTTGCATTTTAATTTGTTCATTTTCCCTTTTATATTAATTAACAGAAGGGACTCTTCCCATTTTTTAGGTTTTACTTGTATTTTTAGTGCTGGTAGGAATCCACTGATTTGCTTTACTTTAAAAAAGTAAAAGGACTCTAAAATCAACTTCAGAACAATATCCTTTTGGAATAGTCCCTTATTTTGTTGTATTCATATTGATGCTTCCAGCTGGGATTTAGCTTAAAAGGGTTTGTTAATCCTGATGTACAAACAAGCATTTCTTTTACTTAAGCATCAATAAATATTCCCTTCTCTAGTCTGTTTATCCTCCTTGCAAGTTTATTCATTGGGATGAGCAACCTCTGAAGTGGAGTAGGGGTTTTTTTATTTGTATGGGTTTATTTAATTTTAAAAAATGGTGTGTACCTTGCAACGAGTCCTGTCTTCTCACAACTATTTTGCTTTCGGGTAGCAAGGTGGCTTTGGGGACTTCTCTGTACTAAAAACAAGGGCTGAATTCCACCTTTGGGGTATAGGAAATACATACTCTGAGTTGTCACATCACCTTACTGTCTTGATGGCCTTCCCCACATGTAATGTTCACACTTTGCAGGAATCAAAGGAGACATGGGACTGCCTGGTTTTCCTGGGCCTCCAGGTGTGAAAGGTCATCAGGGAGATCAAGGACCCGTTGGACCTCCTGGCTTAGTGGGGTTACCTGGATTTCAAGGCGCCACAGGCATGGCAATCACTGGCCAAAAAGGGAACAGAGGTATTCCTGGTGCACATGGAAGACCAGGTGTGTTGTTATAACTCCTTATTTATCTGAAAGGATATACTGATAATTGAAAGTAAAAGTCAGCCTGTCCAGAATTCAAGGTTGAAAGGGGTATTCAACCCCAAGAGAGTTTCATATTTTAACAGGCCCTTTAGCAGTTAATGCAATATTACCATTGCAAACACATGATCTATGCAGTGGCATTTAAATAAAAATAACGCTAAGCTTTCCAGTCCGCTCAACTGCGTTGTCTTGCTTTCTTCCCATGTGGTCTGTGGGGTAGCTGAGATCCAACTTTAACTAAGTGAGATAGCACGAGTGGCACTTATAGGGACATGGTTTAGTGGAGGACGTGGCAGTGTTAGGTTTACAGTTGCACTTGATGATCTTAAAGGTCTTTTCCAGTGTAAATGATTCTGTGATTCCAGGCTTAGCTACAACTAGAGTATATTCAAAAACCTGTAGTGTTAAAGAGTGCTGTAAGTTCTGATCTCATATTAAATTAGAACAAGAGTATCATTATGAAGCCACTGAATGTTGCACTGAGTTGTGTGTAATCTATGTGAAAAGTAGTCTTTACTAACTCTGATGTTTCTGTATAGGTTCTCCTGGTTTTCCAGGCCTTCCTGGTCTTTCCACTCTCAGCATGAAAGGAAGCAAAGGTGTCAGAGGGGCGGATGGCACACCAGGGCCGAGGGGCCCAGCCGGCGACACTGGCCCTCCTGGTCCCAAAGTCAGTGAAAGCAATATTGCTTCTTAGTGCTTTGATAATCTGCTCTTACAATGAAAATAATACATGTTAAAAAACCCTCCAAAATCTCAAAAAAAAACCAACAAACCCAAACAACCATCCCCTCCCCTCCACTTTCACAAAAACACCTTGTAATAGAGAAAATACCAAAATGGATATGAGAAGCAGGTTTTATGGACTTAAGTGGATCAATAAGAATTGGTTTTTTTAATTCCTGGTATGTCATTTCCTTGGCTGTTCTGTACTACAGGATAATATGAACAATAATATGACTATTTCTAACATGCTTAAAAGTGGAGCAGATGATCCTAGTTGCAGCATATTCTGTGAACATAATGCTTTGAATATTCTGAACAAAAATAAAATGCGTTTCATAATGTGGAGATGCTGCTCCTGTTTATTACTGATGTTCTCTGATTTGCAGGGAATAGAAGGTCGATCAGGCTATCCTGGTGCTAGAGGGGACCCTGGATTTCTTGGATTCCCAGGTGTAAAAGGTATTCATATATTTATTATGTACACTCCTGTGTGCCAAATACAATCACTTACATGTTGAGTTATAATAGTATTTGTGTATGAGGGGTCCTAGAGACACAAAGTTTTGCCATGAAAATTGGGTCGAAATGAAAGCATTCACTAGGAGTTTTCATTGAGGTACATGCTCTGGGTGTGTCCAAACTGACATTTAAGTGAGGAAGGGCTAACACATCTACGGCCTCCATTTCAGGCAAATTCAAAATGAGTTTGTCCTTAGTGAGTGATGAGGTATAAGGACTTTGGCAGTGAGTCCGCTAATCAGAAATATCCCACCACTGCTAGAAAATGTGACTTTTCAACAACCTCTTAGCTACAGAACTCAAGAGTGTTTAATCATAATTACAGCACTGGGTCCTCTGTTTGCTGTAAGAATAGTCCCAGTTATAATCTAATTTACAGTTTATCGGCAGATGAACTGTTAAATGTATTGGCTTCATTAATTTCATATTCCTGAGGGTTAGTTGAATCAGTAGCTGGCCAAAAATCCTTTTAATTTAGACAATTTTCTAGTGATTTAAATATTATGTAGGCCTGCATTACTCCAGTATTCTCATTTTTCAATTGCATAATTTACAGTCGCACAGAATTGTCATTACCTGTTTAACCTACCTGTTTGTGATCCATGCTAACTATTGTGCATTTTAAATTTCTTCGGATTTGCAGTCACCACACAGTAATCTTATTTTCTTAAACAACAAACTCTCATTTCACATATGTCAAATCTCCCAACACAGTATTAAAAATACTTTTAAATCTTTTTTTTTGTTTCAAGCAGAACTGTGGAGCGTTGTCTGAATATAACCTCATATTTTGCACAGTGAAAACCATCACTTACCGAATTTCTCATCAAAAGCTCTACAATTCTCTTAAAGCCTTCAGCATAACTGACAGTAGGGTTAATGGGAGCTGAACTCCACTTGAAGGCTGCAAATCCAGTGACAAAAACATGTAAGATAGAAAGGACATAGTCTAAAGTTGGGAAGTTAAACTAGGTTTATGAACCAACCTTTATATAGACAGGCATGACAGTATCATCTTATAAATTGAGTGCACTGGATCTATAAATTCTACAGTTGCAGCAGATGTGAAGAAACCCACTTTCACATTTCAAATGAGTCTGTAGGCTGTGTTACTCTTTGGGAACTTTGCATGGATTGTGCAGGACTCTTCAATAAGCCTCTGAAACTTTGAAAGCCGTTGTGACATTTTAAACCAGACAGAGGTATCTTCAATCTTCTCTTTTAGGAGAAAAGGGTAATCAAGGACCCCCAGGACCACAAGGTGCAGAAGGGCCAAGGGGACCAAAGGGCCAGCATGGTAATCAACCCCCTCCTTTCAATACCAGCTGACTCTGGTTAACTTGTTTGTTTTGTAGTTTGTTTGCTTTCTTTTAATGTAAAGCAATAGATCTTCATTATATTTTTGCTGCTAGGCCCACCTGGAGTCTCTGGGAAAATATTCTCCATCCCAGGAAGCAAGGGTCCTCCAGGACTGCCAGGACTGCCAGGAACACCAGGTGATCAAGGAATTCAAGGGATTCCTGGAGTACAAGGTGATTTATATTTTTACCTCTATGCATGTCTGTGTGTGCTGCTTAGTAGAACTTTTGGTTTGGTGGGAGAACTTCTGCATAGAAAATTGACATATCTTTAAGAAAACCTGACCATATTGAAAAACAGCTCTTTGTACCTTGTTAACACCCTAATACTTATAACCTGTTCCAATCCATCTGCCCTCCACTCTTGCAGTGAGTCAGTGAGCACATCCCTCAACGTAAGCCCGAAGGAATATAGTGGATGAAAGCATTCCCCATTTTCATAAAACCAGAACCATGCTCAGGATGTTGTCATTTGTGGGGGGAGGGAATTACCACCTGTAATAGAAGTACTCTAGATGTGCTCCAGTGTGGTTGTGTCTGTCCTAGTCTGGGGTGGGAAGGAAAGGAGAGGCTGACTTCTCCACTGGCACTAGAAGTGAAGCTTGCCACAGCTGTGAGGAATGGGGAAGGGAGGAGCAGGTAGGATGAGATGGATATGCAGTGGGTATCTGGCCACCCTTCCCAGTGCCACAGCTTTGCACCCCAGGAAGGGAGCTCTTCAGGGGGGAGGGCTTGCTAGAAGGCATTTTTCTGCAGTGTATTCAGTATTTCCTTGTAATCTTCCTAATAGGAAATAAGATGGCAGTAGCATAATAGAGAGTCTGAAAACTTAGTAAAGTCATGCTTTTATTCTAACACAGCTAGATTTATGTGGGGATTTTAACTTTATTCTTTAACGGTTGTTAAAATCTAGAATAACTACTGCTGTATGTCTCTGTTTGTTTTGCTGATTGCAATTTAGGACCTAAAGGAGTAAAAGGTCTACCAGGAAGTTTTGGTCATCCAGGTCATCCAGGACTGCCTGGTCCAAAAGGAGACAGGGGATTTCCAGGACAAAGAGGTACAGGAAAGCAAACAGCTCTGTTTGACTGGCACTACTCAATTTACAGATAAACTGTACTGCTGATTTCTGTAACTCCTTCCTCTTACATGTATTGAGATTCTGTAATTTACAGAACATTTACAGTAGTTTTAGAGACACATGTAAGCACATTCTTAGCTTTTAACAGATGCATGTTCACAACTGAAATAATAATTTACAGAAATATGCTTTGACTGTGCTCTTCTGTTATTAATCACTTCTATTTAGTCACTTAAGATCTCTAGGTACCAGGGTGCCTTTTTATTACATCAAAATAGAACTAAGTATTTTTATTTAGACATCACTAAATGTTTTTACTTTTAGCTTTTTTTGGTAAAAATGGCCATGGCTCTTTATAATACCTCACTATTCCATGAAGCTATGCAGTGTAAAGCTACTTGAGCTAGGTCTGAAGGAGTTCCTACACCTGCAACAAGTACTACCAATTTTTAAGTTGTTATTGGTAATTTTTTTGTTACTTTTCAAGCAGTTTCCCTAATTTAAAAGAAATGAAAATTCAAACAAAATTATAATACTTGCAGACATATTTATTTTCCCTCCACAGGACAACCTGGACTGATTGGCTTTCCAGGTCTGCAGGGGTTACCTGGATCACCAGGTACTATCATTGCTGGCCCAGCAAGAAGAGGGTTTATCTTTACCCGGCATAGTCAGACAACAAAGATTCCTTCGTGCCCACACGGGACATCCCAGATCTATGTTGGCTATTCGCTGCTTTTTGTACAAGGAAATGAACGAGCACATGGACAAGATCTTGGTACTGTATTGGTAAAAAATTTCAGATTGTTTTCTTAGAGTCCAGTAATGGTAAGTTGTTATGAAACCAAATTTACAGTAAGTCTCTGAGATAAACATTGGTTTTTCTGAGATAAACCATCTGTCTCCAGAGTGGCCTGGAGTCAATTCAGGAATCATGGTTTAAAATACACCTTTCTTTCCTGCACTCCTATATTCCCTTGTTGATATCCCTAGAGTTTTTTGAGGAGGAATTCAGTTACTTATGGATAGATGTCTAGTATAAACCTTCACAACATTTGCACAGGCCTGACAGTAGTACCACAGGATGTGAAGGAGAATCTTGTGGGTTTTGGAGCCTAAATGGGATAACTTAGGGTGTGAATGATGTCACTGGAAACTTTTGTTTAAGCAGCTGAATCCCTGCCACTGTGTCAAGGACTGATACCATTCAATAAGATTGTATTATTTTAACAGACTTTGTTCTTAGCCCTTGTTTATTATATAGATATATTTGTATAAACCAGAAGCATTTTGCTTTCAGATAATTTTACTGTACAGACACTTCTTTTAGTTACCGTTTTAATTCTATAGTACATTGTGTGCCCTCGTGTGTCTCTTCTGGTCACTTCACTAAATATAACCTCCTATCTGTCACAAACCTCTCCTCTTGTGTCTTCTAGGAACAGCTGGTAGCTGCTTGCAGAGATTCAGCACCATGCCATTCTTGTTCTGTAGCACCAACGATGTTTGTAGCTTTGCTTCTCGCAATGACTACTCATACTGGCTGTCCACTGCAGTGGTAATGCCCCCAGACATGGCACCCATTTCTGGCAGGGCACTAGAGCCCCACATAAGCAGGTAAGACGATAAGGATTTTAGCTCTTCTGCCCTGGAACCACAGAGGTATCGTAAATTGTTTTGAGTGGCAAATCTTAGGCAAAGACCTGCCCATCTCAGCCAGTACAAGCACTGGCCTCAGCAGCCTGGTTTTTGATTATTCACCTAAGTATGTCAAATATTCAGTGATACTCTCAAGAGAAATTAGAATAAAGCTAGGGTCCCACCACAGGGCCCGTTGCTGCAGAGCCAACATAAGAAAATGGCACACAGTCCTGCTGGTGGCAGGGATTTTTTTTTAAAGACCCTATAACTGTGTATATCAGATACAGACTAAAATTAAATAAAGACAGCTTTTTTATTTAGAATACAGCACAAATCAAATCGTGGTTTCAATTCTGGATGATAGATTTACTGTAGTTTGTGAAGAACATTGTAAACTGGGCCGAAGGTTGTCAGCTATGAAACACCCTTGTGCAAGTGTGGCCCTCCCTAGTTGCTTAGAACAGCTGAGAAGCATGAAGAGCAACTTACGAGAAAAGTTCTAAAAGCGTGAAAGACCTAGAGCAGCAAAATCCAAGGTGGGAAGGCAGGCTTTGTACTCTATCTTCTGTCCTGCCCTACCCAGTTGCTGCAATCCAGTAGCTCTGCTTCAGTTTCCTCGTTTAGGAGATAAAGATTACATTTTCTAATCCTAGCAAATAAAGGTACAGAACTTCGATCTAAACCATAACAACGTAAAGTAGTGAGCACGTGAAAAAGGTAAAATTTTGCTCTTTACTTCATTAAAGGCAAAATTAAGAAGCTCAATTATTCTGGAATTCCCATCTTAAAACAGTTTTGGTCTGGTGTTATTAGTAGAGATTGCAAAGCAATTGCAAAGTAAGGTATATGGGTTACCTTCAATTTACTTATGCCCCATTAAACACAGAAACCTGCGTGAGTAGTAGCATTTATAGCAAACCCTGCCATGAGGGAGCTACCATCCTGGAAAGTAGAAGCTTGTTCTGCTTTCTTGTTTTCCCTCATGTCTGCACTGAGTGTATGTGCTTTGCTTCACAGGTGTGTTGTCTGCGAAGGAGCTGCAATGGTAATAGCAGTTCACAGCCAAACAACTGTAGTTCCTGCATGTCCAGACGGCTGGATGTCTCTCTGGAAGGGTTTTTCTTTTGTTATGGTAAGGATATAACAACTAGAATTATTAATTTTATGTCCTCTCATTTTCACAGGTGTTTTCAGCTGTTCATAGCTCATTTGTTTCTTATAACTGTTAATTTTTTTTTGCCTCTGCCAAGAAGTAGAAAACAATTCTATTAATTCTTATTCAATTCCAAAAGCATAGAAACAACTATTCTGATCTGTTCACAAAAATAAGTGGCAGAAGGAAAAGCAGAAAAGATGAGAAAAGTACTAAAGGATTTCAGTCTGACAAAAATAACTGCATGCACTCACTTTCACATGTTATGCTAAGATCTAGGAAACAGTTTTGGGGAGTGGAGTGGTTAAACTGGTCCTGAACTCAAAAATGTAGAAATAAGTGACCAGCTTCCATGCCAGGAAGTTCTTCAGATCTTGGGGCTGAGCGGCATGGAGAGCTAAAATCAAAATAAATGCAGAACACTGTCTACAAAAGACTTCATCAGCAATTTTGATGCCATAATTAGATACGAGTGAGGGATGTTCATAATGTAACTGCAAACTGAGACCTGCTAATGGGAATAACAGTGTATTTGTAATAGAGAGGATGTAGCATTTAATCTTTGTTACCCATGTTTGTCAGATGTCATAGGAATGCCAGCGAATGAAGGTAAAAGAATTTTAAACCCCTCTTCTTTTGCATAATGTAAAGTCCTTTTAGGTCTAGCGTGAAATTCTTGTTTCTCCTGCGATTTGGCCCCACATAGTAATAATAATAAACTTGGAAAAGAATGAGAGAAATTTTTTAGCACTTGGTTGAAACAACTTTCATGTTTCCAACATCAGTAAAGTTAGATGGTATTTTCCAGCCAATTTTATACTGTTGTAAATTATTTTAGAGCTACTTCTACAAGCATTTACCAACATCAGAGAAGGAAAATGCCTTTTCTGCTTTTTGTGTTTGGAGAAGCAATCAATGCAACAAAAAATATGAAAACACACCCCTGCCATTTTGGTTTATTTGTAATGTAGTTACTGTTGTACTCAATTGGACAGAGGCCAGCTTTCTAGTCTTTGTACTGGTTAGTTTCATGCATTTCATGGGCCTGAAAAAGGCCTCGGCAGGGACTTAAGAAATGCCATAACTGCTTGAATTTTCAGAAGGCTTCTGTGCTTCATTATAAGTTTTATCAAATGAACCTCTGTTCATTTTGTTTTGTCCAAGGTATACCACAGAACATATGGTATGTTTTAGAAAGAGATATTTTTTTTTGCCTGCAGTTTGCTAAAAGATGACGGACAAGGTCTCATAAAAATGTTTTGGTGGTTGCAGTACACAAGTGCCGGCTCAGAAGCTTCTGGCCAAGCACTGGCATCTCCTGGATCTTGTCTGGAAGAATTTCGGGCCGTCCCATTCATAGAGTGCCACGGCAGGGGGACATGCAACTACTACACAAATTCCTACAGCTTCTGGTTGGCAACATTAAATCCAAGAAGAATGTTCAGGTAAACTGTTCTTCCCTGCATCCCAGTGCCCAAGGAGACAATAAATGCCTGCAAAACCTGTGGGGTCTTCCTTTGTAATTCCCTTCACGTTAGGCATCCCTCTTTGTTAGGTTTAGGGTCATTCTGTGGCACACAGATGTTTTCAGTGAGCCAAGGATTTCAAGGTTGTTGTCAGTAATTCCATATCCAAAGTCTCATTGTCTCTCCCTGGTTTTTAAAGAAAAAAAATTAAATGTTTGGGTTTTTTCTTTTAGGAGACCTGTGCCACAGACTTTGAAAGCAGGACAACTAGAAAATATCATCAGTCGTTGTCAGGTCTGCATGAAGAGACCAATCTAAACAATGGCCAATCTTCACAGAAAATGAAACTCTGCTTTTATTACAAAGAATTGCCTAACTCTGAAGAGCTATAATTTATTAAAGTCCAGCTGCATCTGGAAAGAAAATCATAAATTGCCAGTGCAGCACTGTGGTGAGGTAGGGCAACAGTTTGACTTTTGTCTTTGGCAAATGACAAAGCACTTTGTTGGAGGAAGCTTGTAATGGCATCTGCAGGGGCTTCTGCTGAACCTTGTCATTTCTGAGCTGCATCTTCACTGTAAAACTACAGCGTCACCAGATCTTTAATGAAAGATGTTAATGCTGCCTTGTGTCATGTGCTTTTCAAACAGCAACTAAATGCTCCTGTATCAGCTTACATATGTTCAGTGTTCCAAGTGGATATCATTTAAGATGACAATCTGGCACTTATGAGAGATAGGGTTCAATAGCAAATATTTTCAGTGCACTTTTAACTATATAGTGATTCATTGAGAGTTTTTTTGGTTTGGTTTTCTTGTCTAATAAACAAGTATCTCCCCATGTACCTCACCCTTCCTCTGGCTGGCAAACAGGAATGCAATGCTTTTTGTATCACTGCGATGCTAATGGTGCTTGACTGGCCAGAGAGGGAGCGACACCAGGCACTGGGCAGGCAGGACAGTGGTGACAGGCACTAGCTGTGTGCTCCAGAGTGACTGTGGCTAAGGGCTGACTAACTGAAAGTGTTGGAAAGTTTTCGTTAGATTCCATGGCTGTTGAGGCAGATCATGTGATCTTTGAGTTCTTCAAAGTTGACAGTATTGGGCCTCTATTATGATCACATGCTTTTGTCTCTCCTGAAGGAAAACTATTTACCACATAATTTGAGATTTTGTTAGAATTAACAATTATTGTATGGCTGAAGGGCTCCCATGGCAATATCAGGGTATTCCTAACAAATATCATTATCAGGATTTTCCTAACAAAATCTATATTTCCATTTTATAATCTTTCATATTTAAATATTTATCACAAATTGTATTCTGTATTTAAATATTTAGCCCACATATCTGCAAATGAAACCATTTATTCCATCCAGATAAATGTATGCATCCAGAATTTTTAAAAAGACTGATATTTAAATTGTACCATCTAAGCACTGACTTATACAAGAGAATCCAACTGTAAATTAACATAAATACTTGAAAAGCACTTTCATTCGCTCATATAAATTATATAAAATTGTAGCTCTGAGGTTTTTTTTTTAATATTTATAACATTGCACTTGCAAGGCTATTTAAATTTGTAATGTTGACATTTAAAATGTTAATATTTTTTAATACTTGCACAATGTATCAGATTTCCAGTATTTAGTGTTATAAAAGAAGCCTAATTCATCTGAATAGTTCTGTAAATGCACCATTTTAAATGTAGGGTCTAGCAATTCAGTGAAATAACCAGGATTTCTCATTTAGACTTTTTTTAAGCCAGTGAAATTTTATATTGTTTCTGTTAAAATACTTGCATTGTGTTTGTCTTTTTTAATTTTCAGTGTTAACCTAACTCAGAAAAGGTTTTGTCTGTGTTCCATGCCAGTATCTTTCGATGGAGCTAACGTGAAGATACCATTTACATGAACTGAATGGATATTTTAAAATTATTGTTTGCTTGAACAGTCATAGTACTTCTGTTTGCAAGGTATAATTGTGAATTTACAGGGTTTTATGAAGAATCTCTTTGCAGATGCACTACTGATAAGAAGGTATTAATGTCAAGTTAATATTTAGTGTTTCATTTGAATCAAGCCTGGGGTTGAGGTTGTTTTCCTTAAAACAATCACATACTAGATTTTTCCATAAACTCTAAAGTTTGCTTTAAATACTCAGAGATGAAGACCACACCTGTTGCTTGGGAGGTTGTTGGAGTGCTAGTGGTTTCTTTTTTTCATTAAAGCTCATTGCAGTCATCCCAAGGCATTGTACACAATACAGAATGGATGACTGGAGACTCTCATGTAAAACTTGCTAGTAAAATGCAAATGTGAGTACCTGAGGCTGAAGTCTGCTGGAAATGTGTCCAGTAGAGGATAAGATGTAAGGAGAAGGGAATGGATTGTGGCTTTAAAGTCCAAAGGTAAGTTACAGAGAGTTATGTCTCATAGTATAGCATATAACTGGAACTTATGCCTTGTCTCCAGTTTTGGATTCCGCTGCTCACTTTTTGTGTGGCCTTCAACAAGTTACTAAAGAAAGATGTTGATAAATAGTTTTAGATTTTGAGTGCTCAAACTGAGTCTTTCTTTCAAAAGCATGAAATACAACTGCAGGGACACATGTTTGTCAAGCCTGGCATAATACAAGCTAGACACTGGAAATCAAAGAAAAACTTGAAAAAAGTTGATGTTAACTTCTCACTGCAGCTGCAGATCATTTTACTTCCCTCCTGCTACCAGCTGTTGTGAGGATTAGTTAACTGATGTCTGTGAATGCTTTGGGAGCCTTAACTGGAAAGTGCTGATGAGGTGCAAGCTGTTAATATATTGTACTGAAAGAATGGACACATGAGAAATCGGGAACAATGAGCAAACAACGGGGGCTGTATTCTGCTAAAGACAGCCAAATAAAAATATTTTGACTAAATAAAAGATCCATTTCCATGTTGGATTTATTTCCCCCCCTTTCCAGTGCTAATGATCTTGTTTACTACCTGTGCATACCAAAAAAAAAAAAAAGTTATCTGATTAAAACACAGTGGGTAGAGTTTGTCCTCAGAAAGACACTCTCTCTGACCTGGACTACACTCCAAGTTTAGCACTTGAGTGTAAATACCCAAGCTGGATCTCTGCCAGCTTTCTTCCTAGATATGTTTCTACACAGGATGCTGTGATGAGCTGGGATTTTTATTCTTACCAGCTGGTTCAGGGCTGTTCTGGATTCAGTATGAGAATTTACACTGCTAACTGGTAATTTATATTGCTAGCATGCTGTTGTTTAGGTTGTTGCTCAGTAGTGTTTACTCTAAGTCAAGGACTTTTCAGTGTCCCATGGTCTGCCAGTGAGGAGATGCACAGAAAGCTGGGACAAAGCATGGCTGGAATCAACTGACCAAAGGGCAATTCCACACCACAGAACCTCCTGCCCAGTATATGAGCTGGGGAAATTTCCTGGAAAGAGGAGGCTGATGGTGGTTCAGGGACTAGCCTCACATTGGTCAGCAGGGGGTGAGCAATTGTACTGTCATCACTTGTCTTACCTGAGTTTTATCTCCCCTTCTCTCCCTCTCCTGTTTATTACTATTATTACTACTTTATTTCAATTATCAAACCATTCTGACCTCAACATGAGTTCTATTTTCTTTCTTGATTCTCCTCCCCATCCCATGGTGAGGTGGGATGTGGGGAGTGAGCGAGTGGCTGCATGGTGCTTGGTATAATCAGACTGTGTGCAGCAGAAAGAAAAAGGCACACTTAGCTAAAATTATTATCAAGAGTTCAGCATGAAAATAAGGAAGACAAACCACCAAAACTGTGTTGTATGCAGCATTGTTAAGGATGGCCTTTTAAATCACTGATCTGAAAATCAAGGGTATCTGCAGCACAATCTGCAAACAGTCAACGAAAGTTACCTGTGCAAGGACCTGTACACAGTGCAAAAAATGGAAAGAACATCCTCAGAGGGGAAGGAATACAGCCTGATGCAATTCTTTTTGAGGTGGGACAAAAGACAGGGGCCATGGGCAGTCATGACCCACTAATGGTAATTCATTGTGTGATACTACACTAGAACTCCCCAATGGAGCTCTTCTGGAGGATTTCCTGGGACTCAGAACAACTCAATTCAGTTGCCTGTGACCACTGAATTTATTAACAATAGTCATTTATTTAATGGAATAAAAAGTCGCATAACTGATCTCAACATAAAATTATACACGGGGAATCACAGGAGATGGACCATATTTCTACTGTACTTTAAGAACCAGTTTTTAGACTATAATTGCTTTGGGGTTTTCTTGTTTGTTTCTATTTTAAAGATTAAATGCTCTCGATAGTTTATAAAATGTTAAAGAAGAGGTAAAATTGAGGAGTCCACATGCAGAACTATGAGGATCGCCTGGTAGGATGTGCTCAGGGCATACCTTGTGTTTCAGGGAGGCCAAATATAAGATCATGTATATTAAGGCAACTACTGTATCATTCTCAATGTTAGAACGCTTTTATTTAGAAGGAGATAATATTTCTGACCACTAGTCTCTGTAAAACAGTGCTGTTCATATTTGTAAAGTGTTGAATTAGCAAGTTGCAAGCCTTGGATCAATACATGCTTCAGTGCTTCTGGAACTGCTACACCTTCTGACCTCCAAAATACTGTAACCATAAATCCAAACACAGGGAAAGCTCTAAGGCTACTTACTTCTCTTTTAAAAAATACCTGATAGCATCTTTCATTGTATTTTTCTGGATGGAACTGGAAGATTTGAGTTACACCCTGAAGCTGCAGCTGCTCCTAGGTTCTCTGAGAGTCAGTTTCAGGAAGGGTCCAGCTAATGTTGCCCTTGGAAGCGTTTTATCGGCGTCGGGAGCCAGTGCTCTGCTGGTCAGAGCTGGCACGTGCGCTGGCGCTCAGCGGTGGATGGCTGTCACCCACGCTTGGTGACAAACGCTCTGTAATGGTAACGCGGCGGCTACTGGTGTGGCCCAGGCAAGGCCTCGGGAGCCGAGAGCCGGCCAGAGGCGAGGCTGAGCGAGCAGCGGGGTTATTTCAGCGCGGCTGCCCCGGAGCAGCGGCTCGGGTCACAACGGGCTGTGGCTCGGGAGACGCGCCCCGCAGTGCGCCGGCTCCTGCCCGTGCCGAGGGCTCAGCACACACCCAGACACACTCTCCACGCACAGAACACACGCTACCCCTCCGTGTGTCCGCACAGAGCGTGGCTCACCCGCCGCAGCACAGGCCCGGGCACGGCGAGGCCACCCCGCTCCGCTCAGCGCCCGCCGCGGCCGCGCCGCAGGTCACCTTGCCAGGGAACGCAACGCGCCTGCGCGGCGCAGACCTGCCCTCACTAAACATGGCTGCCCCCGGCTCCCTCGCACGTGAGGCACCGGCGANGGCTGGCAGCGCTCCCCGGCCTCTTCCCGCCGCTCGGGGTGAGTACGGACCGCCGGGGCCTGGCGGCAGCGGCCCCAGTTCCGCTTGGGGGGCTCGGCCTCTCCGCGGGGCCGCAGCCGGCCCTTCCCCGCGCTCGCAGCCGGAGCCCCTTCAGCCCGTGTGCCCCCCGCTGCCCGCGGCCGTGTGTCCGCTCAGCCCCGGCCCACTCAGGGCCCGTCCCGTCCCGGGTCCAGCACCGCTCCCCGCCCCGACCCGGGGCCCCTCGGGGTCTGCCCCGCGCTCTCGCCCCGGGGCCGGGGTCGCTGCCGGGTTTCGTGGGAGCGTTTCGGCAGCGGGACAAGCGCCTGTCCCGGGGGCTTGACCCGCCCGGGGACACTCGGGGGGAGAAGCGCCGAGGCCGCGGGCTCCCCCATTCCCACGGACACTATCGGCTGACCCGCCGTGACGACCCCTCCATAAAGGGAAGGAAGCACCTACACCCCTTCTGTTGCCGAATGCTGTTAATGCCGCCACAGCGCAGTGAATATTTGGGTGTTTCAGAAAAATGGTTGTCAGAGTGACGTTTCTCTTCTAACGTTCTCCAGTAATTTTTTTCTTACTTTAAAAAATTCTTTTGTGTTAAAACCTTCTTCTGGAGTAAAACAGACTTGAAAGAATGCAGCGTTTAGTGTATTGTCATCATATAGCCTTGCTCGTGTGTAATAGGTACATTTTGTTGATGTCATCCCAGTGCTAGAGAGAGGGACCAGTGTATTGTGAAAGCTCAGCACCTGTAACTGTACTTTGCAGAACAGCTCTCAGTGTATAGCGTACACCTGGTGCTCCTTTCCCTCAGATTGTTCTGTTCGTGCTTTGTTAGTTCACAACCTCTCTGAGCTATATTCTGACAGTTGTAGGGCCCCAGAATAGGGTCCTTGGGGTCCTTAATTCGTATCCTTAACTTTGCTCTGAGTCTTCCTCTTCCCCTTTTTACTTGTCCAAGGATATCTGGATGCTTGCCAAGGGAACACTTTGTTGCTTTTGTGCACATGAACAGAGGACCTTGAAGTAATCACATCAGGAACAAACAGTAATGGAGCTGGAGAAGCTACAGTTTGGTGTGGGTTGTAAAAGCTCCTCTGATCTCAGTGCTGCCAGAGCTATACTATTACCAGAGCTCATCTTCTTGTATCTGGGGCTCCACACTGTGCAGAACGGTCCTGGTTGCAGCACAGATATGGCCAATGTCTGATTATGGCCAGAATGCTGCCAAAGAGTGATCCCTCACATTTGTATGCATTGCTTCGTCCTCATATCTTCTGTTGATGTTCTTGTTTAGGAGAGGGAGAAGGAGGTACTCCTGTGTCTTTCTGAACATATAACTCACTTTCTATAACCTCTCCTTCTCTCTTGCCTTATCCTCCTCTGGATTTTCTCCTTCCTTTCTCTCTTTCATTAAATGCTGCTGATGCTCATTTGTACTTCAGCTGTTCTCTGTCTATTTATCCTGTATTTGTGATTGGATTTTTATTGTCTTACCATTCTCAGAGTTCTATTATCATGCCACTTTAAGAGGTACTTAGTTCTGTAAATATCAATTTTTAAATTCTCAATCTCCCTGATTTATTATTCATGCTTTCTGTAAAATGCTTTGTGTAACAAGGACATTACAGAAAACATAACTTTGTTTTGTTCAGAAGCTTCATTAAAATGTTTTATCTGTTGCTGAGATCTCACTGTTTCTTGTTTGCTGTTCTCTTGTAAAAAGAAGTAAAAAGTGAAATCACTTTGACAGCAAATCTAGTTGTCAGTGACACAAAGGAGACAAGAAGCAGACAAGAGTAGGAAGATATTGAGGTATTGTATCTGTAGGACTTTGGCAAGTACTGCTAGACCCACACAGTGCCATTTAGTTTATAAATATAAAGTGACTGTTCTGCTGCTGTCTGGTTTTATGTCGGTTTTACCTTGCAGCTGGAAAGCAGTTGTTGTGCAGACTTGTGTCCAAAAGCCATGCCAAGCTGTAGGGAAGGAAGCTGTGGTGCAAACACTGCTGCAGGGCAGGGATGCATGATCACTAAAATGGGAGCTGTCCAGGTATTTCAAAATGAGAAAGGGAGCAAACAGGGAAATGCCTTTTGTCAAGTCATGTGAGCAGTAAGTGTGCTTAAAGCCGTTGGCAGTCAATACTCTGAGTACTCTTTAGTTCTTAAAATTTGGTCTCTCTCTTCATACTGTGATTTTTGTTTGATCTGGAAATGCTTTACTGATCACAGACAATGTTTAAAATGAAAAGCACCTTTTGGAATGTGGAAATCTCAGAAGGCTGTGTATTTTGTTTATGTCTGGCTGATCTAGGCAACGTCTTGCAAGAGGGACAAATCTAGTTTGTAAAATCAAAGGGCAGGAATGAAAAAACTCCATGTGACAAGGTTAAAAATTTTGAAGTGACATGCTTAAGCACCTCTTGAACTGCTATAAAGTGTTTATTATGATGAAATGGTTTGTTTCACTTTCTTTCACTTGATACAAACAGTGAGAATTAATACAGGTGGATTAAATCTGCAGCACTTCAAGTATTTCCTTTAAAACTATTTTTTTTTAAAAGTTTACATAGATCTTTTTTTAAGGTTGCACAGTGACCTTTTTGCCTGCTCCCTGATCACCCATTCTCCTACTGTGATACAGTGACACTTTGAGGTTAATGAGATACTTTATTTAAACTGTGGTGGTAGGAAGTTTTGCAAATAACCCGGAGGCTCCCAGGATGGACTGCCAGGTGCATCACATCTTGGATACACTCAGTGTATGTGCATTCATGTGTTACACGACCCAGATCCTTCTCTGTGCTTCTCTCCATTGTCTGAAGGTTGTTAGTTCAAGGTTTTATTGATAAATGTGGAAGTATTGCTTGTGTGAGATGGTGGGAGGGAGGGCTGGTGGGCTGTCTCACCTGCCTTTGTGGCTGCTCTGCACTGAGGCCTTTTGCTCTCAGAGTTCTGCGTGTTCAGCTCAGCAAAGCGCACACACAGCAGCAGACGTGGCCTTGCTGCCAAAAATAGTAAAGGAATGTAGTTGCAATTTTACTGGCAAACCCTGCCTTTTTGCCAGGATGGGTTACTTCATTTAGGGACCTACTTAACACCACTAATAGAGTTCATGCTAGAGTAAGATGTGCTTCGCATAGGCAGGCTTGCCAGGAAAGCTGTATTTACATATTGTGTATGTATATATATGTCTAGAAACTTTGTTTTCCTATCCTAACCCTAAAAATAACCATCATCTCAGTGTGAGCTGTTGACAAGCCCCTCAGCCATTGCCTGGGTGAAAAGTTTCCCACAACCAGTTCCTGCAGCTCCATGTTTCTGCTGGGAGCCCCTTTCCAGCCCCACTCCAAATGCAGCTTCTGGGTGTCTGTTAACTGAGCCTGTAACTGTTATCTGGGTCTAAGCCATCAGCAAGGGCCATTGGCCACTACATGTGATCAACTTCTCCCAGCTGAGGTGCCTTTCCAGCCACCTTCAGGTGCAGCTCTAGGATTTCTTTTTCTCTTGACCTTAAATCTAACTTCAAACCCCCAGTTACCCTGGTCTTTGACACAGCTCCCAGCAATTGCATTAGTAAGTTTCTCACAGCCCAGTTTCGGAAGGAAATTTGAAATGCTTCATTTGAAATCCAACTGCTTTTCTAGGAAAATGTATATATAAAGTATTGGCAAATCCTGTTAAGTTTAAATAAAGCCTTGTTCTCTCTCCTCACCATCTTGTATCAGTTCCACAAAAGTAAGATTTTAATTTACAGAAAAATGTAGTAGTGAGAAGTTTAAAGAATTGCTGCATTTGGGAAGGGTTATGAATATTCTCAGTTTTAAGCTGATTTGACAGGCTGTTGATAAGGAACTTTGTCCTTGTAGGATGGGGTAAGATCTGGGTGACTGACAGTGAACAGGAGGCTGCTGCCCAGGCTGAGTCTTTTCTGTCATTCCTCTGCCTCAACATGCAGTTTTGTGAGACTTCAGCCATTTTCTCAACTACCAGTATACTGGATTTGTGCAAATGCAAATCGATAATTTAGATTTCTTACCAATCCTGAATAGATTTCCTATCAATCCTACCAATTCTTTGATGTGTTTGTTTGTTTATGTTTCTATTTCTGCCAGCCAGTGCAGGAATAGTACCTTAGCTGCAGAACTTCTAGGTTGGTTTGTTTGGGTTTTTTTCATTGTTATGGCTCAATTTGAGGACCCTCTATTTGAACGTTGTCTACAGCATCACTTTGTTCTTTTTTCATTGCCTGCTCCTCTGAGCACTTTGTGACTACACTTCCTCTGAATTTTACTGCATAATTTGTTCCTTTAAATAAGGCTCTTCAGGTAGGATCTCCCACTTCTCTGGTAATCAGAACAAAGCATTTCCTTTCCATGCTTCCTGCTGGGCTCCTGTACTGCTCTGAGAGTTTTGGTTTCCCTTTGGCAGAATGAGTGGGGCCGCATTCCCCTCCCCGGCTGCCGAGATGGCAGAGATGAACCGGCTGCAGTACGAGATGGAATACACCGAGGGCATCAGCCAGCGCATGAGGGTCCCGGAGAAGCTCAAAGTGGCTCCTCAGAATGCTGACCTGGAGAAGGGCAGCCAGGAAGGATTTCCAAATGCCAGTGTAACCATGCAGGTTCCAGAGCGGATTGTAGTGGCAGGTATGTCTGCATCGCAGTGCAGGTGAAAACTTAAATTAGTTCCCCAGATTTCTGGATGGAAAAAATATATATTGATATGTCATTTTTAAAAGAACAACCTCTAAAATGCTTTCTGGTGTTCAAACAGTTAAAGCTCTTTAACTTGGGAAGTTTCATAAGCTCTGAAAATATTTCGTGAATAGTTTTGGTGTAGCTTATAATGGAAACAGCTGATGAATTAATTATGAACAGAAGGTTTAATTGCTGATGTTTCATCTTACTATGATATATTGCAGGAAAAAATTTAATGTTTATTGATTTACACTTGATTTTTAGTAATTAACTGTAAGCTAAAGTAACTACAAGTTTCGGGGATGGACTCTATATTTGTCATCCATAATGTGTTTGATATTAATCAGAATGTTAATCAGATTCTTTTGTTAAGAATCTGTCTGTTAGGAGTGGACTCCATCAATATTACTTTAGTATTTGTGGTCATGGGCTTTACAGTGACAGATCCAGAACTGCTGAAGGTCTTACAGTTTGCAAAGTGTGTGACATGCATATATTTTATGCTGTGATGTCCCCAATCAAATACACCACTGATAGGACTGTGTCTTGAGTGCTCTCATTTGCAATGACAGTTGATGTGGTTCAGGGTTACTCGGGATCATTGTTCTCAGAGAAACAAGTGTCAAATAAGTGTCAATTAATGTGGTCTTTATGAGCACTTTAACAATAGTTTTTAACATACGAGACCTGTTAAACAATGTTATACTTCATCATTTGGCATAGGCAGGGGAAGTAACTGCTGTGATGTCCTTTTGAACTGTAGCACTGGCCCTCGGGCCTCAGAACAGCTTGCTTTCTATTGACAACTGATGTTCTTGCAGGTGATAGTGAAGACATTCCATTTTCCAGACCAGCAGACCTTGACATTCTTCAGTCTACTCCATTCAAACCACTGGCATTGAAAACTCCTCCCCGTGTTATTTCTCTTAGTGATCGACCGCTAGATTTTTTGGACCTAGAAAAACCTCCACAGCAGACTCCTCAAAGTGAAGAGGCCAGTACTTATTTTGCTTTTTCCTTAGATGAGAAGCATTCTACTAAAGGAAGTGAAATGACCAATGATTTCTCTACTGTGATGCAGATCAACTTGGTGCTGACATTGGTTGGGAAAATGTAAAAGTATTTTTATTAGCACTATAGTAGTTCTGATTAGACTTTGAAGTGGCAGATGGCCTGGGATTGCCATGCTCAGCAAGCTTACTCACTGCTTACAAAAATAAAATCATAATTGCAACTACTCGAAATACTTCTAACAAAGAAATCCTTGTGATTAAGAGAAAGCTGCAAGGTTTTTTTTTATTTACAGAGTATCAGAAAAAAAAAAGATTCTTGTAATTGTATATAGTTAGATGTTGTAATGTATATAGTTAACCTCTGGATTTCATAGCTAGATGATATAATACCACACAGAATCAATGAGTTTTAACAAAACCCTGAAAAGCAATTACAAAGAATGGTATAACATTGGAATCCAAGTGAATAATGGCAAATGACACTTTAAAAATGGAACATTATTTATGAAGCTGCATATTCTATAGACTTATAAAATACAATAGAAATATGTTTATCTCTGGTGATAGGAGGTAATCCCAAAATGGGTAAGGCTGGAAGGGACCACTGGAGGTCATCTAGTCCAGCCTCCCTCAGCAGGGTCATTCCTAGACCATGTTAACTCAGGGTTGTGTCCAGCGGGCTTTGAGTAACTCCAGAGAATATTCAAAATTCTGTTGGTTCATAATTTTGACATCAGATCACATGGATGGGTAGCAACAGGGTTGCAGTGAGTTTGGAGCTTAATTTTACATGTATCAGCATCAGATCCTGTCATCAGTTGTTTTCTTCCCAACCACTGTGAAATCCATGGAAATGTGCCTTTGTTTGTGAGGACAGATCTGGCTGAGAAAGCTCCTGTGCACAGTGTTGTGTGCTGGAACTCCCTGGCTTTTATGGCTTTTTCCCTCCTGTGCTGCAGGTGCGCTCGGTGGGAAGGCTGAAGAGAGAGCGTTCCATGAGCGAAAACGCCACGCGGCAGAACGGGCAGCTGGCCCGCAATGATTCCATGTGAGTGCAGCCCCGCCTGCAGGGGCACTGCTGCAGCTTCGGGACACACTTCCTTTGTTCCTTACCTCCTCCTTATTTGCTTTTCCAAACTAATGTTTTGTATGTTGTGGCAAGTACATAATTTTAACTATTATAACGCCAGCATTTTTCTTAATTTCTATGGGTTTTGTTCAGTGAGGTGACTTCTTGCAGTGGATGGGTGGAAGTGTTTGTGGGCTCACAGCTGGTTTCACCAGTTACCATGAATTGTTACTTCAGGAGATTTTTCAGTTTCTGGGTTGGTATAATGTTTTTCCCCCTGAATTTTCAGGAAATTGAGTTCTTTGTGCATCAAAATGTTCCCACTTCTCTCACTGTTGATATTACAATGATTTTCATTCATAGAAGAAGAAATATTTTTATTTCCTCATAAATATTAGAATAAGTAATTTTTGTTTGGTGTCACTGTGCTTCATGTATTAGAATCTGTGAGTATATATCTCTTAATCTTTTCTGACCAAAATGGCAAGGAGCATTTAGAATTAGAAACTTCATCTATTGTTACCATCCAAGGTAGCAGGTCTTAGGATGCTTTCTGAAGACATATATGTCTGTATATTGGTATTAGATATGAAAGTCTTGGGTTAATCATGGTTTATTCTGAGTGACAGCATCTTTCCACCTGGAAATAACTGGTTTTGCAATGTAACACTTGGAAATCTTTTATATATGAATTTTAATACAGCTACCATAAGGAATACTTGCCTAAGAAAAGGCTTTAGATTTAAAATTTAAAAGATGGGATTCATCTGTCCCAATGCAGACTGAACAACACTATTTATAAATCACTATAAAACTTAATTTTCAGTAACTGGAGGGAAATAAGTGCATAACCTAGTTAGGGTCTACCTATTTTTAGTCTAAAGTAGATCAAGTGAGTTATGTCCTAGAAATGCCTGTTTTCTTCTATTTACAGCAGGGGCACTAGGAGATACTATGTGTACTACATATCTGTCCACCTGGTAGTTTGGCTGAAACTGGTAAATGTACTCTGATGCATGTTCCAGACACGTTGTAGTTCTCCTTCTCTTCCAGATATTCATGGAAATATTGTTTCATATCTTCCCCTTCTTATTTAATCAGACTTTCAGTTCATACAAGTTTATAGATTGCACATGTCTAGGTGCTTAGGTCTGCAGAGTCACACATATTTACTGAGCTGGCAAAACTTAGATTCCCATCTTTAAGCTCCTGATGAACTCAGTCTCCAGGTGTTCTATCAGCCTCCTCTGTGTCCGAGTGTCACTTACCCAGTGATGTCCCAGTGGACTGGACACACTGGAATGTCACTTCAGAATGGCTTTCCCTTGCCCTTCTGGTGGCTTGGACATGGTACATGCTGGAGTAGATAGTCTTCATGTGATGGGAGCTTCTTGTGGAAACTTTTCTCCCTTTGATGCTTCCAGCTCTGCTTTGCCAGTCTTTGATGTATTTCACTTAAAAGGAAAAACAGATGGTAAAGAAATTCTTGCAATTTCTCAAAATTGCTTTATACTTGCTCCCTGTGTTAGTTTAGTCTTCCAAAAGTCATGGCCCATGCCAGCCATCTGAGAAAATAGTAAGATCATCTCTGCCTATAGTTGCTGTCAGATTTCTCACACTTGTCTGGACTTCTTGAATCTGAAAATCGTAAATCTGTAAAATTCACCCATGTGCTTTGCTGTCACTCAGTAGTTATATATAGAATTACTGGGTTTACATGGTCTGAATGTTATTTGCTGTCACAGTTTTGAAATCTACTATCAATCCTTCAGAGGCTTACCAATACAATAAGCACCTGGAACCCTGTAAATTTAAAAAGTTTGTGATCAAGGAACATATAATGGCAGCTGGCATGACTCAGTTTATCATTTACAAAAGCCAGGAAATTATGACACACCTGGAGATTAGTTTTCCTCTCTTGATGCCCATGCTAGTGCTTGATAAGGTCTGTCAAATACATCAAAATTCCAATGCCAAGTACCTTCCACTGAATCTTTTTGATTGATCCAGGATCTCTTCTCTTGCTTGAGTCATCTGGTCTGTGTTCTCTGCTGCCCATGTGGAAGATATCCTTCTTCATTGCAGTATTCTGCACTTGCTGACGTGCAGATAATGTATTTTAGTAGAACTTCATTTTTCTCTTGTTCTCCCAAGTGCTTGTTTTCTTATGACAGAAGTTACGCTGTGTCTAGTGTTAGATCATCTGCTTTGAAATCACAGAGGTTCCTAAAAGTGGCTTCTTTCTTTGTCATAATTGATTTTTCTGGTTCAATATGATCCAAAAAAAGCAATCACTTTGAACATGCTATGGCACTCTGTGATGCTGAGTCTGACATTCCTCCCTCATCTGGGTTTTGTCATTCTCCAAGTGGAGAATGTGAGTTTATACCTGGCTAACTCTCAGGAGAATGTTCTGTGAATTCAGACTGTAAAAACACCACGTTCACAGTGGAACCTGTGTGGTTCCAAAAAATGCAGGAAGGCCAGGCCTTCTGTACTTAGTGAAGAAGTAACCTCTTGTTTCCTCACAATTTAAGCCCACAGGACAGAGAACTTCAAAAAGGTTTGTTTCATGTGAATCTATTCTTTGCATACAGAAAATGTCATTATGCACCTGTTGCCTCATTTATATCACCTTGAAATTCCTTTGCCATCTGGAAATAATAATTTTTCCAGTGATATAAAAATACAAGAAACTAGCTGCTCCTAAATTTCTTACATGCAGTGTTGTTGGCTGAAAAAATAGTTTACTTCTGCGCTAACAAATGCTGTGGTGCTCTACCTTGACAAAAATCAGCTCTTTTTTTTTTTTGTGCTTGTGTGAATCTGGTTCACATCTTCAAATAGAAAAGGAAGTCCACATGATGGGCTGCTCAGATGCTGTGATGAGGACTCCATTGAAGAGGCACTTGGAGCACTGCCTTTTAAAACCTTTGTTTTCAAAATACAACTACAGTTCTCAAGTTTTAATCTAGGACACTGTTGTCCTCCTTGGACAAAATATGCAGATGTACTGTGTGAAATTCCAGTGCTTGACTTACAGTGACAAAATTAAACATTCTGGAATAGATTGTCAGGTGCAAGTGAGAGTTGGTTGGGCTCCCTATCACAGTGTTTTCAACGTGGCACAAGTAGTTGTTTCTCTTCCATTGTTTTTCTCTTCTTCTCATCCAGTTGCATGCAGAGACAGTTCTGAGGATTTTCTGGCAGCTGGGCTTCACTAAAGTCAGTAATTCTCTAATGCTCCTAGAAATCCTGGGACTAACAAGTACCTGCTGGTTCAATAACTCTCTGTGCAGCAATAATGACAGCTCTCTAAATTACAATCCCTCTATTTCTAAGGATGCTTACTTAAGAGATTACAATTATTATTCAAGGTGGCACAGATCAGATACTGTCCCAAGAAATAAAATGCCACGGTTCCAGTCACCTCTTTCGACTAAGGATTGCACGTAAGCCTGAATGTTACCTGGTATATGAAAATCAAGAGTGTGTTTAATTCTGTAGCTCTCTGCAGTACTAATATTCTGACTAAGTGCCTGTAGTTTAGAATATAAAATTTGAAACAGCTACACTGAATGTCTGGTTTCTAATTTTGCTTCAGAGTTTCTCAAACTCGGCCAAATTGTTTCCCTCTGTAAAGAGCATAGGGAAAAACACCTGACAGCCAGTGAAAGGGACAATTAAATTTCAAAATAACTTTAGTTTGTTTGACTCTTTATTCTTTGGCTGGTTTTGAATAGCTGGAGAAACAAAGCTTTCTTTGGTCATTGCCAGCCAGTGCTGAAGGCAAGGATTCCCCTTCTGTTTTGGAAGTCACCAAACCACCAAGAGTGCATGGAAAAGTGAGCAGCACTTAATTTTCTTTCTGCTCCAGCCTTTTCCTTAGAATAACACGTCTTTGAATAACACGCCTTTCTAGAGAGCTCAGTTTCACAGTTTGAGAAATTCTGTTCTTCATGCAAGTCATGGAGGAAAAGGTGATGGTGTGCATGTCTGTCTATGTGCTTGAATTTAAAGTAACCTTAATAAGTTAAATCTGTTTACTTCTCATTCGATATTGCCAGAACTGCAAATCAGAGAAATATCTGAAATAAAGCCTGTGTACATCACAAATGCTTTGAGAAGGTTTAGGGGAGATTACTGCTAAGCTAAAACCTCTGCATATAGCAAAATGCTACTGTGCTCTTTATAGTAATGTCTGTAATTTCATGTTGTTTGTTTTGGTTCCAAGCTCTGGAATTGACTGGTGTCTGTAACCGGGGAATAATAAAATAAGTGGCTGGAGCTGTATTTAAGAATTCTTTTCAGAAATGAGGAACAAAGTTATACCTACAAGTAAGACCATTTAGAAATGGTCTTCCAACTAGAAATGGAGGAGGAAATGAGGATAGCCACCATGTCTAATGATAAGTGCTCATACTACATATTAGAGAATTTTCCTTATGGCAGAGATGGTTTTTTCTTATGTTATCTGGGCTGATTTCTGTATTAAGTAATTGCTTTATATTTCTTCTCCATGGTCTCTGACATAGTCCAAAGGACTACCAGATGTTTACAGGACAGTAATTGCAAATCCTGAAAAAGAAAAATAGAAGAAAAATTTTGCTTCTCTCTCCACCCCCCAGTCATGGCCTTTGCACTCTTCACAGAATTATTCTCATTTTTTGATTTTTCCATATTATGTACACTTTGAATTTAATCAGCACATGTAACTTAATTCTAGAGCTGTACAGTCTTAATTAAACTAGGGGTTTTTGCATTTTTTTAAAATTTTTTAGAAATTTTTTAGTATATACAGAAGTCTTCATATGCAAATACCATTACTGTAGTATTTACAGTAATACCATTCTGGACAGTGGGAATTCCACAATGTCTTCTGTTTTGCAATATGTCTAAATATTATTTGCTACCTTTTCTTTTTTTTTTAAGTTGTCTTTCACCCTATTCTGTAGATCTCTGAAGTGATGAACAGGAAAAATTACTTTTAATGTAAAACGTAACTGTGAGTTTGAGCCTTAACTCTTCCCTCGTTTGCCTCAATCCAGCAAATCCAAAAGGATTAAAAATTTAGATAAATTCATTTTAGTGGCAATATTTTGAACTTGCACCTGCTGCTTAATATTTTTCTACTGAATATTGGTATTTCTAGTGCAGTTCCAGAGTAAAATGTGTGGGTGTGACGGCTACCATTGATTACAAAGTAGAAGTCATCATAAATATAGAAGAAAGGTGGATTCTACGAAAGTTAAAGAACAATAAAAGCTGTCAGGAAGCAACCAGATGTTTATTGAAATGCAGTCTATGGCAGCATGAAAAGATACCTGCCCTTTAGGTAATAAACAATGACCAGTCTCAGCCAAGCACCAGTTGCTGCAGTCTTTGAATTCCCTTGAAGCCCAGGATGGCTGAACTCTGCATTCATGTAACAATTTTTGATTCAGTCGGTTCAGTGGAACTTTCTTACTCAGTTTTGTGATCCTGCTGCCAGCCACTTGCAGAGTAACTCTATTCAGAGAGTATCCACAGAATTCTGACCCAGCTAGAGATTAGCCAAATATTAAACCAGCTTCCAAGTACTCAGCATTAATGTTTTTTTAAAATGCCAAGGTCAAAAAGATTGACATTCTAAATCCAAAACTGTGTAGCAAAGCACAAGTGGCAAGGAAATGTGTTGAAATATGGGTGCTAATCTAGGAATAAAAACTAACCCAAGATTTAAAGCTTACAGTGTCTCTCACTTGGTTTGCATGTGTGCTAATGTTCACAATTAAGTTAACACAAATTAATTCCTATTAAAACAGCATCTCACCTTTATTATTAAATCAAGATTAAAAGTCTCGATGTGTGCAGGAAATGTGAATAAAGTCACTTTGAATCTAAAGAAACGTAAGCAAATTGTAGGCAGTTTATCAAAACGAATTTCTCTCCGATAGAGAAGTGTTGTATAATCCAAATGGCCAGGCTTGAATTCCAGTCTTGTATAGTTTAAATAATATTTTTTGCATCATAGTCAACAAGTTAGGTCACGTAATTTGTTGTCACTGGGATGTGAATTTTGTACTGTTTTTGGAATTTGTTGCAGTTTGCCTTCAAACTTGTTCATATGCAAATCAAAATACTATCTTGATCACAACTTCCAAAAAATTTTGGTGAAAGGGTTCTGTGTGAGATTCTCCTTATTGAAAAAGGCTTGTTTTTTGAAAAAAGATGATGTGTAGGATTTTCTTAAAATGCCAGTGCTTGTAAAAACACTCCTCTCTTTGAGGTCAGTGGGGACTTGAACAGTGACTTCAACAGGTACAGATTGAGCTGTACAGGCACTCTGTAGAACTGACTTGTATAACAGATCAAAGCTGTGTCCTTATTACTACCTGTGTTTGTTTCTGATGAACATATGTAAATGTTGCTCATAATCCCCACACTGCTGGAATTTGGGAGTGTTACCTTACAGTGGTGGGAGAAGGGTAAACCAAAAGCAAGCAATAAGCATTTTGGAATGGGGTCTATCTGAAAAGCTTTTTTTTAATTTAAAATCTGACTCTAGTATTTCTCTCTTCATTTACTGTGCTTGTACAAACAGTGTGACCCCATCTCTGCAACAGGCTCGTGTCTGTCCTCCCAATATGTTACCTGAAGATGGAATTAATCTTTACTCTGCTCGTGGCATTTTGTCGTTTATCCAGTCTTCCACTCGTAGGGCTTACCAGCAGGTCTTGGAAGTGCTGGATGAAAACCGCAGGTGATTGGTTGTCACTGACTCTGCCAGCTTCTGCTGCTTTGTTTTTCTTTTCTCCTTTTTAGTGGAGTTTGGTTTCTGTTTACAGAATGATGAGATGAAATTATTTGCTTTTGCTTTCCTTTGCTTTCACTATTCATAAGCAATTTAAATGTCCAAAATTCACATTTCAAAATGCTTCTGTTTCAAATACAGGATTGTTTTGGTTTCCTTCCAAATAAAAATCTAAATAGGAAGGGTTAGCCTGTGGCTGCAAAGGGTTTTGCTGTTCTGAGATTATCAGTGTTTTCTGCAATTAATACTGCACCTCAAGCCTGCAAATTTACAAGCCTTGTCTTCTGCTTTTCTCTTGGTGAGCAGTGGTGCAAATCAATAAGATTGGGTTGATGATGTCATAAAGCATTAAAACAAATATGGAGAAACAGGGTAGAATATTACAAGGCACTGTAGACTACTTTTGATAACGTGTCAAGACTTGAAACGGTTATGGTTTATATTGGGAATAGTTCTCTCTGGTGGCCATGCTGGATGCTGAAAGCAAGAAAGGCAGGGGACACTGAGGAGTTAGTTACTCCTCTGATTATTGCTGTCTCTGATTTTATGGATAATCTGACACTTGGAGAGTAATGAGCCAGAGCAAGCCTCCTGGCAATCCCTGTGTAGTTATTTCCATTCTCTTCAGTGGAGTTCTGCCTACTTGGTATATCCTTGGACTGTTTGGATTTGGGATTTGGAAGCGTTCCAAGAACGGCATGTTTAAAACCATAGAAATGTTCATAAGGACTAATAATGGGAATGTTCATTTACCAAAAGCAATTTTCAGTTTAGCTGTATGCTAGCACAGAAGTTCGGGTTACAATTGCACAGGGTCTATAGTGCAGGGCTAGCTCAGACCTCTGGGGCTTGCCAGGAGGTTGAATTGGAGGAAATCATTGGTAAGAACATTGGGAGGAGCTGTTCGTTTCTCCTGCAGCCCTTCAGTGTGGCCTGTGCTAGCAAGTTCTCTGAAATTTGCCACCTGCCTCTGCTAATATCCTAGCAGCACTCTTATTATTTGTATTGTGAAGTTTAAATTATTTGCTTTCTAGTTGTTTGGGTAATGAAATGTGACTATCAAGCCAATCTTACTGTGAATGTCTGTTTGCAGTCACTTTCCAAACTGGCACCTCCTGCAGCTCACCATGTTTGCTGACCTGACAGTATGTAAATGCCCATATTAACATTCCTGAATTGTAAAGAACTCCAGTCTTGCTGGCCTTTGTGTTCTTATACAGGAACTCAGAAAAACAAACTAAATTAGCTGCATAGAGTCCCTCGAAATACTGCGAGTTGAGTGCTTAACTAATGAATTATTTAATCCTATTAAATGCTAGGCTGTAGCTGTTAAAATTTTGATGCCTATCAACAGTTGGGCATCAATGCTTTTTTTTCTATCAGTATTAAAATTATCTGTAATTATAAATTTGGGGGTTTTGTACCAAATTAAAGCTCCCAGATAAGAAGAAATTGTACTGTCTGTGAACAGTAGCACTTATGGATCCTATGCCAAGAGTCCTTGTTAAAATATAGATTGAAAACTGTAGCCCTTTTCCCAGCCTGCAGTGGAGCTAACAGGTTTTATTCCTGGCTTCGCTTACGCATGTTCTTGCCCATGTTTTCTTGGATTCTGGAAAACAAATGCATCTACATACATACACTTTCAACTTACTTCAATTATCAGAAAATTTCTAGGATTCTGGATACTTCAAAAGCTGCATTACTCATCCTGGGTTGAGTTAATTTTTGAGGTGTTCTTGCTAACCCTCCTAGAAGGAGTGGGAAACCTGTTTCTAGTCACCTATGGATAAATAGGTGCCAAAATAATGAACTTTTCAATAAGGTGAAAGTGTATTCTTTGTGGCTGGGTATTTAGACACCCACCATTACAGCTGGCGTGGGAATGTGAAATTTGGATGATCCACTTGCATGGTTGCAAAATATTGTTCATTTTAAATTGCTCCAAACCTGCACTCTGTTCTTTTGCTCTGTGTAATGTGCTTTCTATCTCAAAGCCTTACCTATTTTAACATTTTATGCTTAATATTTGAAGGGATCTTTTAAAATTAACAAGATCTGGCTGTGTGTTACTCACTGGAAATATTTTAAGTTGTTTTATAGCTTGTCTTTTTTTTTTCCCAAACATTTTTCAATCTACTAAAACTGCTAACGGTAGGTGCTGATAGTACTGCTGCAGATAATGAGTTATGGCTGGCTCAGCCAGCACTGCTCACATAAAGGGTCATTTAAATGAGCACCAATTTAATGATCACTGTTTACTCTTGCATTTCCTTCAGCTTGGACAAGGATAATAGGTCAGTTTTGGTTTCTAGTTCTAACCATTTTTCTGTTTCAGTTTCTGTGGAATGACTGTAGGGCCCACCCCTCGTGTCCTTTAAAGACTGATCTTTTATGCTCTAGACAGCAGAAAAAAATCTGAAAACAAACCAGCCAAACAAACAAGCCCCCAAAAAACTCCATACATTTAAGGAGATTTTAGTGATGTCTTAAATGCAGGAAAAACAGACAATTTCACGTCTGTATAGAGCTGTGTTGAAATCTGTACTTTATCTAAACTGTTCTTTGTCTCTTGGGCCCCAGTACATTTTATTTAGGAGGAAAGAGCGTGGAAATTTATTATTTCCTCTCTTTAGGATAGCCCTTTCTAAAAAGCCACCATCCTTTTTAAAAGCCAAACTTCACCCACAAAATGATGACCTGAGGTTTTATAAGATCATTTTTTATATTGAGAAAGTTAATGAGATTTTTCATTGTAGAAATAAAATGGGAAGCGAGTTAGGACCATCAAAGAGGGCTACACTTGACTCTGGCCTGGGGTAATAATAGTTGAGAAAGAAATGAGATGGGTGTGCAGATGTGAAGGAGGCTGGGAAAGGCAGCAGCTGTTGCTGTGCTGCTTGGCAGCACTGAGACAAGCAAGGGGAGCAGTTTGAGCCAGCCACTGCCCTGTCTGTACCTCAGCTGCTCACCCATTTCATGTCCAGAACACATCCCTTTGTCCTACTGCCCATTCTTACAGCCTTGCTGAGACTTGCAGAGGTGTTTTGAAGGACAGCAGAGGTGAACGCAGCTGCTGCCTCTGCTGAGCAGAGTGTGTGCTGGCCCCAGTCCCCTGTGCACAGGCACAGAAATGATGGAGGCTGGACCAGGTTCTTGGATTGTCCACCCCCTGTTGTTTTCCTCTCAGACCATGTGTTTAGGGTTGCGTCATCACTGTGGAAGCAGCAGAAGACAGACCAGAAGCTCCTTGCCTTACTGCCCATTTTCCCACTGGTACTAAATTGTATTCCTGTGCATTCCCTTCAAGTTTGAGGTTGTTGCTGTGTTTGCAGGAAGTACACATGACCTTGGAGTTACGGCTTCTTCTGGTTGTGCACTAATGTTTAGGATGGAATTGACAGAAGTAGCCAGAAAATTCAGAGTTCTAATGTACACTTATTTTTTTATGTACACTTATTTTTTTAAAGAAGGCCATGTATTTAATAGCTTGCCTATATTGTGCATTCTGTATTTATCAAAAAACTTGCTGCTAATTTTGGGGTAAGGATCTCAGCTATGAGGCTGCTGTGATCTATGTCATTAATTTTCTGTTGATATAAAAAACCAAGCAGGTAGAAGTGTAGAAGAGGTGGGGGAATACTGTGATATTCCTTTTGGGTCCACCTGTAATGAAATAAAATGTGAACTGTAAAGAAAAGGAAGAAACAACATGCAGCTTCTTAACAGCCTGGCTGTGTTGGGAAGTGGGATTAAAGACTGGTCTTTAGTTTAAGTTCCTGACTTGCGCAGATCCCAGAGTGCTCTGGGTTTGTGCCTTGCTGAAGCCCTCAGCTGTCTCCAAGCCTGTGCCTTTCCTTGGGAAAGGTAGTTGTGAATTAGTATTGATTAACTCTACAACAGCTGTAAAATTTTGTTTCCCAAAAGATAGCACAGAGGCTGAATTTAGAGAGCACTTGAGACTATTGTTCTCAGTACACAGAATCCGAATGTTGTCCTGTGTCATATGGTGTGGGAAATGCCCGCTGAATACTGGCCCTGGCATTCACATATCTGCCAGTTAGTTACAGGTGATGTAACTTCTCAGAGAAGTTCTGTGACCTTTTCCATAGCTTCTGTGCTTGATTTCTTACACGGTCTTGAAGTATTTAGTTGTAGCATCTGTCAGACAAGACTTTAAACCAGCTGATTTCTCTGATTAGGAATTGCTTTTTTTTTTATAACTTTCTGTAAGACCTTGTATGTTTAGGTAAGAACATTCTTGTATGTATTGGAAATGGGCCTTTCTGTTTTGTCAAACACATCATGCTGGCTTAAGTACTAGAGAGGAGAACATTGTGGTGTGCACTGATGGTGCTGACCAGAGTAGGACCTAGTCCCAATAAATAGTGCCTCAGGTAGCAGGGTTTGCCAAGGCTCCTAGATCCTGATCTTTTGAAGTGAAGCTGGTGGTTGTGATATTTTTGCATGGTTCTGGCTGGCTTTCAGACCAGGACACAATGTACTCCCAGCCACCTTGACACCAAAGCTCTGCCTCCTACACAGACCTGCTGGAAAGATCTTCATACCCAGATTCTCTTTGTCTTCAGTTTGATAGCCTGTGGTGTATGTGGGTTAAATACATGGTACAAGTATCTGCAGTTGGCATTGGGAAAATGAAAGAGATTGAAAAAGATTTCAGGCTCCTGCAGAGTTTATTGCACATCTGTGATGTGGAACACTAATGCCTCATTACCAGAGGCACTGGAAACTCGAGGTACCAGCTTGTCAGAGGGTCCTGCTGGTCCTTAATCTGAACTGCAATACAGGAACTTCTCATTGCAAACTTCACGTATATTAAAAAGTTGCAGCAGTTTAAAAAGCTCTACCTTTTCTTCCTCTCTGCCCAGAAAGAAAAGGGAAAAGAGCAACACTTGTAAGGATGTTCAGACATCTGCCTGAAGCTTGTAGTCACTTCTCCCTGGAGAGATCTACCTCTCCTCAGACTATTCATGGCCCTTAGGCTACCAGCCCAGGTTTTCTGAATTACATCTAGCATAGATGAATACAGAAAAGACAAATCTCCCCTTTCCCTACAGGGAAAAGAGGATGATTAAAAGGGCTTCTATAAGTACGTGTAGTACATTTAATGATTTCCTATTATTCTTGGGTGAGGTTTCAGGTATGGGGGGTAATTTTTTTTTAAACCTGAAGTTTCCCATGTTTATTTTATAAGGCCAATAATAGTCACATAAATTTCTATTCCAATAGTTTGTCTTCTGTAAATGAAGCTGCATCATCAAAAATTTGCTTACATGTCTTAGCTGCAAAAACATTCAGTGTTGATTAAATTTGAATGAGAGAAATATGAAAGTGCAATTTAGATAAAAATAAATTATAGAAGTTATATTGAAACATTATAGAGTATATCTGGAAGTATTTGATGTTCCTTTGTTCTTTGTGTTTTACCTCTTATCTCTGTTTGTCATTTCCTATTTCTGTCTTGTGCTTTCAATCTACAAAATCCTGCTGTAGGCCAATGTTACGTGGTGGGTCAGCTGCTACCACTGCCTCTAACCCTCATCATGACAACACCAGGTAAAGAGCATTTTTTTGTTAGTCATGATCCACTAATTCTAACATTCAGATTTCTGTTTCCCTCTTTTCTTTGATGTTATTTTAAAACACAATGCTCATTTTTATGCTGCCTCTCCACTCTTGTGATATTTGAGGCCTTTATTCCTTCCCCATCCAAGTCACCTGCCCAGATGTCAGTTGTCTGATAGATACAATGTGCTGCAGAACTCTGACTCAGGTTAATGCACGACAGGAGGCTCTTAGATTACATGAGCTGTATAGTTCAAGTATTTGCTATTTGATAGGGAGCTTGCTAGAAAATTTGGCCTTACCTAATTTGGAGGTGCTCTCAGTAACATGCCTGTGACTGATTGTTGGTTGTAGCTGGAGGCCTTTTCACTGCCATTGCCTTGGCAGGTTGACATCGAGTCAGTGGAACTGGGTAAAAGATTGACACATAATCCCATGGTCAGGATGATGGAAAAATGTCCCTTCACGTCCATTTTTTCCAATTTGCCATTTAGACTTCAGTGTTTTCATTAAAATGGAGGTTAGATTTGTGCTTAAGTAGAAACTGGATTCAAGCAGGTGATTCTTCTCTTACTCAGGAATTCAGTTTTTGCAATGGTCCAAGAGATATCTCAAGGGGTTTCTTGCTGGTAACTCTCTTGATTTAATACTTGGAATGGTTTGGAAATTGTAGAGCAGCAGTGATACACTGTGATGTGAGCTGGGAGGGAGGCATGTGCATCTCACTGAGATGGTGACCCTCCCTGCCTTTCCCAGGAGAGGGTGAGGGACAACTGTGCTGCAGATCTAGTGGAATTTTCTAATTTTTTTACCATCTACGACTAATAAAAAAAATAGTTCAAAAAGACACTCATCAGGAATCTCTTTGGCTTTCAGAGGACCTGTAGAGTAAGGAAAACGTTTTTTTTTTTTGGAAAGCTGAAGGATCTCACTGTTACTGAAGTCCAGACTAGGGCAACTCTCGTGTAGAAATAACAGTTCCTATTAAGAAATAAAAGTATTGATAAGCAGTGATATATGGAAATGTGGCAATTTGTCTACTGGGGAAAGAGAGGCTGCTTGAGCTGAGGACATTCTAGAGAAGTTTCCTGAAAGTGATGGAAGAACCTGCAGTGCAAAAGTAATTTCTGCACTTAAGTGCATTCTGCAAGCTCCAGGAATTCTGCTCATATTCTCATTAGTTCAAGTGGACCACTCACTGTCATTAAATGCTAAACATTCTTTCAGGTGGATTAGTTGTTAATTTGGTAGCCTTGGCATTATATTGTTCCATATCCTAGGCTGTCTACAGCAGTTGTTCAGGGGTCCTAATGAGAAAGGAAGTCAAGGGAGCTAATACTGGAAACTGAGGTTTTAAGGTAGGAAGTGAGAAGCTCAGGGGTAGGTGGAGGTTTAGGAACTGCTTTTACCTGCTAGTTGTTGAAAATGAATCTGGTTAAGAGATAGCACTTGGATGATCAAAATACATATCTATGTAGACTTTCTGCCACTTTTGAACTGATAATAAATGTTCTGTATTTATTTAACCTGTCCTAGAGTTGGAGTAATGCTCTTTCTGAATTGCTGCGTTAATAAAACTGAGAGTGCCCTGGGAACAAACTTTCTAATGCAGAGTTCAGCAAGCAGTGAGTGACTCTGCACTGGGCTCTGTTTGCCAGATTCTCTGCCTAAAATACAGAGGTTAATGTGACTGAGGTTCTTAATCTCAGTAAGTATCCCCTTGGGACATTTAAGTAGGTTCTGAGAACACTGTGCAAGTCTCTGATTATTTCTACTCTTGCCAGGTCTCTTGTAACTTTGGCACTTTAGGTCAGGCAATGTTGCGGTTTCATGACTCAAACAACTGGAAACAGTCTTTTGAGGAACTGTGTGTCAGCAGGAGGTTTGTCTGTGTGGAGAATCTTCAAAAATATTTAAGCGTGGAGAGCGGTCAACCCAAATTTAATCAAGACCTTACCCACTTCATATGTATTTGTGCTTTACTCAGTTAGGGTCCTATTGAAATGCCACTCTATAACAGCTGCAAAAAAAAATTATAATTCTTGTCTCCATCACCACCAAAATATTCATCTATGAGAATGTTGATAAAATATGATATTTGCTGATCTGCATGGCTGAGACAGCTGAGCCTTCTCCTTTATTTGATAGATATGGTCTCTCCAACTTCGATACGATGCTCGAGGGAACACCAGATGACATGACAGTTGTAGATGCTGCCTCCTTACGAAGACAGGTATGTAAAGCGTGGTAGTTGACAATATTAGGACAAAGCTGTAGTGGTAAAATGGGGGAAGAGGTTTACTCTATGACTACAAAGGCAGGGCAAGGGCTCCTCTCTGTGCCCCTGCTGAACTGCCCTCACATGTCATGTATTGTTCTGGGAATCTGGAGAATCTGACTCCGTTTCTGTTCCTAAATATTAGGGACTGCAAGATGTGATCACTACTGATTGAAGACAGAAAGTCAGATTATCAACTGTTTAACATCCATCTGTTTGAGATACTAATTTTACGTAGTTCTAAAGTAGCTTCTAGAAAGTGTGGCAACTTGTAATGAAATATTAAAAGCCTTTATTTGTTTTTAGATAATCAAACTTAATCGCCGTCTCCAGCTCCTGGAAGAAGAGAACAAGGAGCGTGCTAAGAGGGAAATGATCATGTATTCCATTACTGTAGCTTTCTGGCTACTCAATAGCTGGCTTTGGTTTCGGCGCTAGACACAGCTCTCGGGAAGATTTACTAGTTGAAAACACAAACAATTTGCAAAATTCCTTGTTTCTGTTTCTGAATTGTATGCTGTTTTATAATGAATACACTGGAAACTTCCACCACAGATAAAGGCTCTAGAATTGCAGTATTAAAGGGACAACCTTGTTCAGTTATAACGTATTTAATAGATTTGCATTGCAAATGCTGCAGTATCCTCCTTTGCATGCTTCTGTGTAAACATGGACCAGCCCATGGGGAGTCTGCTTCATGCAGTGTGACAGTGGTCTCCAGAACTAACCACTGGAGGTTTTGTTGTGGAGCAGAGAACAAATGAAATGGGTTTGGGGAAAAAAAACAAAAACAAAGGAATAAGAAGTCATTTTTATTGTTTTCTTGTTAGATGCAATTAAACAATTGCACTAGTTTTCCTTTAGTCCAAGTAGTTTGAGGTGTGCCATAATCAAGGAGTGTGTTTTATGTTTTATGAGTATGTTCCTTGTTTAAGTACATGTTCAGGTTGAATAATAAAAGGAATTCTTTGCTAACATGCAGATTGTCCAGAGGTGTGTAATATGTATTTTTTTTTAGGTTTAATTTTGCAGATGTTTTTCTATAAAATACATTTTTAAGCAAGTCAGTCTGTGAATGATCAACGTATTATGGAGTACAAGATTTTGATGTAGTATCTTTAATAAAACTCTCTCAAAAAAAGCCCAGCCCCAAACCATTGTTTAATATCATTTTAAATGAATTTATCTGAGATTTTATCTAAACTATTAGTCTTTGAAGTAAGTAGTAGCAGTGGCCTGAACAGCTCCAAAGCAGCAGGTGCGCATGTGACAGCCTAGTGCAGGCTGCCATGCGCTGTGCGTTGTGGTGCTGGTGTCAGGTTGGGGATTGGTGGCCAGCCTGGGGTGCCCTGGTACCGGCGTCAGTTTACACATCCCCTGCTCAGCCTCGTGATCCACCCTGGTTGGTACATACTGGCGCAGGGGTGCTGAGGGAGCTTCCTGCAGGCTGGTGGCTTCATGCCCCTGCACGGCTGCAGCAGCCGCAGCCCCTTCCCCGCGGAGCACGGAACAACTCAGAGTGCCAGAGACCGGCAGTGACACCACAACGCTGCTTCAGAGGGAGCCTTCCTTAGCACAGCTGGCCCCAGCCCCTTGTGCAGGACCCTTTTGGGCTGTAGAGGGGCACAGCGGGGCGAAGAGGTGATGGGTGATGCACAGCGGCTCCAGAAGAGAAGGAGCCGGGCTCTGTTCAGCGCTGTCCTCGCTCACCCCGCAGCACTGAGGCCGCAGCACAGCGCCAGGGCTGCGCCTGCACAGCGGAACCCAGGGCGCTGCTGGGGCTGCACACAGGGCTCGGGGGCAGTGCCGCGGCAAGGACAGGGATTCTGGGAGCAGCGGCATGAGAAGGGCCGAGGATTTAGATCCAAGTGTTGCAGATGCCTGCAGGAATGCTGCTCTCATCCCTTTCCTGTGCTGTGGAGTCAGAGTGGGTTCAGTGTGTGGCTGCTGCGCTGCTGTACAGGCTGCTGTACCTGCTTCCTTGGCTTCTCCCATAGGGCTGTGGCATGTATTTTTTCTGAGCTTTGTTTACCGTGACTCCATAGGGGCGTTTGCTGTGCATGTTTTCTTACCGTGAATGTTCAAGCGTGTGCCTTTTAGTTAAGACGATAAAAAGGGCCAGGTCTGCTTTGCACATTTTCTGCATTTTCCTGAGTTTTATATCATGACCTTTGCACTGAACGTGTACTGTATGAACTCTGATGGTGCAAATGAGGGCTGAGTGATTGTACAAAGAACTGTATAGGCGACAGTCATAAATAAAGCTTCTTTTAAGTGCACAAAACCGGACTTTGTCTTGCACGTGGGAATGGAACTCAAAAAAAGATTTTAGAACGCCGCCCTCTGAGGGGCCGCCAGTGGGGCACGTTCGGCGAGTGCCGCTGCCCCGGAACCCGCTGCGAGCTCCTCGGTCACACCGCGGGGCTGGCCGGGGACCCGCTGCGAGCTGCTCGGTCACACCGCGGGGCTGCCGCGGCCTGAGCGCTGACGGGCGCCCGGCCTGAGGGTCCCATCCGAAACCCCCCGGCGGCCCAAGCCGCAGCCCCGGCAGTGCAGCTGCACCGCTCCTGTCCTCGCCCGTGTCTCCAGGGCCGGGGAGCCCAGCGGCCGCAGACCCCGAGCCCGCTTCCGCCGCCCTGCCCGGA
>VZRQ01005820.1:4025932-4043578 GCA_013397975.1 Machaerirhynchus nigripectus | reverse complement strand
GCACCGCGCTCGGCACCGCGCTCAGCACTGCGCCGCCCCCCGAAAAGAAGCGGTGGCTCCGGGCGTACCTGGAGCTGCAGCGGCTGCAGGCACCTCCGCAGCGGCGGTGAGCGGCGAGGAGGGTTGGGCGGGGCTCGGGGAAGGGGTGCGACGGCCCCAGAAAGGGGGGAAATCAGGATGTTTCGGCGCCGTCTGGTCACGTTGTGGAGCAGAATGGGTTGAGCTCCGCAGGTTGGCGTAGCCCCGGTTGAACGGGGCAGGCAGACGGTGATGCGGAGCCGAGTGTCTGACCCCAGGGATTTAATACTGGGTTTGGTATTCAAGCTCAATTTCATTTCTCGTTCCCATTCGAACGGCGCGGGGCGCGTAACGCGTTCTGTTCCTGAGCTGGTTCCCTTTCGGCACCCGCAGGTCCGAGAAGCCCAACTGGGATTACCACGCGGAGGTCCAGGCCTTCAGCCACCGGCTGCAGGAAAACTTCGCTCTGGACCTTCTCAAGACTGCGTTTGTTAATCCCTGTTACATCGAAAGCGAGGAGGCGAGGCGCCGGCAGCTGGGGCTGGACAAGGACGCGGTGGCTCTTCAGCTGCAGGACAACACCGGGCTTGCGGAGCGAGGGCTGCGCTTCGCCCGCGCGTACCTGGCGCAGTGCTTTGAAGACGCCTACCCAGAGTTACCTGCAAAGGGCATAGAAGCACTTGTTAATTTTCTTACCAGTCAGGAACTTGTCTCTTATGTGGCTCAAAACCTGTCCGTACAGGACCTGGCGCTTTGCAGGGATTTTCCTGCCCCACCAGACGTGCTGCAGAGGACGTTCCTCGCCGTGGTAGGAGCCCTGCTGGAAAGCAGCGGGCCCGAGAGAACCGGGATCTTTGTCAGGGTAGGTTCATCAAACGCTGGTTTGTACTCGGATGGCAAAAGATCCAGGGAGGTTGGCAGAAGTTTGACAATACCTGTAACAAGACAATTTAACAGTGAGATCTGTTGGTTTTTGGTGGTGGTCAGCTGGGGTTTTCGGGGCTGGGATTTTGGTGGGGTTTTTTTTCATTAAGAAGGCTGATCAAGTACATAAAATCATACACTTTTGGTGTATGATGGTGATACTAATATTTGCTGAAAATTGCTAAGGGAAAGCATTAAATTTCATGCACTGTGCTATCAGATAATTAAATTATTCCATGTGAAATTTCATGTATCTTTAATTTAAAAAACCCCGTTGTATATAAACAGGGATGAGTTCATAGGTTTTGCATGTAGGAGTGCAAGCCCCTGAAGATACTTCATGCAAAAATATTCTATTAAAATTCAGTGTGACAAGGTAGTTCTAGCAGCTATTGTTGTTTCAGTCGTCTTTTTCACTTACTTTAGTTTTGCAATGGAGAAGTGTTTGTTAAAACGTTCTTTCTGGTACAAGACCATTGAGAGGTGTCTTAAGAGCAAGGAGCAGTTTACAGATGAGAGTGATCCAGACAGGTGAAAGACTCGTGGGTTTGCACGTTCCCTTGTATTGTCACAACTCCTCTGCTGTCACAGCTCCTCTCTCAGGCTGGAGCTGTCCCTTGCCTGGGTCTGAGGCTGACTTTGCTCTGGGCACACGTCTGTCAGTGGCTAAACCACAATCAGAGACTCAAGCACTGGGGTGGGGACGGAGGCAGCTTTATCATTCATTTCAGCAATTCATTGTCAGTTGTTGTCTCTTTATACTGTATTTTCATTAATACACCAGAATCTCAAGCCATTAATTATAACTTCTAAATATTCTTGTTTAGGACTTTTTTGTTCCCCAGCTGATTGGAAAAGACCTGTTTGAGATCTGGGAAGTTGTAAATCCTATGGGCTTACTGCTGGAAGAACTGACCAAGAGGAATATCTCTGCTCCAGAACCAAGAATTACCAGGCAGCTGGGAGTCAGCACGGTTCTGCCAGTCTACTTTGTTGGGTTGTACTGGTTAGTGCAATATTAATTTAAAGTTAAATGGGTTTAATTGAAGGAGAGGGGAGGAGGGAAGATGGTCTTTTCCTTTCTACTCTTGCTTTTCGGTCAGGGTGTTCCAGAAAAGAAACCTGATAGTAACTTCCATATAAAATGAGCCTTTTAGGCATTGGCCACAGCTCGCTGTGGTGATACATGAACAGTCTCTGTTTAAAGGCTCCAGAGACTAAACAGGGTGCACCAAAGAGCCTGGGTGTGCTCTGGGTGACCTGACACAGGAACTTTGGGAACAGCAGAACCGCGTGGCTTTGGAGGGACCACAGCTGTGGGGTTTAGGCAGTGTTTAGGCAAGCATAAAGAGACATCAAGGGAGGTGGGATGGAAAAGAGACTCATTTAAGTTCCGGAGAAGCCTTTTAGTGTTCAAATCAACAGCACTGTAAACTGGGCCATAGGAGTGTCTCTGTCCAGGCAAGACTTAGGAAATGCCAGTTGTCCCTGGTGCACTTGTGTCAGGTGTGGTCAGTGCTTGTCCTGGTCTCTTGCCTGGGAGTGACATCGCTCCTGAGGGGCAGAACAGAACCCACATCACTGCTCCTTTCCTAAAGGAGCTGTGGGTAAACACATGGGAAGGCTGCCTTAGCTTGTTCTGCTTTCCCCTGCTTTGGTTTCTGTACCTTCTAAGATGTTTTTTATAAAAAAGAAAGGAACTTTGATTATTTCTCTTGTGGAATCTGTGGTGTCCCTTCCCTGCTCCTATTTAGTGCCCATAGATATTTGTTAAACAGAGCTGAGCACGTAATTCATAACAGAGAGAGCTTCCCTGTCAGCTTCCCTTATGAAGCAGTTTGAAATGCTTCCTTGCCGGGTGGGAGAAAAGACAAAAGTATTTCAGTTCCTGTTTAAGCTAACCAGAGTAATGAGTTTGCATATTTTTATCAGGGCTTAACAAATGGAATGCTGTCAAAGAGTCAGTGCTGTGTTAGGAACCTAAATGAACAGTGTTTTTCTTCCAGGAAATGGACGCATTTCTTATCTGAGTTTCCATTATTGAATGTACCATCAGTTACCTTTGCAGGAAAGACCAACAGAAATGTTTCCGTTGTGTGTAGAAATAGGTATAGAAATCAGTATTCATGGACACTGGAGAAAAAACAGTTTGCTTTATTCACAGTACACAGCAGTGCTCAGGGTTTCATGATGGAAATGGTTGTAATTTTGGTTTTTCTCCCCAAGTGATAAGAAGATCTTAGCTGAAGGCCCTGGTGAAACACTGCTGGCTGCAGAGGAGGAGGCTGCGCGCGTGGCACTGCGGAAGCTCTATGGGTACACAGAGAACAGGAGACCCTGGGATTACTCAAAACCCAAACAAGGATTGGCAGCTGAAAAGGCAGTCAGCAGTAACTAGATGCTAAAAGACATTTCTGGTTTATCTTAAAAATTAATGGCTTCCATGCTGAATATAGGTGTATCTGGAAAAGAAAACACAGTTTGTTTTTTTGGTCTCCAGTGCTTGAAACTTCCAAATCAAATACGATGTTAAATAAAGTCTTTTCCTTTTGCACAATGTTTAATGTTTGCTCATTTTTCTGAATGTAACAGAAGTGCCCTTAGTCTTGAATTTTTGCCTTCTGGCTGAGAAGTTTTTTGTACATCACAGGAGATTGTTTTTAGTGATGTTTAATAATGTGTGACAAAATCTCACTGTACAGAAATAGGTTTCATGAATGCTTCCTTGGATTGTTTGGAGAGGACTGTTTATAAGCTGAGTTGAATTAACATATGCAACATCAGCATTTGGATTGCATCTGGATTCGTGTGTCCTTAACCTTGTGAAAACATCAAGTATGATGATGATTTTGACACTCTTGGGATCCAAACTTCTGAGGTCTCACTGCTTTCATACAAATTTACTTGCCATGCACATTGGTTTCTTTTGTTGAAGCATGCTCTGGAAGATTTTTTAAATTGGTAAAAATGCCTCTATTGCAAAATGAGAAATAAGTGAAAATAAGGATCATGAAAGCCTGAACCTGAAGAAACTGGAGAACATGATTTAATGATAGGCTGTAAGATAAGCTTTTTATTTTTTCCTCCTTTTTCTCTTTTTGGTACTTTTCGTGTTTAGTCCATGTACTTTGATTTAAGCAGTCACATGACTGAAGTATTGGATTCAGTGAAATCAGTGTTTGTTTTGTTTGCAGCATCTGTAACTTTTAATGTAACTCTAAATGAATGGAAAGACACTTAGGAATAATTCAGATACCTGCATGATATTCCTGTTAAATATCATAGAAACTCAGCATGTCTACGAGAGGGCAACAGATGTGTAAGAATTGTGGCGCTTTTGGAATAATTTTCTTAAAAAATGAGTGAGAGTCTATTACAAACTGGACTGAGCCCTGCAAGGAAGAAGCTGGATGTAGGACATCTGTTCAGGAAGTGTTTCCTGCTTTATCCCATCGTGAGCACTGATTGTAAAAGAAGACCCCAGGTAAATAAATGTGCCTTCACTCATAGGAGGGGAGAAATCAGGCAGGTGGCCATTCATCCAAGCTTGATACTGCTGTCCATTGCAACACATCCTTTGCCTTTGGGCTGCAGGATGGATTTAAGGAAGGACACTTGGCAGCTAAAGGTCCTGGCTGCAGCTGTGGCTACTGGGCAGGTCTGTACTGTGACAGGGAGTGCTGGCTCTGTTAACCCAGTGGACACATTTATTGGTGTTCTCAAGCAAAAGGAGTCTGTGTGTGACACCCGAGTGTCTCCAGCACTCAGTGTCAAACGCTGGTGTGGCTGGAGAGCAGCAAGACCTTCCTGCTGCCTCTGGCATGGGAGGTCACATGAGTGAGAGCTGGAATACAAAAAGGAGGGCAGAAAGATCAGCCCAGCATAAAATATGCATAAAACTGCTTGTGTTAAATGAAAAATTCAAGCTGGGCAATCTATTACCACTTACATAAGCAAAGCCAATAAGGTCACTATATTCCAGGGGAATAATAGCAAAATGTGAAAAGATGGTAAAATTACTCATGCTATTTTTAGTTGCCAGATGAGGTTATTGCTCTTTACCTATTTTAAAAGGACAATAGTGAAGGTGGCTTTTTTTACAGCCAAAGTTACCTACTATTTTTATATACATATTTATGTATTTTGAGGTAGAGAAGTAAATTTCAGTCAGTTTACCTTTAAAAATTATTAAGATCTGCTTACTGTAGCTTTATAGTTTGGAATGTGGGTGTAAGTCCTAGGAGAAGTGGATTACTGAATACTGTTCTGGTAAAAGCTGAGTGATGCAAGATAAATCAATTTACTGTGTGGCACATGTATGGAATGTATTGAGAGCAAATGAAAAGACAGTTTGGGGACACGGAAAGAAAGGACTGGGTTTTTTATAGAGGTGTGACTGAAAAAGGAGTTTTTGTAAGAAAATGTGTCCTATTTTCAAGTTTCTAAAGGTCAGAAAAGCGTTTCATATGGTATCTGTGCTTTAAGTTCACACACTCAACATACATTTCAGGATTTACAGCTGTACTAGTGGGATCATTTACATACTTCGAGTTACTAACCTTCTTCCTTTTTTTTCGAATCAGTAGCCGTAAATCACATTTAAGTGGTGTTAAAAGATTTGTAAGATCTACAGAAATCAGTATCTACAAAGTGTGGTGCAGATGGCAGCTCAGAAACATTGTTCATGAAATTCCATGGCAGTTTTGTCTGAAAAGTGCTTTTTGAGCTGTTTCCATTGGTGCTGAGTACAAGTGCATTTATGTCTCTCAGCACTTGTTCCTTTCACAGTCACATTTTATTTATCTTTCAGAGAGACAGTAGATTGAGCAGAGTATCAATAATGACTGACAGAAAGGAATCAGGACAGTTTATTCTTGCAACCCATTGAAGAACTCAGTGATTATTGTTATAAAAACTACGTTTGTAAACTCAACGGTAGGAAAGGCTAGTAACCTAAACTTGCTTTTTCTTAAAATGTGTGAATGGTCTTGGATTACTGTTTCTGTCATCTATATCCTTGGTCTTTTTTTTTAAATGTTGTAGAAATAATTTTATGTTGAGAAAGGTAAGTTCTATTTCACTGGTCCCAACTAAGTAATTGGTGAAAAAAGGAGTAAGTTGCTTCTGTTCTCTTCTGTTCTCAGTTTGTGCCCTTGCTCCTGTGTCTCAGCAGTTCAGTGATGTGACTGAGCACCCAGTTCTACCTCCTTGCTTTCAATTGCAGCTTCTGGTTACAATAACCAGATATTTTGCTGCAATTTTCTCTTAACAAAAAAAAAAAAAGTTCAGGAATAATTCTTAATTGTTGCTGTGACTTAAAGGCAGGAGATGAAAACACAATCATTTCGCAGTTACCTCTGTGTTAATTCGGAGTTTGAAACTGCTGGTGAAAAGTCAAAGCTTTTACTGGTTTATGACATTTACTTTGTATTTCTTATAATAATCTCTTGGGTTTTATGATAAATCATAAATTTAAATGAGATGCTCTGGTGTTATGCTGCTATACAAAGCCATGAAGAATTCAAAACATCAAAAGATGTGTTGTCGTGTTTTCCCGGGCAGAGGGAGGGGATGATGCAGTACAGACATTAGAAGAGCCCTACTTTTTCCTTGGCCTTAACTTTACTGAGTGCTCTGGTAACTTTAAAGAGGCTCTGAACTATTTGGGTTCTCTTACATCAGAGCTTTGAAGTTTAATATTGAGAGATACATTTAGTGTCGAGAAGCAAACACTTCTTAACAAGGACAGATCGGTTTTATCTTTCCAAATCAATTCCCAGGTGTAATGGCACTAGTTTTGCAGGTTTCCCATTTCAGCTTGCCTAAGAAATTAAAGATCCAGTGCTCACCAGCTGGTCAGTAAATAGCCCCTCCTGTAGTGTAAGGCTGGAGAGTGGGGAATGGCTGCTCTGTGTGACAGAATCAGAGCGTTATTGAAGGCCCTTGGTGATTCCTAAATCACAGGCACACCGCAATGCAGCTCTTCATGGTGCACATAAAAACTGGGCTGCTCTTCTTTGGGAAAAGGGTAGCTCTAGGGAGAAGGTAAACATCATCATCCTTTTCTATTTTTGTGTAAGAAGTGTAATGTTTCTCCCAGTCTGTGGCAGCTGTGCTGGGGACTGTGCTCTTGAACTTACAGGTTTATATTAAAACATGTTAATTTTGGACACATTAAATCTTTTGCTCCTTTTGCTCCAGCCAGGGACAATTACAGAACCTCGCTTTTCTGATACAGAAATTAAAATTTATGCTCTACCTCTGGAGCTTTTCACTGCCAGTTGTTCTCACTTGTTCTTTATCAGAAGAAATCCTGATTTTATTGATGTTGAGGAATTTTGCATTTAATTCCAATGAGATTAAAATTTCATTGAGTTTTGAATGTGCTTGAGAGCTCCCCTTTAAGGGGCATCTCAATAGCTGTGCAGTCCTGTGTTTTCCCTTAATCAGTCTTGGATGCCTACATAAATCAGAGCAACATTTGTTTCTCTAACTTGAGTAACATTTTCAGATTAATTGTTACCTGACCTTTTTAGTTTAGTCCTGAATGTACCCTTTTGGTTTAAAGCACCTAATTTTGTTACTTTATGTAGGAAACCAAATTGTAGTGCATCAGTAGGTAGGTGTGTCTATTAAACATTATATTTTCAGTAGTAATTTATATAACCTGGCCAGTAATTATGTAGCATTTCTGAATACTAAAAATATGCAACTTGCAGAAAAATTCTAAAAAAATGTTTTGATGTCTGCCTTCAAAGAAGTTTAACACTGTTTAATCCAAGTTGTTTCAGTAGACAATGGTGAGCTGTAGTCCTTTGCTCCTGGCAGGAGATTCCATAGTTTATGATTCCCACATATTTAGCCAAGTACTAAATCAAATATTCAGTTTTTCAATGCCAGTGTATTTGTGGCTTTTTGTAGGCTCTACTGTGCACTTGGGTGGGGAGGAAAAGTGCCCCTGGCAATTTTTCAACCTTAGAAAAGGGAGAAATTAAATACTTTTGACTGGTACAGGAGATCAGTTTCTGAAGTTATTAAGTTTGGGAGTTTTAAAATGTTTGGCTCTCTCTTATTTGACCAGTTCTAGAGAATGATGCCACATAGCAGGTAGTAAATGAGGATAGACCCACTGCCACGTTGAGACAGTGGTTTTGTGGGGACATATCCAGATTTGGGATTAATATCTCTGAGGTAATGCAGGGGATATTGCCAGGTCAAGCAATTAAGCCAAGTGGAATAAAAAAATCAGTGTGCTTTCCTCGAGGCTGAAGGAAACACACGGGTGGAGCACCACTGCCCTACATTAGACCTAAACCTATGAGAGAAAATTAGGAGTAATTGGAGGTCAAAGATTGCATTCTGAAACCTGTTCTTGTGGAGTATCTCCTTCACAGAGCCAGTTCTGCAAAATGAAGAAAATACTGCTGAAACTAAGGAAGTGTCACAGAGTTAGTCGTGTAAGAGGAGGATTAACCAGGGGAAGCATTCCCACCACCAGAGGGCAAGGATTTGTTTAAAAGTTCTGGCTTTGTTATAAAAAGAATCCAGTTACTTTAGTGGTTATTTCAGTTGCACTAGGAGGCACAGCTTTATCCTCTAAGTTACTGGCAAAAACATCGGAGTTTAGCATGACAACAGAACAAAACAATTTGTGAAAATAATTCCAACATCAGAGAATGTTTAAGAAGGAAAGTACTCCAGAGAGAATGGCTTCATTAATTGAGCTAGTTGGATGTTAATGGAAATTATTTTCTTTAATTTCAAGTGATGGGGAATGCAAATGTTTATAAAATACTTTTTTATAGTCCATCAGGAAAAATACAGTTGCCTAATCTGAAAGTGTGTCTGAAGGTTTCCTATTCCATTACACGGACCTTCTGATTGAGTAACGACTGTGGCAATGAGCTTGGGAGAGCTACTTTTATAATTTGATTAGGTTTTCGTTACTAGGGAGCTGATGGGTTTAGATTTGAGTGATTCCTCTGTCATTTTCTGTTTATAATATCAGAGTGCAGTTCAGTTTTCTTTCATGTTGCTTTTGCAGTAGAAATATATGTTAAATATTTAATTTCTATCTCAAATATCATGTGATGCTATTTCAGCATGTTTTCAGTCAGGCAGTTTTCAACAACCTGTGGCCACCAGGCAATGAGACAACAATTGGAGAAGAAAAAAAAAAGGATGACATTCATATTGACACTTAGCAGATCCCCCCATGGCAATTCATTATTGCTTCTACTGCTGCTCTGATTACTTTAGAATTAATTTAGATTCTAAAGAATCTAAAGGGGCTGGATGTGTGGGGCCCACACGCCCACAGTTTCACTTCAACACCCACAGCATTGCCCTTTTTTTCCCAGCTGCTGGGAATCTGCCCTGACAATGTCCTGTGGCTGCAGGCACGATGTCCAAGTGAGGTTTGTGAGGATTTCCTTGATTCAGGCTGTGTGCTCTATGACCAGCAGGCAGACTGCTGAAGTTCATGGAAATCTAGACCAGTAGCAAACTGTTGATTATTCCCAGGTTTCAGAATTAGGTAATTTATTTCATGGTTTGTTTTTTTTGAAAGTTTCTTGTTGATTTTATTTCAACTGCCCACTGCAAGCTTGGCTATAAGATCAAGTGTTTGGGAGATGATCATGGATCAGGTTGAATTTGGTTGATCTCATGTATAAAACCAGGCTATTTAAAATTAAGTTTGAATTTTTTTTTAATTGGAGTACTATACTCATCATTTCCTAGTAACCAAAACCATCAGGGATTAGATAATAAATAATAGATAGTAAATAATAGATAATAAATAATAGATAATAAAAATAATAAAGTTTGATAAAATTTGGAATAAGCTTCAAAATTTTTCTTTAGAGAAAAACTCGCCCTGTTGCAGAAAGGTTTTGTTGCTAGTGACAGTACACACCACTGAGTTATCCGACTCTTACTAGATAATTTTTCAGACCTGCAAGGAATAATTTTATGCTTCAAGATAATTTCCAGTTTTGAAGCATAACAATACATCATTTAGGATGAAGATGTCATTCCAAAGAGCTGTGACAAATGGTAATTTGGATTTCATTATACATGGGCATGACACTGGCTGTGGAGAGGACCGAGGGCAATTGTGGGCGTTGCCTGGCAATGCTGAGAGGCTGCAGCAAAGAAACGAAACACATGGTGCTTCAGAGCAAAGCTGGGACTGCAGAGAGTACTCTGAACATTGACTGACTGTTTATAAGGAGAAAATACAGAAAGAACTAAGCCTTTTGGCAGGTGGGTTTGAGCAGTGATCTCTGTCCAGGAGTGTAAAATGAGTTTACCCTGGGAAATGCTTAGGTCAGTATCAATGGAAACTTTTCAGTAATTACTATGAAACCTTTCAGTGTTAATTGTTCCTTTGCTGAAATTGGTTTAGTTTTGAATGATTGCACTCCTAATCAGCAAAGCTGTAGTGTGCAGCAATGCACAAAGCTCCTCCATCTCCTCTATCTCCTGCCTGCACGTGTCCCCATGGCAGCTGGGGAGATATCTGTGGGCACAGAGGGACGTGCAGGGAGGGGACAAGAACCTGAAGGTTTCAGAGCAGTATTTATAAGCTGGCTATGAATACATCAAACCAGAACAATTGGAAAGCTGGACCTTAATTTAATAAGTACTGGGGTCTGAAACAACCACATACAAAGAGGAGCAGGATGTAAAACCTCTGTGTGTTCGTAAAGTGGATCTTGATAATTTAGGAAGGTTGGGGTAAACTGAGAAGAAAGATCTAAGAAAGTTAATACTAACAGGGTTACAAACTCTAACAATTACAAGAGACTTGATTAAAAATCCTACTTTGTAAGAAATACTATGCTTCCCTAACAGCTTCTGTAATACTTTTGTTTCCATATTTGTGATGATTTATTAACTGCTGGGTTCCTTCTCCCTACCAATTTTCCTCATCCATGGTAGCCTAGAGAACCTTGTTGGCGGGGGTCTTTTCCATTTGTATAAAATCTCTAGCACATCAGGGGTGTATTTCTCAAATTCCTGTGTTCATGTCAGTAAGACGCTGATATTTCTGCTGCTGTTATCCCAAATTTCTCATTCACTGTGCTGTTTCAGAGTATTTATTAATTCTCTTGCTTGTCCACAAACCAAACCAAGGTTTTGTTCTATTCAGGCTGCAATAATGTTCTGAACACTTACTTTTTTCCCATTTCCAAAACACAGTACGTGGAATATTACTATGCACAAAATGCCTTAATTATTCATTTGTTTCTGGTGGTTGTTTTGTTGCTGGATTTTTGTTTTGTTGTTTTGGGGTTTTAAAAAAAAATTATTTAAACATGTAACTAGTAAATATTAAATATTCCTGTCATGTAATGAAAAATGCTTCTTTTTCATGTTGTCATTTTGGTTAAGTCACATGAAGATAAGCATTTCTCTTTTTTTATCTCCTGGTTAAAAAAGAGTTTTTCTAATTGACAAATGCTTTCAAAATCAACCTTCTCAGTTGAAATTCCCACACATTGTTCCCAAGAGACATGTCTGTCATTGCCGCTTCACCAGAGAATGCATTCTTGAAAGAAATCCTAATTTTTTTACAGCTGTTTGTAACTACAAGTATGGTTTGCAGTGTTAAAACAGTTCAAGGCAAGACACTGCAGGTGCTCTTGCTGTACAGAAGGTACAAGAAGCCTGAATGCCAGGGGATTCATTTTTCTTGTTAAACTGGTTATTCTAAACAATTTGAAGGATTTTTTTGTACTTCTGAAGCAAATGACATGGAGAGAATGTGCTAAACCATTACTAGGTTTAGCATTATTTTTCCCGTGTATGGATTGAGATTATGCTTCTCCTGCAGAAAACCTCCCCCAAAAGGATATTTGCAGCTACCAGGGATTATCCATATCCACTCACTGCAACTGCAGGAGCCTGTGCTACATTCTCTGGGGGATCTTTTTGTCTGTTGTGCATCTTGTTAGTGCTTTTATCTGTTAATGCTACCAATCCTAAAGCCCTTCTTGCTGTAGTTTGAACAAGATAAATTCTCAACGATTAATGGAAAAAATCTTGGTGACAACATCTCAGATTTTAAAATTACAGTAGTGAGAAACATTGCACTAAAGGTCATAGAATCGGGCTTCTTTTTGTAGTTGTCCTCTAAAATATTTTCTTTCAGAAATGGGGTGACTGAAGAACTTCATTTTCCCCTATTCACATTACAAAGATTATCTTCTATATTCTTCTATTTGAATGTCTGACATCTAAAAGCTCTATTTCCTAAATTTCCCTCTTTTGTTATGTCCATCTCCATTGCTTTCCTTGAAGATACTGTTCTTTTTCATCCCATTTCAAGTCCAAATGGATGTTTCCATGATGTTTAGCTATTCTGACACTTGTTATATTCATTGATTTGTGCAGTGGAGTGTACAAAACTTTGTTTATCAGGCAAGATTCAAACATTACTACATTGGAGTCACTGATTTGCAATCTCAGTGTTTCATGCAGTGCATGACAGGTATTTCGTGACTTGTCTTGGCAACTGTGACTCAGTGCACCTTTTTTCTTTGTTTTTGTCCTTTTTCATTCTTTATATAATCAGGTTGCCTTAGAGAATTAGAAAGTTATGGACCTGTTTTCTAGATTCCAGTTGTAGACACTCCTTCAGGATTACCACAAGCACTGAAAGATGTCTGCTCAGAACAGTTAATTCTTACTCTAGTGTTCCCCAAATGAGCCCTCAAGTGGTGTTTATTAAAATAAATAAAATTCTAGAGAAGTATGAAGGAGAATATATGAGTTCTGTAAAGTGTGGGCAAATAAAAGAACACTGGCTGAATATGCTATTTCTCCTATCTATTTTAATATTCTTTCCCGCACTGAAGATATTTGTGAAATTACCTGTAATTCTTTTTGCCCAATCTGAGGCACTTCTAAGACAGCACTAACCAATAGCAGTTTCCACAAATTAGACTGACTAATCAATAATTTAGATTCATTAGTGGAAAGGAATGAAGGCTTCTCTTCACTCCCATGGGAGTTTTACAGAAAACAGACAGGAAATGCTCATCATCAAGTGGAAAAGGTACTGAAGAATTGAATACACTTCAAAATACACTGGGCTTTAAATACAAATCTCATTTATATGTTAAGAAATAATAAGTTTTTAACTTTAATGTGAAAATTAAGTTGTTCCTTCTCAGAGAGCTGGGAGAGCATTTCCTGGTGCAGTAGTTTATGTAGCCAAATACTACAGAATACTCCTGTTGGGGTTTAGATGTCTGTTTAGATTCTGTCTTTCCCTCTTCTAAATGAGAACCAAAAGTTAGGAGTTGAACTGTCTTTTCACCATTGAGTTTTGTCTTTCACATGTTTGTCTCCTAAAGCTGGGGTTTTTTGCATCCTTCTCAGTTTGTTTGTATCAGTCCACAACTTCTTTCTTCTACCCATAAACTCTGGGCTGCCCAGTGTATTGCTAACATTCCTGAGGGATGTTCCAGCAAAAGTAAAATATTATATGACTTACCATTATATTTCTATTGCTGTTATAGGATCAAATATGAATATACTCACTCTGTGGCTTAAAGGGTTCTCTGGAATGTTCCTCTGAAAGGATGCATGAAACAATCATTACCAAAACTTCTCTGACAGTTTACAAAGCATCATTCAACGACAGGGTCTTATAGATTAATGGTAAACCAATACAAAACAAAAATCAGTCATAGAAACATTGGCACATAATCTAAAAATAAGTGTACTGTAAAGATGAACTTAAAAACTAAGTGCATTCACCTTGCATAAAAGTTATTCCTATGACAGATATTTTGCCTTCACTGCAACTGTATATAGTCATGTTCTTTCCACTACCTAGTCTGTGATTACAAACTGGAATATGATCTTGTGCACTTAAGGCATGATGGAAATTCAAGAACTGTGTCAAATAAAGGGGCAAGGTTGAAATATTGATAACCTTTCAACATCACTGGCCAATCAAGAAAGCAGGAAGAGAATCATATGTTGACTGAAAATCATTTCCTACCTCATATTACTCCAAATGAATTGGTGTATGTCACACAAATAAAACATGACATTAAAAAAATACAGACCACTAACTTGTTCATTACAAAAATCTCAAGATGATGTGACTGTGCCTTTCTCTTTATGGTGAGGCCAGTTTCTTATTCATAGCTGTTATGGGTAAGAGCAGGGCTTTCCATCATTTACCTTTTTTTACTATATTAATGTCATAGCAGTGTGTGGGAAACGTCCAAGGGAAATGGCATCGCAAGTAAAGATAATGTAATTTAATCATATTTGTCTGACCATTTTCTTGCATTAAATTGTCCAGATTTAAATAACCGTCAACAGGCAGTATGATTTATATAATCATTACTATGACTTCCTCCTGTTCTGATCTCTTACCAAAATGTATCTATTCATTAATAAAAAGCTACTGCTTGAATAAGGCCAGGCACAGACACACTAATTTATGCTCAGAGGACTGAATAGAGCACATCAGCGAATGTTCTGGCTGTGTTCGTTCCTAGGATTTTCAGAAAGCCCTTCATATACAAATATTGAGGTAGCAGTTTACCACCGAGCCGATATGCCTAATCCCAGGATTAATTCTGGATGCCCATCAGTGGTGAAGCAAGATGGATTTAATAGCCCATTAGCCTTTCAGCATGATAATTTTCACGTCACTTATCCTGCTGGGTTAATTGCTTTAAAGTGGATATTATTGACCTCAATCCTAGTGGCAAATAGAGAATGTCTTATTCATCTCCCAAATGTACATTCTTAGACTCTTGTTTCTTTTGGTCCTGAGAATAAATCCCCTAGATTATGTGTTTGTATATTATAATTTATACCCTATTGGCCCATATTTAAGAGCTTACCAAACATCTTTCAGATATTATTAACCACGACTGGAATATTAAATTCTGTTTCTTATGTAAAGAGGAATGTTGCAAGCATAAAAAAAATAATTGTTTTACCTCTTGTTAAGAAATTAATTTTAATGTGAAAAGCTGTAGCAGGGGCAGCAGGGATTAAGCACTTTTGGAATAAACAGCTGGCCAGTATATTTCCAACTGCAAAAGTCTGGTCATTAGAAGGAGAGAATGAAGAATAAATTGGGACACAGAAGCTGAAGGAAAGGAAATTTGGGTTCTAGGGTAGAGAAACAGAAAAATATATGAAAAAGAAAATCAAGGAGTAAAACTGAAAAGTAGAGGTTTTGTTCATGTGTATTATTTGTGGATCTTTTCCTTTAGTGACTTAGAGAAAACACAGGCCAGCTGCCTTGAGGGAATTAATGCTAGCTGTGAGCAGCAGAAAAATAGGAAAAACAGGAGTGGAAGAGGAGCACAAGTTGTATTATTGCTTGGGGAAGGTGAAACAGGGCTGGAAGTTACTGTAGCCGGCTTTTAGATCTGTATGTGTCAACAGTGTTACACATACAGTTATACATAGGTCCTTGGATTCCTTAAGCACTGGTTCCGGAGGGAAACAGGAGGTAAGATTTAGATACTTGATTGTACGAACTCAAGGTTTGGAGCAGGTGAGCCCACAGACTCTAGAAGAACCCAAATCCCACAGATCTCATTTGTAACACGGTACACGGTGTATCCTCACACACCCCCGAGGTCTCATTCTGTAGTTTCCTGGGGTAAATTTGCTTTATAAGATACAGAATGGGGAGGTTTGACGTTTACAAAAAGGGCTTTCTAAACCACATTAATGTAATTAATTTCTAAAGCACATAGGTAATTTATCCACTAGTGTAAGCCTATCTTGGTTTGATAGGCTTATCAAAACACCAGAATAATGGCAGAACCGTTTCTTCACAAAACAAATTGGAGCCATAAGATTCCTACTGAACTTTCTGATTGACTTAAACAGTGCTAGGATTTTCCCTGGGAGCTCAGTTCTACACTTTACTGACAATGACAATGTCAATGACAGTGATGTTGTTTTTATTAGCAGCTGATTCTGTGTGACATTCACGTGAGTACAGTCGTGACACGAGCAGTCGAAGCTGCATGTTCTCGCTTCAGTTACAAACCACCTTTGACTCTGGTTGAAACAAAACCTGACTGCATGTAGCAACTCTCTGCTGCAGCAGGTGTGTGGCCAATCACTGCTTTCCAAAGGATTTTCCAGGAAAAAAAAAAAACAGCTTGTTTTTTAACCTTCATTTTTTTTTTTTCCCTAAATTTAGGTCATCTGCTTTAGGTCGTTTAGGTCATTGGCAAAGGTACAATGTTAGCATGTTTCGTAAAAGGCAAAATAAATGAAACTTTCTGAATAACAAGAATATCAGCAGTTCATAGAGAAGTGAAAAATCAGAGGAAGCAGTGAGGATTTGGTCCTTATAAGACTGGAAATATTTCCTGTTTACTTTTAAGAATGTTATTTAAGCATTGCTGATTATTTAGTGATGTTTGTTTCACTATGAACAGCTCTTGCCACCCATACTAGGAAAAACATGAGAGCATTGCCTTCTGTGTTTAAAACAGAACTGGTTGATCAGCTCCTGTAAATTAGCACATCCAGGGGAATCAGAAGGGGAATGACAGATTACTGATGCTGAACACCTAGTCCTAGATTTTTAAACGAAAACTGTGAGGAAAATACAATGGATAAGATCTTGCTCCTGTGTGTACTGATGTCAGGGGCACAAAACTTGACCCTAAATACATTGGGAATCATTAAACCTTAAAAGATTTTAAAAATACATAGTGTTGCTGGGGCATTTTGTAAATGAAATCACTGAAATATAAAGTGCATTGACTTTATTTTTTTAACATTGATTTTGCACACTGTTGAGAAGTATTCCTTTAGGCACCTTTGTGTGGAACAAACGTATTTTGTGGATCAGACGCTGATTGGGGTTTCCTCTCGGGTACCATATGGACGTGACTGCTGGCTCTGCTCTCACCCCGATGGGGGAGCGGCCAGCCGGGCACCAAATTCCCAAAGGGAAACTGCATTTCTCACCTCCGTCCCAAGAAAGCCAGACCCCCGTGAGGGTGTTCTTCTCACAAATCCCGCTACCTGCCGCAATCAGCACTGACGATCGTCACGGAACCTGGGCCACCCCGCTGCCACCAGCCCGTGCCCTGGGTCATCCCCACCGCCAGGTCCCCCGGGCACCCTCTCTGGGAGCGGGAGCAAAGCCCCCGACGGGACCGGGAACGCCTCCGCTCTCGCCACGCACCGTGACTGAATTTCCAGACTTTTGGGACTCAGAGGAACACCGGCAGCGCTGGGGCGGGGGCGAGGCGGGTGGTCGCTCTTTCACGGAGCATCTCCCGCTCTCCCCAGCCAGCCTGAGACCACCGTCCGCGTGGGGCTGAGGGGCGGCGGGGACGGCCTGGCGCTCACCCCGCGGTGTGAGGGGAACTGCCCGCCCCGAGCATCCCGCTGAGCGGGGGGGCGATCCCCTCCTCCCCGAGAAAAGGCTAACTGCACTTTTTATTGATATTTTTCCATCGGGATTCTCCACAGAACTGACCCCCCGGCCCTCTCCCCCCGCCCCGCCGGGTCACGCGGGGTGACTCGGCCCCGCCGGAGGCGCCGCCCCGGGCCGGGGTCGCGGCGTGAGGGAAGGCAGGGAATGTAGCGCGTCCTCCCAGGCGACAGGGGGCGCTGCAGCCGGCGGGCGCGCAGTGCTCCGCCGCCGCCGCCATCTCCTCGCTGAGCTCATAAAGGTGTCGCGCA
>VZRQ01005820.1:3938719-4025857 GCA_013397975.1 Machaerirhynchus nigripectus | reverse complement strand
CCCGGCGCCGTGCCGGGCCGTCCCTCGCCGGCGGGGCCATGGCCGCGAGCGCCAAGCGGAAGCAGGAGGAGAAGCACCTGAAGCTGCTGCGGGAGATGAGCAGCCTCCCGCCCAACCGCAAGTGCTTCGACTGTGACCAGCGGGGCCCCACCTACACCGACATGACCGTGGGCAGCTTCGTGTGCACCTCCTGCTCCGGCATCCNCCGGCATCCTGTGAGTGAGTGCGGGCGGGGACCGTCGGTTCCATTCCCCCGGCACGGGTGACCTCCGCCCCCGGCCGCCGGGGGACGCGTCCGCAGGGCGGCGGCGGCCGGGCGGTGCAGCCCCACCGCGGGTCTCGCTGCGCCGCCGCTCCCTCTGCACTCGCCCTTCCTGCTGCCGGCTTGGCCATGTCGGAGGCCAGCGGGCGGGGGGCTCTCCCGGGGAAGGGAAGGAGGCCGTCGGGAGGCTTTACTGGGCGCGTTCGCTGGAAATCCCCGTCGGAGCCCCCGGTGCGGAGGTGGCGGCCGCTGGCGGGGTGTGCGGGGCTGGGGCGCACGGCAGCCCCGCGGGCCGGAGCTGATCCTGGGGAGATTTCTCCGGCACGTAGGGGGAGCGCGCACGGGAAGCGGGAGCACCACCACCCATTGGACGTGCCGGAGGGGTGGTTAATTAAACAAGTGTGCGAGAATACTTGTGGAAAGGGAAGGGGCACGTGGCTGAGCAGTTCACTGTCATGACAGCCTTGAAGATGCGGGGATACTAACCCTGTCGTGAATACGTTTACAGATGCTACTTTAACGTTAAGTTAAACCACCAGTGTAGCTTTATGTGTATCAAGTTATGCTTGGTGGTAGTTTGTAAGACAACTCTTTAAGCTGTCAGTCGATAAACTCTAGCCCCGGTAGTTTGAGAGACCTGATCTAGTAGAACGTGTTTGGGTTTTTTTCCTCCACCATCGATTATTTCCTACAAACGATATATATAAACCTTGGAAAGGGATTGGCTGTGATAACGTGATTGCATTTTTCCTGTTCCTCATTCCTGTATGGGCCTCCCCACTACTCCTCCCTTTTCCACCCATCCTCCTCAGAGATAGTGTGTATGAAACTAAGAGTTGAGGTCAGTCAGTTGTGACTTTCAGTCACATATCCATAATTTGGGGGAAAGACCCTGCTGTCTTCAGTGCTACTGTCTCTTTAGCCATATCTGTTTGCTTTTATATGATTCTGTAGCATTGTGCTAATGGAATGGAGCAGTATCAAAGAGTAACCAAAGAAGTAATAAATAGTACGTCAAAGGATACAGATTGGTGTTTTGTAAGGGTTTGAGTTCATAAGAGGCATTTAGGAGCCTGAACTAATTTCTGTACCTTCACTACCCCAAACAGGCCTTCCAAGTAAGGTCTGGTGTTTTAGAACAAAGTTGGTAATTATATTGAAATGCAAAACAAAGTAAATATGTTAGTCTTTGCTGAATTTACGTGGAACGAACTGCCTTTTATACTAATAGACAGCTAATTAGACTTGGGGTTCTTCTACTTTGTGTAGACTTCTGAACAGATGACGCAAATACAGAAAATACATTTAGGTTGTGAAATGGAAAAGAGACTCTAGTTTTTCACACATACATGCCAGTCAATCAGCCAGCTCTGGCTATTGTTTGCTCTCTTAGCAAACTGTTATTTGTGCTGGCATGTGAAACTATTTTAAGCTACTGCACTGAGCTTATTTAATGGTTGCACATGTTCTTACTGGGTTAAACTGACAGCGTGATAAAGTTGCACCGTCAGAGTGTTTGTTTTTATTTTTCAGGCTTCTTAACCTTTATAGACAAATACATTGTGAATGCTGCTGAGATGCTCAGCGTGGGTTCAGAAGGGTCTGTTGCTTTTATCTGTTGGCTGGGAGGTATGGACCACTGAAGTGCATAGTCCAATTTACAGCAACTGAAAGGATGTACAGGCAGTGAAACAGCTCATAAGCAGGGGACGGCTGCCACTTGATGTTAAGCTGACCATCATTTGGATGTTACCATGATTAAAGGAGGAAGACTTAGCAAAAACATGGTTAATGTATTGGTATTACAGTAAAATGCAAATAGCTCTTTCTTTCTAAATATGCAGTGTTTTTGTCTTGCTATAAAAAAGCAACCACAAACAACATGTTTGGTTCTTACAGCTAGTAACACCTACACTTACAGCTGGAGTAAAGGACTGTTAGGAGGACTTCAAGCTTCCCTCTAAAATAAATTTGGACTCATTCTTTCATGTTAACTTGGAAAAGCTTCCATAAATTTTGTGTGCAGGATCATATGCCTTGGTTAATAACTTAGGACCTAGTGAGTGGGATATTTTTGTTAATGATGAGACTTGGTGTAGGTCATGTCTATTTCATAACTAGAAACTTATTTTTAACACTTCTGTCAAAACAGTCCTCCATACAACTTGTTTATTTCCAAATGCTTTTCACTGTAGAATTCCACAGTGTAGGGAAATGACTGAGGAACAAACCACGTAATGGCAAATAAGTGTAAAAGTACTGCTGCTTCTGTAGTTCTTAATGGTTGTTTGCGTTCTGCCTCATATTACTTGCTTTACTGTAAGGCTTTAATAATCTTAGTACTTTATCTTGTTTATGTGCTATGTGAACGACTCGCATTCCTTCTTATTTTAATTAATTTTTTCTAATCTGGTACAGGAAGTATTCTTGGAGTCAAGTAGACTAGTTTTTTCAAGTATGAAGTGCCCAATGCAAGATTAAAATACTAGTAGGTTAAAAAGTCTCTTTCAGAAAGGTTTGTCAGTTAATTAAAAGTGCTTACTAACATCAGTATCATCTTAAATAGGCATGTTATTCTAGATACAGTTAACTCTAAACTTCTTAAAACTGTGGTGTAACTTTTTTTACAAGTTTTATGAAGTGTTTATCCATTGTCATGGCAAGGACTGTCTTTCCACATCCAAAACCTTAATTCTGGATCCATCCTGAACTTCCTTTAAGTATTTCATTTGTATCAAAAGAGTGATGCTATATATTACTAGATTTAGCTTTAAAAAGCTACTATTCCCTCTATTGTTTCCCAAAATAGTATGTCTAGCTTGTTCATATGCTGCTAAAAATGATGACAGAACTAGTGGCTTTGCTAAAAAGATCTGTTTCTGACTTAAATGTTGAAGGTGAGTCTTGTCAAGTCAAAAGTATGAATGACAGGAGGTTTTTTTCCGTAATACCTGGGGTTTAAGTGACCTTATCAGATCACATTTTCCAGAGCAGTTTTGCTGTGCAAAATGGTGCATGCAGGAGAAAGTTCATGCACAGTGGTGTGAATTTGCTTCCTCTTAAAATACTTCTGCTTGTCCCCTGTGTTTAAATTCTTCATGTGGGAAAAAAAGTGTGCTAGCATCACACAAGCTACTGCGACTTTTTGGTGTTGTACAAGAATATAGGATATCTGGAACTATACACACAATCATTTCTGCCCTGAGAGCGGGAGGAGGTGCTCTGGAGGAGCAGTGTGCTCAGGTCAAGGATTACAGTCACACACCATGGGAAGGTTTCTCTTTATTACAGCAAACCCACATCTCGGGAAATGTTGGCAGGGAGATTCTTTTGGTTTTACAGAAGTCCTTTGATTCAAAGGATTATGTTGGTAGCTATAACTCTTGTTTTCCTGGATGCTCCCATGTGGCCTGCTGACAGTGACATCCTTCCCTTTGTCTTATCAAATGCCTCTTTGCCTTGTATCTCAGCTGTCTGTGCATCTCTGCTTTCAAGCACTTCTGTAGAACTCGCAGTCAGCCCGCTCCCAACTTTGATAAAAAGAACATGTTTTTCAATTCGCCAATGGAAAATATCACTGTTTGATTAAGAGTCCACTTGCATGTGTTTTTTAATAGATAATTTTTTTGTTTAATCTTGACTCTTTTTTATATCTGCTAATGTGATAACTAAGGCACTGCTACCCTTTCTCTCACTGCCCTCTTAATTCCCTCCCTCCCAACTTACTAAGGAAGTCTCTTGTCCAGCAACAAGGAATGTTTAGAACATACAGGTACCTTGAGAAATGCTAAAGCCCTTTTTTGCTATTTTTTACAATTATTGGCCTTCTTCTTGATGCTCATAATGCTTCTAGTTGAAATTTTAACTTTAAAATTTTCATGGGTAAGGGACTTCTGTATCAGCCAGATGGAAGTATTTGATGGCAGATAGATTAGTAACAAACTCTAACATCTCTGTGCAGCGGTGGTGAATTATTGTCCTTTCCCTAGAAGAAATGTATCAGAAATTAAAATAGTCTAAATAAACAGTGCTAGAGTGAAGGTGATTGTGTTAGCATGACTTTTCCATCCTTTTTAACCTTTGGAACATGTTTGGAAGATGACTCTGCATGTTCTGTGTCTCTGTGTGTGTATATATAGTTTTTTTAAGGGTATTTTCTATATTACTATATTTCTTGTTTTCAGTTTCAGGACAGGAGAGCAAAGGAAATGTCTCTATACCACAGTGAACACTGTGCAGTTCAGAAAGAATGTTTGGGTATCTTTTAAGAAAAAACTTAAATTAACCTTGACTCTACTTCAGAATGTGTGTATGAGTCTTCTGCTATTAAAAATAAATGAGCTTATGAGATGGCGGAGGGTCTCCAGGGAGGTCTACAAGTATCAGGAATGGCCAGTGCTGGTTATATTCTCTTTTGCTAATTACAGTACCACAGGAATAATAACGAATGCTGTGACATTGGATTTTCTGGCGCTTGTTTTCTGGACACCTGGGGATGTGGGGTGCTCTGTGATGGCTTGGTATTTGACTTGCCTCATTAACTTTCTGCTTTTTCGGGATCAGATTTTGCTGGCTTAGACTCGATATGGTTTTAAAATCTGATCAGGGGACGTTAGCAGTGTTGAGCAGCTGTCTGCCCACCGCTCCTCCCACGAAAGGGACCCTGTTCCGCCAGAGCTCACTCTTGAAATTTTTTTCGCCTCCCAGCCGTGGCCTTTGCAGACAACTTTGCCAACTCTTATTTGAAATTAATGCAGGAATGGCTGCTCTGCCAACAATCACAAGTTCAACTATAATTTGCCGCTAAATTGTGTTAGTAACAAATATCCACTGCTTGTTGACTGTGTTTTGAATGTTTCGTGTTTCAATTGCCAGACTGCAGAATCCTGTGTCAGTGGCCTTAAAGCTTCCTTTGTTTGTGAGAGCACCAGTTTAACAATGCCCTCTGGAGAACAGAGGTCTCATGTTCTCTGAAGCTGCCCCTACACTAGGCTGTGACTCAGTGAGGGTCAGTGGAGGGGAGTCTCTGGGCTGGAAGCTCTGGTCACAGTGCTCTTCCACGGAAATAACCGTTGCTGAGCATGTTGGCAGTGATGAGTGGGATCTCTGTGTGGGATGTTCTAGCTCTGGTGTGCTGGATAAGTGCAGATGGCAGAATTGTCTTACTCTGTCATCTTTCCCCAGGGCCTCTTGGGAGAGAGCTGCAGTCTGGTTTAAGTGCTGAGGTAGCATTTGGTTGCTGCCTTCCCCGGGAGCTCTGTTGTAGGGAGGGGAGTAACTGGTACCACTGCACAGAGGCAGGTTGCAAATATTTGTTCAGGGTCAATTTAAATTTAGGCATGGATAATTTCCACTAAGGGACTGTAATCCGTTCTGTTCCTTGTTAAATAGGGAGTACTGTAAAGCATTAGAACTGTGTGAAACGCTTGTCAAATACAAGGAAAGAAACATTTTTCCTATGAAAAAGGAGGTTTGCTAATTCCTCATAAGGGATAATTGTACTTGGCTGTCTACCAATAAGCTTCCCCCATATGTAGATGAGCTGTTTGTGAATCATTTGGGTCATTAAATAATCTTTGTAGATAAGGAAGGGTTGGTCCTTGAATTCTGTTTCAAAAATCCCACAACTGCTCTGTTTTAGGGAAATTCCAGGCAATTCATCGATGTTAGTTAGAAATCATAAAAAAATAGAGTGCTTGCTGTTGTAATGGTAGAATCAAAGTAATTTATCTGAGGAAGTTAATGCATATGTTGGGGCTGTGTTTGTGTGCAGCTTCTTGTCTTGAATTCCTTGTTCCTGGCAACTTTTTAGGGTGCTGTAGCATAAGAGGAAGCTTTACATAGGTTCCCTCCACCCTTGCCATATTCAATGGACATAAATACTTGTATGTACAATATTGCAGCCTGATAGTTTACTTTGCATTAAGGCTCTTAAAGTTCTGTTCAGAATTTCCAGTCCTCCTGGACCACTGATGTGGTGCCGTGCCCTCTTTCATCATGCCAGAAATCTGACACATCTGGTGATGATCTGACCTTTAGAGGGGATGTCTTCCTTCTTTTAGCAGGATGGTGTAATAGAAATGTGAATTCATCTTATCCCATGTGAATGTGATGTGTGTATCAGGGAACTTCATAATCTGAACTCGTCATTGGAGAGAGAGAGGCATGGAGGAAGTCTCTGGTGAGATTTAACAAAATCTTACTTAGACCTCAACCACGTTTAATATTGCTGCTTAATAGAGCTGACGATACTGAAGATACCAGTGTTTGCTGATGTAAATGCTCTGAAGAGCCCAGGTAGATCAGTGTAGAGTAGGTACACATTAAATAACTTGTGCAGTGCCTTTAAACTGCAAACACAGGTACAACAGAGCACTTAAAGTATACTTACTGCAAGAAGGTATTTCCAGCAGGAGCTGGCAAGTTGAGATATACTGCCTGTGCTGGGAAACATGTGAATGTGTCAGTGTATAGCTCTGGTTTTTAAACAGTCATTAAATAGTTTACAACTATCTAAGTGTGCTGCTATTGTAATTACTAGGAGGAGAGTAAATTGAACAGACTAAGGCAGACAGAACTGCTTTTATACTTACTGTAAAAGCAAGGGACAGTAATTGTTATATAACATTTGATGGAGCATATTTATGTGAAATGCCAGGTGGATGCCAACTTTGTTTCTATGCTGTCACTCAATTTGTGATGTGACAGTGTCATTTAGTGAATTGCTTACACGTACAGACCTAGAAGGTGGTTTTTTAAAACCCAAAAATAAACAAAACATAAACAACCAAACCTAATCCTAGCACCAGCTCTGAAACAATGAATTTCAACTGCATAGAACTCTTACAGATTTCTTTTAAATTACATAATCTTAAAATGAGTACTTACTTTAAAAACCTCTTAGTTAATACTATAGTATTTTAATAAGTGTAATTTATTTGTGATGTAGATGATACAGCTAGATGAAAGATGTTAAATTGGTAATTTTAGTTTACCAAGAAATTTAAACATTTTGAGAGAAGATAGTTTAATCAGCTATCTTAAAACTTCTCTCACCAACTTCAGTGAAAGCTCTACCTTCTTGTCAAGATGCTGAACTGTGGAGTCTAATGTCAGCTGCTCTGATTTAAAAAATTTGCTGAAGCAAATAGTATTCTGTAAAACTAATTTTCATACACTTCTCAGTTTGTATATGACTTCTGCTTTTAAGGTACTCAAAACCACTGCATTTCTTAGCAAAATACAATTAATTGTTTATCCAAGTGTTTCGAGCAGTGATTATCTCAAATTTATTTCCTCATGAAACTTAGGCTAAAATGTTACTGCTGAGTGTTCTAACCAGTATTCAACTTTTGATTAAAAATGTGGAGATCTTTTAACACAGGATCAGAATTTTCTTACAGGTACACCTGAATTTAGGTGTGAAGGTGAATTTGCAAGCTAAAAGCACAACAATATTTTTCCCATTAGACTTACTTGGAAAACTTGAAGTGCTAAAATTTTTCTGTAGAAGTTGAATATAATGTTAATATTTGGAATATCAGATTTTTGTCGTAGGCTGTTCTGATGGGTAACAATTTAATTTATAGTTAATGTTCTTGGGATAATCACAGCGCTTAAAAAAAACCACTGGTTGTCCTAAATTAGAGGTCAGTGGTTTTTCTTTTTTTTTATTCTTAAAAGCAGTCTGATCCAAATTTAGAATTAAAAGCATAGGAACAAATACAAGCAGTACAGCTATCAGTTGATTTTCTTCGGGATTTTTTAGGCCCATATTGCATCCCTGGAAAGCTTTTTGTGTGCTTTGATACCTCATGGTTAATGTATATTAATTTTTAAATTAATGTATATTGTTTTTTAAGATGGTATTTCAGAAATCCAGGCCTGACTAACGTGAGTGTTAAATGGGCCCCGTGGTATTGCCCGAGTGTCTCACTGCCGGGCATGTGTGGGATGTAATGTTCTGGTCCCCATTGAGCAAAGCACAGCTTGGTTTTGATTGCAGGCAATTTGTTAGTAGGCAAAAGCAGTAGTTAGCATGTATTTAAAGAAAGAGCTTGAAAAGAAAGCAAGCTCTTTCTTACCCCGGTGCTGTTGCTCAGCAGGTTTTCTCTCTGTGCTTGCAGGTTGTGACTGAACTGGGTTTGACGATGTCAGGCTGTGGCAGCACAAGTGCCTGGTGTTTGTGCTGGCCCTGCTGCAGCAGTCTGGCGTGGATGTGAGAGTGGTGCCAGTCTGGGCTTGGGGCAGAGCTGCTCATGTTTGGAGCTGTGGCATTGGCAATGCCATCTCTCGTATGAGAGCACACTAAAACCAGTGTCTTTTTGCTTTTGTTGTGGTTACTTCTGTAGTGCTCAGGAAGAGGAAGAAGCCCCTGTGAGTGCAGGGGCAAAAAGTAAACTAGAAAAAGATGCTGTGAGGAAACAGGAAATGTAGGTTAAAGCAGGAGAAAAAAACTGAGCTGGGGAGTTTAGCTTGAAGAAATCTAGTTATTGGGTAGAAGTTGTAGTAAGAGATCAAAATGAGGAAGGAGGTGGAGGGAAAGGAAAATGCAGCCAAGGGACCCAAGAGTGAGAGATGAAAGATAGAGGCAAGGGTGAAGCAGGTTAGTATTTTAAAAAAAGTCTAATTTTGTTTTCCTAAATTTGCATGGGAAGTGCTTGAGTGAGTTTGCATGAGCAATTGTGAACATTGGTCTCCCCTGAAGTTCTGTTACTCAACTTTGTGTATTGAGTGTTTGAGAAGAGCTTACACAGCCTTAAGTTGTATGGCAGTACCAAGAATGAGTATGTTTCACAGAGATGGGTCCTATTTTAAAACTGACTGACTTCCAGCTGTAGTGTTAAACATAATTGTATGATGACAAATTTCCCAAATGCTGAATACTTTTTGCTTCTTTCAGGCGGGGCTTGAATCCACCCCACAGAGTGAAGTCGATTTCAATGACTACGTTCACGCAGCAGGAAATAGAATTTCTGCAGAAACATGGAAATGAAGTAAGTATTATTTGGAAAATAAAGTGGGTTTGGCACTTTAATATTTAAGTTTAAAAGATTACTTAAGAAAAACTTAGTTCAGTTTTTTTTTTTTAGCAAAAGCTAGGCTTTTGTTAGCAAAAGAAGTGTTTGGAAGCCAACATCATTTGAAATGAGGCTTCTGAAGAGCTTGTTTCATTGGGTAGCTGATCATCATAATGTTACTGCCCAACCCAGGCAGTCCAGATCCGCATGATCAGTATTTCTGAATTGGGTTCTCTTTTGATTTTGCATAAGGCAATATGCAGCCATCTTTTTTTTTTCCTGCAAGCTCAGAACTTGAAACTGACTGCAGCAGTGTTTCCTGAAAGACTGTACTGTGACAAAAATAAATACAAAAATACAGCTTGTAGCTGTATGTCTTCACAGTAAGTGTCAGAAAAATCTTCTAGTAGTTTTAATAGCCTCTTTACCTAATAAAAGTATATCCATGTTGAATGTTCTTGGAGAGGAAGGAAAGGGAGAAATTGTTATCTAGTGCATGGCTTGTGGCAGCTTTGAAGAGGACAAGTTCTAGCATACTGACTTTTTGTTCTTCATAATAGAAGAAAAAATCTGAGGTAAATGTTGGATTGGCTCTATGGGAACACATGGAGCACTTAAGCCCTGGATGTGGCTATTGCTGTCTTCAGCTTGAGAGTGAAGTTTGTGTTTTAATACCATACTGTAGCCTTGAGGATTTTAGAGGCAGATTTTGCCTCTGTTGGAACTAGATAAAGTTCTGCTTCACATTGATTGCATCTGTATCCTTTTTAGTAGAACTATTGATTGTAGGCTAGGGAGTGTTTTATTAGTGTGCTCTTGTGAAGCTTTGTGGGGATAAATCCCATCATTCACTAAAATGCTGATACTCAGCTTTCTTAAAGTTGGCCCATTGATAACTGTCAGGTTGAAGAATGAAAATAGAAGTAGCAATTTCTTTTTCTGTCCTGGTAAACATGTGTTATTTGTTGAAATGACTGTTAGTGGATGATTGCTCTAGACAGAGCTGGAACGAGGCCTGAACTCTCCCAGACTTTATAAAATACTCTTGGTGGCTTAGGTTGGTTGGGTTTTTTAAAACTCTAGAGCATTGCATATGTATGTGTATGTATGTGGAGCATATTGCCAACTTTTGGCATAGGGAAATTTAATAAAGAATCTTCTGTGGAGTCACATAGAGTGTGTTGGAGTCTCTTTCCATAAGATTAGATTGTAAACTTGAGCTTTAAGCTTCACGAAGTAAAGGAAAACATGCGTTTGTAGCTCCCTCCTTGCATTTGTTTTAATTTCATTTTTTTACTAAATCTGCAATGTCTAGAGAGTGCTATGAGTTTGTTTTCACTGATCTGGAACCTTAAGTGATCCTTTCTCAACTGATGAGTGTGGTTGTCCTTCTCATTATAGCCATGACTAGTCTGACAATCATAATGATTTAGTTGGTACATCATTTATTATTGACATAAAAAAAGTTCACACACCTCTGCAGTGCTATTCTGTTTCAAAAGCGGGGGTCTTTGCACTTGTAGTACTCTAATTAGAGAATTGCAATGATTTAAATGAGCTGCCTTATAAATGAAGATGTCCTCCTGAGTTTAGTTTTGGGTTGTTGATTATTGCTTTAATTCTTAAGTAGAACTGAACAGACACTTGTAAGTGCAGATGGTAGATTTAAGGAGTGCTCAAATATTGAACAGAAATGATTATTGTTTTAAACACTGTTAGAAGTTGAAAACCTAGTTAATTGTGTTTTCACTTTGTTGTACTTTATATTGCAGTAGTTAAATAGGCATTTTCCTTTCTCTTGTTGGTATTGGACTTTGGAATACTCTTCTGCAGATAAGATAATATATTAGACAGATGAAATTCATCTGACCTCACAAAACCCCTTTTTTTTGCTTAGCTTGCTGTCCAGCATAGGAGGCTCTTGTGTTTATAGGAAGAAATTAAATTTCCTAAAATAAGACTTTTCAATTGTCCTATGTTGTAATATCAACAATTAAAATTTATATTTTATTTTATATTTATTTAAATGTAAAAAGAAGCTCAACTTTTTTTGCAGTCTATCATGTTGAACTTCCATTTTTCTGTAACTTCTAAAATACTTTCATTCCCACTGTTTTGTTCTAGTCTTTCTCCAACATGGCCAAGGCCTCTGGCATAACCTTTCTTGCTTCCAGATGAGTAGATCATGGTTGTAAAATAAGGATCTTGCTCTGAATACAAAGTAAAATAGCAAGGAAACTTCCCTGAGATAAAGTAGTTAGGGTGCTGAGTTGTTCTTAGAGGAAGTAGTTTTCTACTCTCCTTCAAAGGGTGTTCATAAGGTCAGTGTATTGTATGAGGCCGAAGTTCTCTAAACCCAGAAAACAAACAAACCAAAGAAAAAAAAAGAAACAACCCAAAACTCTTCCTAATATTTAAAACACGAACTTCTCCCTAGTTGTTGTAAATGACCCTCTTTGTGGCACACATGGGGTAACTTCAGTTACTGGAAGGCTTCTGCAAAGCAACTGCTTTGGGGAGAGCGTATTCAGAGCAGCTCTTCTTTAGGTGAGACACCATCTTCTTCCCTGTATGTACACATTCTAAGAAATGTCCTTCTGGCACAGACAGCTTGAACTTTATTTTAAAAGAGTTTTTACTGCTTCAAACGATTTTAAATCCTTTTACTGTATTAGAAGACACCTATATTTTGGTGTTGCTTACTCATCTGTAGTTATAAACAGATGTCCAGATTCCGGTTTTGGTAGTGTTGGGATTAGTCACTGCAGCGAGAATGGAGCCATCTTCCAGCTGACATTCCTCAAGTGCCTTCTGAAATCCTTTTGAAGGATAAAGGTAATTCTGACTCACTGGGTAGGGTTTTTCATCTACTTGCTCTCTACATGAAGAGCAGTGTGAGGTATTTTCACATTTTCATGTTAGGAATAATGAGAAGAGATTGATATGGAGATGTTTGTTTGAATACTCATCCTCAAATGGTGCTAGTGCTGATTTGGCCTCTGATTCAGTTGTGTAGTGTAGTAGGAAGTGAACTTGCTGTTTGCAGAAAGTGGAGGTGGTGCTAATCTCCTGTTGCCATTATAGCTGTGAATATTTATTCAGAAACTTTTCCCCTAAGCTGAAGAATAGTATTATGAGGCAACCCAGTTACAGAGTTAATTTTTCTCCTACCCTTTTGAAAAATGACAGATATTTTATAACCTTTCCAAATAGCCCATTCTAAAATGCATGTGGTTGAAGCAAAAGATCCTGATGGTCTTGTATTTAGAAAATCTGTGTTACTCTGGGGGAAAGACCATGTTTACCTGAGCTAATGAGTAGAATACATGCAGGTATGCTCAGCTGTTTGGGGTTATTTTAATAGTATTGAATTTTGGTTTGGTGCCAATCTTCCTGACTCTCAATAGCACCTGTGCAAGTCCCTCTTTCCTGCACTCTTGCAGAACTGGCATCAGTGTGAGTCTGGTTCAGAGCTGGTGTTAGGCCAGACCGGAATGCTTCCCTAGAATCTCCTTTACTATGAAATGTGGCCTAGAAACCTTGGAGTGGAAGGAGCAGTCCTAAGCTGGAGCTGATGAGTCCTGACAGCACGAGCTGTGCAGTCAGGTGTCCTTGTAGTACATTGCTGGTTCTGCTAATACGATATAGAGATACATGAGCTGATTGTGTGTAGAACAATGTCTTTGTTAGCAGGATTTACTGGTTTGACTCTGCTTATGAAACAACTATAACTTCTGGACCCAAACTGCCTTTGAAATCAGTATGCTGGCAGTATAAAATTCTTTTAACCTACAGAGACTAATGAATAATATTGACATCAGAAGTGCAGAATTACTAAACAAAGCTATAACTTGCTTAAATAAAGAAACTGTTTCCAAATCTTTCTTCCTGTAGGGTGTTATGTTTTGGAACATAGTTTTGTTTTGTGGTAATGTGCAGTTCTTTGCACTGTCAGCGTTACATTTGGTGCATAATTGAGGATATTTTATTGGCAGGGAGGGAGAGAAGAAGAAATCTAATTTGGCATTTACCACCCTCCTGAAAGGTAATATCTCATTAGAGCTTTTTAAACTAGACTGACATGTGTAATCTTCCTATGCAGTGGTATTTCTGGGTCTCAAGAAGTGTTGTAGGTCAAGTAATGTGCTTTTCCTAGTTGAAGTTCAGTTTCTGTAACCAGAAGGATGTGTCCTGCTACAGTTTTTCCTTGCCTTGTTGCCTTCACTGCATACAAGAGCAGAAGCCTTCACAAGAGAGAACTTAACTTTGCTTGCCTGACTGAATTTTTATTATTCCTAACTAGCACAACTATGCTAACAGGAGTTTCTAAAGTGTGGTGGCTCAATGTGTTGTGTAAGCAGAAGGCCTTTGTCTCTCCTATATCCGCCTTCCCACACACTGGAGATCTCTATCAGTGAAATAGTTATGACATGGCAAAGCATTATTTGGCAGTTGAAATACATAGCACTGGAAGGGAAATAACTGGAATCTCAGATTCTTGGTGTTTCTGCAGAATTTGATGGATCATGCTGACTCTTTGCTTGATTCGCAGTTTTTTAGGGTGCCCCCAGCTCTGTAAAAACACACAGAGAAAAAAAAACCCTAAAACATGTCAACAAATGTAAAAGCAAAACAAAAGCTGAACTTTTGTGGAAAAGAGGTACATGTATTTTTCCCTTAGTCTTTGGGCCCTGCTTGGAATTCTTGAAAGCGTGAGGTGTTACTGAATGCTGGGTTTTAAACCAGAAGCCTTTCTGATTGACTTTGTTTTGTGGTGTGCCAGATGTGCACTGAATGGGATATGTTCTTTGTTGCTTTCTGTCAAAGCTGAAAACAAGGGTAATGACTCAAAGTGTAGGACTACAAATCTAAATAGTGTATGGGAAACCTAATGTATGGTAAATGTAATTACTCTGAGAAAAACAGTTCTCCCTCAGATGGAGTCGCTGTGGAGTGCAGATTCAGGGAAACCAATGGTATGAAGAGAAATATAGGTAAAGACTTCATTATAATGTACAACATGCACTTGGCCCAATTTCTCCTTTCAATGATATATTTAAGTTACGGCAACTCACAGTTTCTGTCTTGCTGCCTCCTGGGTTTTTATCTAGGTCAGGGTGAGTAGGTTGGTGCTGGTTGTGATTCTCTTTCCCTCTTTACTTCATGCTGTACTTACTGATCTAATTCTGAACGTCCCAGTATCTGGTTGCCAAGTGTCTAATGACATCCCTTGCAGGACTGGAGCTTGTTGGCAGAGGACAGGTACTATCCTTCCCGAAGCAGTTGTGGAGGGATTCTCACGAACTTTTAAATTTTGTGAAGACAATTGTTAAATCTTGTTATCTACTTATTGTTACCTGGCAAGATAAAACTTTGCTTTGTCTTGATTTTTTGCAGCCCCTAGAGTGTAGTAGGGGCAAAACTTCAAAGTCTTGCTTCTGTCAACCCTTCAACAAAAGTAGACTTTCAAATGCTGCATACGCTTAGTCATTCTGACTTCAGTGCTCTCCCTTTTTATTCCCTTGCTCCATTGGTGAAGCAGTGGGACATGGACTAATTATACTTTTCAGGGGCAGTGGACAATGATTATGGATTGTTGGATATGTTCCACTGTTTCTAGGGGCTTCCACATAACTTGAATGTTTACTCTTGGCTCCAGCTTGTCAGGCTCTTCTCTAAGCGGAGCATTTTGTTTGATAGAGCTGTGGTTATCAAAAGGAGGAGTATAGCAAAGCTTTTGGTGAATAAACAGAGCTTTTGAGCAGAGGCTTATTCGTGTTGCTTACACGAAACAAAAATGTTATAGAAAGAACAATATTAATAATAAATGGCTGAACCAGAATATTCCCAAGGAGATGGTGCAATGTAGAAGGATTTTAGAAAGCTGTAGAAATTTTAGGTCCCATACCTTAATAGTAGTGTTGTGTAATTGTGTGGTGAGTTGGGATGATGCTTCATGTATTATCTGTAAAAGCAAAGGAATGAGTAATTCTATTAAAATGGGGCTGAAGATGTGTCATGAAACTTGAGCAGTAGCATTTTTCTGAATGAGCTCTTCAAGTGTGATTTATATATGGAGCAGTTAAAGAGGTGGTTTGAAATCCACGCTCTTTGGCATATCAAATTCAAATTTCTCAAAGCATACGTTTTCAAAATAACCAAAAATTGAGAACAATTACTTCCTTGGATTTTTTTTTTTAGTTAGTTTGTATTAAATAAGAAGAAAACTGTGTTTAGTAGAGCAACTGCTTGCTTAAGGCTTGGGTTTGTGCAGGTTTACATTTCCTTTAATGCCTTTAAGCAGTTCCTCCCTGCTCCCCCTCCCTGTAAGTAATGCCCTACAAGAGTCAGCACATGCTGTGAATAACTGTGCTGAATAACTGTGGGAGTAACTGTGCTGTTCAGGTGTCCTGCCTGGACAGCTGTCAGGCCAGACAGAACATGGCACTGAAGCTCATGATGAAGTGTTGCCAACTAAAGTTGCCAGTCTGATTTTTCTATACTTGTGCTATTTTTTTGTTGTCGTAATTAATCTTTTGGTATCTCTCCAGTTCAGATGGTGAATTAGTGGGGAGTAATCAGGGTACCAAAGATGTAAATGCTGAGTAATCATTCCCCACCATAAACAACAAGTTGTGTGGCGTAAATTTCCTTGGTATTTATCACAAGAGTAACTTTTGAATAGCTTTGAAATAAAAAAAAAGTGATGGCCTGATCAATAAAAATACGCCAAAAATAAAGATTTCTCACAGCAAACTTATTTCTTTGCACAAGATTTAGGACTGTTGGTGACTTACTTTAAAATGACTATGGAAAGATTAACTACTTCAAAAAAACACCATTACATGATGTGAATTCTGTCTCTGGCAACAGTATTTTTAAATTTTAGTTTTCAGTTTTGATTTCATCCTGTGGTATTGCACAGCTCTCTGCTGTTTGTGTTTTTTTAGATGGCTGAAAATTGTGTTTTGTGGCTCACTTGAAGCATAATCAATGCAGTGTTGTGGATCCCTGTCAAGTCAGATGATAGTAGCAGAAGTATAGCTAGATGGAGCACACAGGTCACCAGCAAACAAGGGAAGACAACGGGCCTTTTATTGGGCTCTGAATGCCTGCTTGGAACGGCTGCTGATGTTCAAAGCATTGTGTGCTACTTCAGACAGAAATATGTGCCTTTTCATGGTTTCTTGTGTGGTTCTAAAGCTTTATAAAATATGGCTTTCTAAAGGACTTAAGTCAGAATTGTGTAGGTTGGAAAAAACCTTAAAGATCATCAAGCCCAACTGAGTAGGAAGACAAAACAGCCTTTTTTTGGCATAAGCATGGTCTGAAATGCCCTTATGAGGATGTGATTTACCCTTCATATTCCAGTCATGTTGTACACCCACTTACAGTCTTATGGTTTGTTTCCATCATTCCCACTATCCAAATCCAAACTACTCTTATATATTGTGGGTGTCTGCTTTTGGTTTAAGACTTGTCTGTATTTAGGAACTTTTTTAAAAGTTGTACTTTCTCTGATAACTCTAAAGGTAAAGAAACTTACATGAAATTTATTATGCACCCTGGTGTGGAAAATGTTTTACACTGTGCTGGTACATCTCCTGCAGTCAGACTGGTACAATGAGAACTTCTTGCTGAAGTGTGTGTGACTAAGTAGCTTCTTTGGCTTGGTGGTTGTGTGTTGCCCATTAGTAAAACTGTTCTCTCTGCTACCAGCAGCAGAAAAACACAGTGCCTGGCAGTTTGTTTAAATTAATTACAGTAGTGACTTAAGGCATATTTCACTTGTTACTTCTTTTGGTGGTTAGGTATTTAGCAGGAATTAGTTGCTCCAGGAAACACTTTTGGAAGCCTGCTTTCTGAATGTTTGCAGAAATTGCAATGCAATGGCAAGGGCTGATGCCTTTAAGAAGCTTGCATCATTTTAAACTAGCAGGTGTTTGTTCAGCACAGTCCTCCTCCGTTCCTGGTTTGCATATTCATAGACCTGTATCTACTATAGCTCTGTAGCTGGTAATGATCTGAAGTTACACAGCACCTTGTTTTCTGAGTCCTCACAGAAATCATTGTAGTGGTCACAATGGCTTGAGACTTTGACATGGAGCTGTGGTGAGGTTTTTTGGTTTGGATTGTTGGTTGGGGTTTTTTGTTTGTTTTCTTTCCCCCTCACTCCAAATACTTAGGCACTTCAGGGTGAAGATGAAGCAGAAAACTGGGAGGGAGAAACATGAAAAACTGGGTTGTGGTTTGTTGCTGTGAGTTGATCTCTTGCAGGTTTCAATGGTACCAGTGACATGGTAATTGTGATGAGTTTCTGTGATCTGACTTGTTTTGGGTTGCAGGAGAAGGAGGAGTAATTGGGTGGCCTGATATGGGTGGGGAAGGGGACCTCTTTTTTCATTTGCCAGCACATCTCTGGCTGGATGCAAACTGATAATCATGGTACAGCCCCAAGTGTTACAGTGCAGAATCAAGTAGGGGCTGTTGTAACATTTGTCTTTCTGCTTGTCTGAAATTAAGCACAATTTTTCTTCCATGTTTTCTGATGTTCTTTCCAATACTGAGTTGGGGTTGGGAGGGGACTGTGTAGAGTTGAATACCACTAACTCCTGCTGCTAGAGATTCTGTAAATAGCCACAAGCAGGACTTCTCTTCCTCCCAGGAATCATATGACTGCTGCTTGTGTAGTTATACTCACAAATCTAAGTATGGAAATACTACTGCTGACCCACCTCAGACTATCCACTGCAAGTTTAAAGCTACACACATAAATATTCTGACTTCATATGTTTTGTCAGCAAAAAATAGTGAAGGATTGGTACTATTAAAACAGTGATTCATGCTATTAGCTTTTACTTTAGAAGAGACTTGTGACTTTTTTGATTAAGTTTATCTTCTAAGTTTGTATGAAGAAGTATTAAACAAATATATTAAGTTTCATTATATCTGTTACTATACTGGAAGTGACTTTAATTTTGAGAACTCAAATCAGTGCATTGAACTTGACTCTTGTGAAATGCAGTTGTGGAATGAGTGCAGAAGAGCTCAGTTTATTTGAGTTAGGAACTACTGATCTTAGGTCTAAATTAGCTACACAAATACTAATTTAAAAATATCTTCTGATCATTAGATCTCTTTCCTGTTGTTGTTTGTCTCTATCCAGTAGATTATAATAATGTTGGTAATAAGGACTGTTAGGTGTTGAATATGCAATCAGGCTTTTTAGAACAAACATCAAGTATGAAATACATAGTTATGATGTCTGCCTAATCTCTCTAATCCTGAGCAATCTTTCAGATGACCTATAAGATTTATCATGTTTGCCGGCTAGCTCTCCCTGGCCAGGTGAAGAGGAAAACCTGTTTGGGGAAGATGCTGAAGTGGAAATGTCACAGCTCCTACCTTGATTTGCCAACTTTCAGAGCAATCTGTTTTGCAGCTCTTGGTTGTTGGAGCCTGTGCTTCTCCTGAAGGTCACTGGGGACAATGCTGAAAACCTGACACTTGCAGGGATAAGAGGGCATGTTTATAGTAGTCATGTAAGAGAGATGGTCAGGGCTGCTTCAGAAGGGGTGTGGGAAGAAAGAGTATGCATTGTGAAAACAAAGCTTTTTTTGACTCTGCTTCTCTGGAAGAAACCTGTTCTAAAAGGGCACTCTGATTTTTTGAAGACAGCTAATGTTTGGTGTTATTGTTTGGGCGCATATTCAGGTTACTTGCGGAATAGTCTGAAGGGCTTAAAATATTTCAGATTAAAACTCCTGTGTCTCATTTAGTTTTGAGGATACCTTTCCTCTTGTTTTGCTCAAGAATTGAAGCTTGAACATACTGAGAATTTTGCAAGTGGTTCAGCTTTTGCTCACTCTCAACTCCAATTAGAAAATTAAGTTGGAGTAAGAGTACTTTTACTCCTTCTCTCATACGTCACTCAAATGTATATGGTATTGTAGAAACTGCATAGTGGTAACAAAGGCTGTTGGAAAAACAGTACCTGTACTCAAATAGTAGTTAAAAGTATAAATACTAAACCTTGGATCCTTTAAAATCTCCCATCTGGGACTTAGGGCATATGGAATCTGTTGAAAGAGTTTAAGCCCTTAAGTACAGTAATAGAATGTATAGAATAGGTGAAGGAGAAGAATCTTAAAGATTACAAGTAGAAATCAGGTGCTTTGCATTTCATGAGTACATTCTACAAATGTTTGGTAGAAGGAGTGTTGGATGGTGAAATTGGATGCTGGGATTTGCTTGCCCTGCTGTGACAGATGGTATTTCAACTCCAGGTATTCAGACCAGCACATGGTGCACCAGTCAGTTGTTACAGCAGCTCAGTCTGGAATATAAATTATGTAGCCACACACTTTAATGGTTTAATGTATTAACAATAGTAAACTTAAATAGTTAAACTTAAACTTTGAATTCAGGTATTTTTCTCTGCTCAGTCTGTATTCTTGTGTTTTTTTATTAAGGTGTGCAAACAGATTTGGCTAGGCCTATTTGATGATAGATCATCAGCAATTCCAGACTTCAGGGATCCACAGAAAGTAAAGGAATTTCTACAGGAAAAATATGAAAAGAAAAGATGGTAAGATACCTTTACAATTATAAAGATTGCCTCTGTGATGAGAAATGAAGATGGACTTTTTGCTGAGATGTGGAGTGTGCTTTCCTTCTTGTGTATTCTTCAGACTAGATTGCACAGTTCTGTAAAGTGAAATGCATTCTGAACTTTTTTCAGAGCTCCTGTATGAAGAAGGGTAGACAAACTAAAGAAGTTTCTCAGTGTTCATACTGATGGAATAGAAATGGCTTAAAAGCATGTCAACAACAGTGTAAAGTAACAGTTTTACAGATTATCATTTCCCATCCTGTTTATTAGGATGGGAAAGACATATTTTGTATTGAGTAAGTGCTAAAAATATTGATGACTTTAAATTCTAGTCAATTTAAAAAAAAATCTCTATATCTAGAGAATGGGTATTTCGCGAACTACTGATAGAATCTATTTCAGGATCAGGGGTTCAGTAGCAAAGCTGAGATCTGCCAGTTCTCACACTTTAGACTTAGGAGCGTTGAGTGGAAATTCTCATGTGAAACTTGTAAAAACCATTGCTCTTCTTGAATGCAGGTATGTTCCTCCAGAGCAAGCAAAGGTGGTGGCATCAGTCCATGCATCCATATCGGGGTCTTCTGCCAGTAGTACAAGCAGCACACCTGAGGTGAAGCCACTCAAATCTCTCTTGGGAGAAGCTGCACCCGCACTGCACTTAAACAAGGGCACACCTAGCCAAGTGAGTAATGACAGCTGAGGAGCACAGAACTGTTCTGCAGCCCTTGGTACTCTTTCAGTGGCACAAAAATTGTTGCAGTAACAACTGCTGTGATCTGTAGGAACTAATATGATCACTGTGTTTCGTATATTTTATTGAAGTATATACACATTTGCAGATCAGGTACTAAATGAAATTTGTTTCTTTTGACCAAGTTGATTTTTTTAGTGGTTATTTTCAGTAGGCAGAGTTTTCCAGTGTGATAGGATTAATTGATTGTCTTTTGCATAAATATCTCTAAAGTTTGGACCTAATGTGTTATATTTTCATCTTTGTTTTTTATATTTGAAACCAAGAAAATGACTGATGCTGTTAACCGTGAGATTAGTAGTGAATATGTGGATGAAAGCATGCCATATTTATTATTGCTTCCTATGCGTTCTGAAACTGTCTTAAGTGGCTTTCAGGGGATGTCTGTATGCTGTAACGTAAAGTCAAACAACACTGTGTACTTAGATTCTTGGAGGGAAGACAGTTTTTTTGAAAACTGCCATTGGGATACAGGCATCTCTTGAATGGACCTCTTGGAACTCAAACAGCAGAAAATTGCCACTTCAAGCCTTGCTATGAAATTCTTCAATTTTTCTCTCCTTATACTGAATTCTAAAGATTTTTTCAGAATGTAGTGAACAACTGTTTTCTGTGTTGTAAAACTAAGTTTTATTGCTTGTATTTGTACAGTATTTGCAGTTTCAAATACAAAATCTGAAGTTGCTAATAATATATCACTACTTTATTCTTCTGAATGCTATTAAACCATGTAAATCTGCTGCAGAGTTCCTTTATAAGCCAGAGTAGTAGCAGAGATAGTCTTCCTCATACTATAGGAGGAGGGTGTGTGCTACCAGCATCTTAAACTTCAGGAATAAATGTCTTGTTAAAGAAATAAGCTTTGTCTAGCCTTCTAATATTTTGTAAATGTCAGTTTGGTAAAATAACACCTTTTTGTACTAGCTAATTGAAATGTTGTTTGTAGTCTCCTGTTGTAGTTCGATCTCAAGGACAGCAGCAACAAGAAAAGAAACAATTTGACCTCCTCAGTGACCTTGGCTCAGATATCTTTGCTGCTGCTCCTCCTCAGTCAACTGCTACAGCAAATTTTGCTAATTTTGCACACTTCAACAGTCATACAGGTAGGTACTGGACCAGTGTATCCCTCTTAAATGTGAAAAATGTAGTTTTAATTTTGATGACTTTTGACTAAACTTTATGAGGTGTATGTAATCTCTTGTGCCTTAGGAACGTTGTATTGCTCAAGATTTTTCAGGTCTTTATAAAGAAACGTTGAAGACAAAGACTGACGATTCTGCTTTTGGAAGTGGGAGTTGCTATAGCTGTTTCCTAGGATATGTATGATTACACTGTTTCTGCCTACTACTCAACTTTAAATTCTTCAGGGGAGAGCAAGAGAATGAGTAACAAAATGTCGGGAGAAGCTGATATTAGACCTTCAATTTTCTTTCTGATAATTATTAGGAAGAGCATTCATGAAAAGCAAGCAGATACAGAGACTTTAAAGGAGTTCAGATGCACTGATAATAACTGCCAGTTTGTCAAAAGAAAAACCAAGGCTTTCCTAGTGTAAAGAGTGACCTCCTCTTTTGTGTGTGTGTCTGTTTGAAAGTTGAGTACTGCCCATGTGGGTAGTATTCTCTAGTTTCAGGAAGAATAAACAAGCCTTGAGCATATGTATTGACTGAGGAAGGGGGATAGGCTTTGAATTCTTAGAGGATGACTTCAGTAAAATATATTGAACCCTCAGGGTTTTTTTTTCTTCCAGGCAAAGACCAAGAGTAATAGAAGTCTATTCTAAAGAAAAAGTTGATTCTGTGGTCACTGAAGTTTGTTGTTGCTAACTTGAATTGTAGTTGTGGGAAAGTACCTTTGCCTGCCTGGTCTGAATGGGCTTTTTATCTAGTTGTTCTGAGAGAAACTGTGTTGCTGCTATGCCACTCAGAATAAGAGAGATTTCTTGCAAATCAGCCCTGAAACTGTTAACAGCCAAGATAAAATGTCGTGGATGGGACTTTAGATTCACACCTGAGGAACTGGGCAAAATACCAGGGATTTCTCCAACTTAATTTTTGGAGGTGTGTTTAACTGGGAACACTTGTGCTGACTGTCCAGTGCTGTATTGTGTTACTGGAAAGGCTGCAGATGGTTAATTTTTCCTAATAATTTCTTTCTGAACTTGTTGCTGAATAATTCTTTAGTTATATACACTTTATTATTCCTTGTGCTTTTTAGGGCCATGAAAATTCCATTATAGCAGTATTTCAATACTGTGTTCGAAATCTAGGTAAAATTCCATTGCATCTCTGTTGGGTAATTTTTAAAAGGATAAAAAGTTGTTGGAACGCTCCAGAACAAATATGATCTGAGGAATGAGTCTGTTAATTTCTGGCCACAAACTAACCATTATGGTCATTCCCATGACTTCTTTCCATAAGTTTTAGAGCCCAAAGCAGTTTCAGGGCTAGTAAATCAGTTTCTAAAAGACAAACCTGATTCTGAGTGTGTGATAGCTGAACATGTTTTTCAGACTTGTTACCTGAGGCTGTTTTCTGACTTGCTATAGTAAAATGCTTGTAAGGCTTGTCTTGTGTGCAGTAAGTACAGGGTAGTGTTAGCGAAATGAATAACAAAATGTTACAGGCTCTTCCTTTGGAACACAAGAAGGGTTGATCAGTCTGCCAGCTTTGGCGAAAATGAGTTTGAAATGCTCATTAAGGAGCTGTATAAACATGTAATTTTTGTTAGCAATTACACACTGCAGCGAAGGATGGGAGAATTTGCACTTAGTCTGGCACTGCTTTCTCAAAGTTTATGGTCTGGTGTTCTTGTTTTAGGGCTTGGTTTCAGCTGTGTGTGTAGGGGATGGAGTTTTTCCCCTTCATGTACACAACACTAACTAAAGAAATCACTGAAAAGACCAGCAAGCTTAAGATCCTTCAGTATAAGTTATTGAGTGCATCAGCTGATAGGAAAATATTAACATACTTGTTCTATAATCTCTGAAGTCTAGGTGTAAATCTTGAAAATTATGCAGGAACTGCAATTTGTGATATCTTTTTGCTTTCCAAGTACTTTAATGTGTTAAGCTGGTTCAGGATATTGTTGCTTATTGAAGGGGAAACATACTGACCTTATGTTTACTGTCTGTATTTCATTTACAAAGTTCTGTAATTTCTGCAAAATTGAGATTTTGAAGATGGTACATGACTGGTTTGTCTGTAGTTTATAGATTGATAATAGCAACAAGGATCAAAATCTTTGATTTCTCATAAACTAACGAAATAGAAGACCTGCACAAAAGATTTTGAAAAGGTGTAGTGACAAAATACAGCTCTATCACAGAAAAAGTGGGAGAAGAGGCTTTATCTAGAAAAATTAAAATAGTATGACACTTATTTTGAGGAGAGGTTTTTTTACTTTAGATACATGTGGATTTTATTTTAGTTTTTTCTGTTTTGCAGTGTTTCATGCCTTTATTGCACACCAGGTAGAACAAACTGTGCAAAGACTGTAGGGGCAGCTGGCATTGCCATGACCAGTGTTGTCATCCCTGCCTTTAGCCAGCTGGCTTTTGTACTGCCTCGTTGATCTGCAGTGTCAAGAGCAGCTGTAAATCCATTGCAATCTGCAACCCCCTCCAGTCCCTGAGCTTACTTAGGGTTAGTTTTAGGTTTTTGTGTGGAGAACTGAATTTTGTAATCGGTAATCTACGTGTTGTCCAGGTGCAGCATAGTACAAATCTTACCTGGTCTTTACCTTTGTGCCACATTTATGAAGGTTGAAACTTTACTGCATAAAATAAAGCAAGATTAATATCAGAATTCTCTACTGAAGAGTCTTTACAGCAATACTGTTTGAAATGGGCTCATTTGAAAGTCATACTGTGTGTGTCAGCTGATACAGTAAAATGGAGTGTTTTGTAATGTAATATACTCCAGTTTTAATTTGGACTGAAAAGATATTTCATGTAAGATTCTTGACATAGTTTTCTCTATGTGTGAGTGTTTAAAATGGATAATCTTGCCCTTACTCTAGGAGTGACATTTATGTACTTAATCCTATTTGGTCAACTAAACGTTAGTCTCTTGTCTATCCAATTGATGCATTAGGATGAAAGTAACACTTTCATTTTAAAGTGAATTCTTAATCTATTCCTGGTAAAAAGCTAGTGGTTTAAAAACCAACTCGGACTTTGGAATTTGGAATTGGAGTCCATAAAATGCTGCTTGAACCAATACAGAGGATATAATAGGTAATTTTTTGTCTGTTTGTCCCAACTTTTTCTCTTTGCACACTTCAAAGGTGAAAATAACTTTCCCAAGATCTTGCTTTCACTTTGATATTTTTTTTTCTCCTTGCTGACTCTCCTGTTGTGGTGGGTTGACCTTGCTTGATTCCAGGTGCCCATGGTGCTGTCAGTTCATTCTCCCTTCAGCAGGGTTGGGGGAGAAGACACAAAAAAGCTGTTGAGTCAAGAGAAAGTTACTGTCCTGGGCAAACCAGACTTGACTTAGTTTATTGACACTAAATAGTAGGGTAGAATAGTAAAAAATAAAACCAAACTCACTTTCATCCCTTCTTGTGAGGTGTAATTTCACTTCTGACTGTTTTAGCTCCTCCTCTTGATGGGGCTGGTGAATGGGGTTTGCAGCGATTTCACAAGATGTCATCTCTGTCACTACTTCTTCCTCATGCTTTTCCCCTGCTCCATTGTGGGGCTCCTCCCCTGTAGTGGGATATGGTCCTTCTCAAACTTGTTGGAACGTGAGCCCTTTCTGTGGGTGTCACTTCTCTGAGAACTGCTCCAGCAGGGGTCCTTTCGATGGGGTGCTGTCCTTCAGGCAGGGTCACAGCTCCTGCCAGAAAACCTGCTCCAGTGTGGGCTCCTCTTCATTAGTTAGAGCTCCTGCCAGGACCCTGCTCCAGCAGGAGGTTTCCATGAGCTCCAGCCTCCTCATGCCCTCCCTACCTGCTCTGGCATTGCTCCTCCTCAGGCTGCAGCGTAAATGTTATACCATGGTCCTTCATGGGCTGCAGTGGGGCAGCCTTCCTCACCATGGTCTTCTCCATGGGCTTGGAGCATGTCCTTTCCTCTCTCTTAGCTGACCTTGGTGTCTGCAGTGTTTTCTCTTGCATTTTCCTCACTCCTCTCTCTGTCACAGCTGCTGCACACTGGTTTTTAACCTTTTCTAAACACAGTGCCTTAGAGGTGCCACCAGCACTGCTGCTGGGCTCAGCTTTGGGCAGTGGCGAGGCAGTCTTGGAGCTGCAGCAGCTGTGCAGAAATAGGGGCAACTTCTGTTCTCTCCTCACAGGGACCCCCTGTTGCCAAGATGCTCCCTGCTGCCAAAACCATGCCCCATAAACCTAATGCTCATGCACACAGTTTATTAAACGTGGTATCGAGTCCAGCCAAACCTCACCCTCTCTCCCACTGTACCCTGGGAAGGAAAATGCATGCAATTCCATTTATATTAGCAGCATTATGAAATACAGTAGTTTGCATTAGAATGTCCTTTTAGATTATAAATCTGTGGTACAGATGCTTTTGAATAGAAATTAAGTGAAATAATACAACTTTTAATTAGCATCATCAGACTATTAAGTTACAGTACTTAAGCAATCAGCATAATTTATTCTCTTTGTAGATACTTAATCTGCAAAATCTCTCCAGAATAAACAAATTCTAACCTAAAAATAAAACATATTGCCATCTGTTATTCCAGAAGGTGTTTCATGAGCTTTGTTTAGACAGTAACTCAAGTTATCTATATAAAAATGTTTGGTTTGCATTTGATCAAAAACATTTTTTCCTTTCTTGCTTATAATAGAATTTAAGGGCTTCTGTGGAGCTTATCAGCTAGGCATGCAATTCCTGTTGAAGCTATAGATGCTTGAATGTCCAGCTGTTCAAAATTAGATTAGTGTAACTTCTATTTTCTCCTATAGTATGGCACGGAAGGAAGGCGAAAGCTGAAATTCTGTTTGAAATTTACTTGGATTTTATTTTGTGGATACACTCTATGAATGCTATTTTCTTGACATTGGTATTGATTTTCCATATTTCTGTACTCTGATTTAGTTTTTTTTAAAGACTGAATTTTCCAGTTAAAGGAATTTATAAACCTAGCCAAAACTATTCAAGTGGTGCCAACCAAATTCACCTGAGGAAGAAGTGCTTTGTGTATGAGGAATTTGAATTGCCAGTATGTTACAAGAATACATTCTAATTTTTATTCCCAAAGAAATATTCAGTTAGCCCACAAGTTCTAGTTTTGGAAGAAACTGTCTGGTATTCTGTTCTTTATGGCTGCTTTTTCCTGAGCAGCCAGCACTGCAAACACTTAGGGTTAAACTGAAGTGGACTCCATCAGGTCGTGCAGTTGTGAGTAGCAGCTTGTGTGAGAAGGACAGAAGTAGCATTAACTGGTACAGCTCTGTGAAGGTGGTTTGTGAAAGCTTGTTCAAAGACAACTTTCAGCCATAGAATAACAAATAATTTTCTTCATGTAAAAAGAAGCACATGGTAGGACATAACTCTTGGAGGCTGTCATGACCATGAATTCAGTTAATACATCTGTTTTTGTGTTTATTTCTCATATCCATTAACATGTTTTGTTCCTTTGCGATTTACAGCGCAGAACTCTGCCAATGCAGGTTTTGCAAACTTTGATGCATTTGGACAGTCTAGTGGCTCGAGTAATTTTGGAGGTTTCCCCACAGCAAGTCAGTCTCCTTTTCAGCCCCAAAATACAGGTAGAACTCCTAGCACTTTTGATTAATATTTAATTGAAATAATCCTTACCTTTATGTTGGAAGGTACTGAAGTTGAGTTTTTCTTGCATCTGCCTGCTTTAATGCGATCAAGCCATCTGAAGCTCTGGGGAAACTCAAAATGAATTCCTTCTGTTTGGTGTTGATTTTTTTTCCCCTAATGCTACTCAAAAGTCTGATTTACGGCACTGTGTTTGTTAGCTCTACACCTGAAATAACTATGAAAAGAATAAACTCTACTGCTCTTAATAAGTATTGAATTGACTCTGTCTTCTAAGAGAAGCACTTCAGTAGATCCAAAAGGATGTCACAGTACCAAAAGAAGTATGTCTGTGTATAGCATATGCACACACTTCAGTATGTTTGACTTCATGTGTAGAGCCTATTGCTAAGATTTATTTTGCTTTCCTTTAATTTGATCATGCTTTAGAACTTCTGCTTGAGTTTACACTTGCTGTTTGTCTAGATCTTTGGCTGACTGACTTTCTTTTCCTTTTTTTTTTCTTTTGAGTGTGGTGTTGTTTTAAACTTTTTTTTCAAATTTTCTTTCTCCCTTCTTATGTTAACTTTAACCCACACACAATTTCTGGCTGTCCAGCGTTCAGAACGCTTTCATCTAGCTGCAGTTTTGGTGAATTTACTTCAGCTTTTCCTCTCCAGGCTGTACACAGTAAGTTCCACGCAGTGGAAAACTCAGCTTGCTTCATTTTATGCCATTGTAGTATAGCACTTCCATTCCTACTGTTGCATATGTTTCAGCTTGTTGATTATGCTTTTAGAAAGTTGTGTTTCTGTTTTAGAAAGTACTGTAGTATGAGTGGAATCATCAACCAAGTGTTTTAAAATGTGGTACACTTAATGAAGCAACTCATTTAAATTTAAGTACATGACCTGCCTAGATTAAATTGTCTGGACAATGAAGAGATGGAAGCTCATGGTATCATGCTTGATTTGAAGTTCAGTTGTGTGGACCCATATCAGAGTTCTAAAATTGATTTATGTATCTCTGATGTCAGTGGAGACTTGTTACAAAAGAGCTGTGTTGTGTCTTCCCCCTCACCTCTTTCCTGATTGGATGCAATCTAAAACTCTCTCTAAAACTGGGCATGAAATCATACAGCTTTTGGACTTCCAGGCACTGTTTTTTGCTTAGGACGATGGCTGACATCTGAAATGACTAAACATTGAACCACTAAGTAAATGCAAATAGCAGCTATTTAATAGCCACATATGGTAGGGAAATGAAGCTTCTGTATTTTGAATATAAAAGATTAAGACAAATACATCTTTTTCTAGTAAGATTTTGTTACTGAAATTACTTTTAGCTGCTAAGAAATAGCATATAGTTTTCAAGATCAAGTTATGACTGTGATTTAAAGTGTTGAAGTTTGGGGTGTTTATCCCCAATGTGCAGTCCAAAAAATATATTAGAATTTTTTTCTGATGACCCACTGAACTTTGAAGGAAATGGGAAAGAGTCTTGAATGTGTAAGATGGGGCAGGCAAACACATTGCCTCACATAACCACAGAGGGAGGGTTATTGTGCCATCAGGTACAGTTGGAGAGACTTTCTAACTTTGGAGCACTGATCATGTTTAACTTAATTTGTTACAGGTGGAAGTGCTGGATCAGTGAATGCTAATTTTGCCCACTTTGATAACTTCCCCAAATCCTCCAGTGCTGATTTTGGAGCCTTCAATGCTTCTCAGAGCAACGCCACAGCAACTGCAGCCAGTAAAGCTGCAGTGAATAAACTGAATCTTCAGTCAGCTGACAAATATGCAGCTCTTGCTAATTTAGATAATATCTTCAGTGCAGGGCAAGGTATTAAACTTTATTCTTTGCCATGATTATTCTTTATGTGTATAGTTACCACAAGGATGGCTGTGCTTGTCAAAGTACTATAACTGTGTTTCAAAATTTCCCTTCTCTAAGTGATCAGTAGAATTTTGTGTCAATGTACCCTTAATGTGCAAGATCTTAGTTTTAAAACCTCATTCCAAAAGGATATCATTACAAGACTGCTTTTTGGGAACCTATTTCCCATCAAGGTGAAGAACTCTGAATTAAAATATCTAAATAATCATTACTGCAATAATGAAAACATATAAAATACAAATATGTATTTTATATTTGTACTAAAACCTATAGTGGCTGCTCTGGAATGGGGAGCTGCAGTTTTTGCAGAGAGCTGCCAGAGTAACCTTCTTACCTCTCTGCCACAAAAAGATTTGCTTTTTCATAAAAGTAGTAGCAGTGATACTTGGATTTAGTTGATAGTAAATTAAGGAGGAAAAGCTAGTTATTCTGTTACTTGAATGTAATTCTTCTCAAATGGTGTGTAAAAACTTATGTTCGTTTATAGAGGTTTCTTCTGAAATGGATTATCTGAGGTTAGGTATTCTGTTAATTTTCTAGTTGAAGGTGAATGGATTCTTTTTCTAGGAAAGCAAAAACTCTCTGGGGCTGCAGAGTACCTACAGAAGCACGACATTTTGCTAATAGCTAATGGCTTGTTAAAGACTTTTTCTTCTATGCCCTAGTGCATATTTAATTTTCAAGTGTGCAACAGTCTGTGAACTTTCATTTAGTTGTCTGTGTCGGCAGGACAGAAATTGAAGCAATCTTCAGTACTTTGAATCTGCTTGCTTTCTTTCTAGGTGGGAGTGAGCAGGGAAGTGGCTTCAGCACAGCAGTGTCATCAGCAGGCCCTGCGTTGTCAGCCCCCAATCAGTCAAGTGCATCTTCAGACAAGTACGCGGCTCTGGCAGAGCTGGACAGCGTGTTCAGCTCCACAGCCACCTCCAGTAACGCGTACACTGCCACCAGTAACGTCAGCAGGTACGCTGCAGGGGCTGCTGAGTCCCCACACTGACAGAAGTAGCATCTGAAACGGCATCTCTTGTTTTAGATAATGGCAGTACTGAGGGATAGCATATTCTAGGAATACTGTCAGCAGAATGTTCTCTGCACCTTTCTAGTCACGACATGCTAAACCTGTTAGATGGTAGCACTTTGCTATGCAGAGTACTTGCATGCATACTCAAAATCATAGGATCATGCCTGAAAAAAAAATTCAGATGTTTTTAGTGCAAATGGTGCCAACTCTATTTTCTAGATCACTGAAATAATACCAAATGCCTGTTAGCAGCTTGGTATTGCAAGTGCCCCTAAGGCTTGTGCTTTGCAACCTTTACACTGTTGGCATTAGCTCAATATTCCTTCTCCTGCTGTTGGTGGAGATGACTTTCCATTGCTTAGCTGTAGTGAGAGTGTCTGACCCTGGCGTCAGGGAGGTACATTGCATTCTGCAAACCGCACATAAGTGTTCATCCCCTTTCTTTTACATGCCAGCAGTAACTGTAAATTGTATTTAATTATTAAACAAGCAATTCTGACTTCATTGAATGAATTGTATAAATTATTTCCAGCAATGCTTTTGGAACAGTACCTGTGGCTGCTACTGCACAGACACAGCCTGCATCTTCAAGTGTGCCTGCTCCATTTGGAGGTATGTGTGTGTTACTAACACCCTTTGGGGACTGTAAGCAAGCAATCTACTGATTTTTAGTTGATAATGCTGTACTTTGATACCACTAATACTGAAGTTAAAAAAGGTAGTATTAACAAAAAAGAGTTCAACTGTCAAAATAGTCGTTTTTAATGTATTTTCTTATAAATTCCTGATCTTTCATGTAATTTTAGGTATTTATCTATCTTTAAATAAAAGCTATATAGACTTCATGTGAGTCAGATTGGCTGTTAGAGAAATGCTTACTTAATAAAATGTCTTTAATCTTTCAGCAACACCTTCCACAAATCCATTTGTAGCTGCCCCTGTTGCCCCAGTGGCACCTTCAACAAATCCATTCCAGACCAATAGCCGAGGAGCAACAGGTTAGGAGAAAAATCATTGAGTGTTTGAAAAACTTTCTTTTAAGAATTGCATTGATTCTTTTTTCCTGTATCTGTATAATATGTTTCTTAAAGGTTTTCTGTATTATCTGTCCCTAGTCTATTTGACATGTTGCGTGTTTGCTCAGTGTTGAGGTGCAATTCTAGGATTTCAAATGGTGGCCGTGAAAAATGATGAAATGATCTGTTAGTGCTCTACCTATTTGTAGTCTGTGTATCACCAGTTGAGTTCCTTCCAAGACTATAACCTTGGCTTTACAGCATGCTTTATAGCAGGTAGCCCTGAAATCAGGGGATCTTGAAAGCCCTTCTTTTTAATTTCTTTCTTTATTTCAAAGTGCTGAAAGCTCTCGAAACGAAAGAGCTTGAGCTAGAACCAGTAATGTCAAGGCTCTTGGGAGGTTAGCTCCTCACCACTCCACTTACTCAGTACATCGGTGTCTCTTTTTTAAAGCATATATTTAATCTTTACACTAATTTTTTAATATTAATTTTCTGTGGGAGGATTCTGTAGAATCATAATTCCATGGGCAAAACTTAATCACTTTTTTAAAAAGCAAACTTGTACTTCTTTAGAACTATGAACTTGGATTTAGATGGCTGCTAGGTTATGCTGATTTTTCCTCTCCAGAGCTAAATTTTGACACTTTTATCTGTTAGCTGGACTTCAACAGATTAAAATCTGTTGATTATGTGCATTTTGACATTGAGTTGTGGTTTGCTCAGTGATTTAGGTAGGCTGAGTTAAAAACTGAATTGATAAATTTGTGTCTTCTGCTGAAATTAATTCTGTTTTCAGTCCCTTTTGAGATACTATGCAGCTAAACTTGTTCAGATATTTAATACCCAAAATAGCTTTTTTCTTTATTTTAATCTCGTTCCTAAGTGGGCTATTTGGGATCATCATTAAGAATTTGTAGCCTCTTTAGATAAATTTCTTTGAATATGGCAACTCTATCCTTCCACCTTCTTTACAGCTGTCCCTGGCTTGCAGAGGTTCCAAGCCTTTGGCAGCCATCCTGATGTTCCATACTAGGTGACAGAGATAATGTTTATAGTCAAGATAATGTTCAGCCCCTTTCAGTGTAAGGTGTAAACTTATGGCTTGTCCTTTTATGTTTTTCTCTTGCATGAACTTTGCTATTTAGTACATGGGAGATCTGTTTTGTAGCGCTTATTTCCGATGGTTTTCTTACACTAAGCTATTGCTGCTCATGCTATTGATGAACTGTTTGGTACATATATGTGTATCTATTTCTCTCTCTATATATATATAACTAAGAAATGACTGTTCAAGAGTATATAAATGATTTGACATTGTCTGGTCTCTTTGTGGCTTCCATAAGGCCTCTCGGGAGCAATGCACTCTCACATATTTCCTCAGGCTCATTTTGGTAGGTGGCCACATTTGGTATCAAGTTTCTGGTGGCTAATTGTTCTTGCTTGTAAAAGCTTATTGACAGCTATCTGGTTCTCTGCACGAAGAATTGTGGAAGACTTGACGTCTTAAAAATGGAGTGGGTGTGGGTATTTGGCAAATGGGCAGAGGGAGAGAAGAGCATACACAGACATCCTGTTGAGCAACTAAAACAAAACCATTATTGATATCCTCCATGGTCACCATATAGTGCTAATGAGTGACTGTTGAAGTTTCTGCCAACAACAGTTTGATGCCTTTTGGGATATCCCAAGTCCCCTGGTGACTTTGTTGTGCTTCTGTTTGCTGTTTTAGCCAAGTTTGCTGTCGAGTAGCTTCTCTGCTCACTGTAACTTGAGAACAGTGTTAGTACATTAGTTTTGCGTGCACCTTGTCAACAGTTTGTCTGTATAATGTCTTGCCCTTGAATACTTTTGGGGTAAGTTTTTCAACTGATAATGAAGCTGTAGTCAATAAATTAATTTTACTAGCTTTTTTAAACAGTTGAACTTGCATAAAATGTAGCTTGTGACATTTCAAAAGAGAAGTCCTGTTTAACTAGCATGGAATACCTGGTGTCTGTATTTGTGCCAAAAATCCTCCTATACACTTTTCTTTTCAAGAACAACTCCCAAAAGATGGAATAATGGTTTTGTTACTATACTTTTGCACCTAATGTGCTCCTATTTATTTGCTGAAGGCATGGGGAAATGCCTATGAGCTGTGTGTTCTTTACTTGAAATGTTCAGCAGAGAATCAGATGAAAAGTTTCGGGCTCTTTTTGTTTTAAGTTCTACCTCAACAGTAAGAGGGTTTGCAACAGGAACCTTGTGTGCAAATAATGTGCATGGTGAGAATTTCCTTGAAGACATTAAAGATGGGGTGAAAAAGGGGATGCATGTATCCCTTTGATTTGTTGGGTTTTGTTTTTTTTTTTTAATTTATAACCTCCTGTAGTGCAGCTTGAAGTAGGAAAATCCTTTCATGCTTTTCTCAGAAGGAGAAAAACAGACGGGCTCAGGCTGCCTGAACCTGCCTGCCTCTTACGTGTACAGACTTCCATCAGAAAACCTGTGGGGAAAATATATGATAACACTGAGAACAAATAATAATTTCCTCTTCCAAAAGAATATCTGAATGTGCTGGATCTACTAAATTTTAAATAACTCCATTCATTTTTAAAGTAAAAAATGGACCCAGTTGCATTTGAAAAGTAAATTTTATGCACCCAGTTGGTGGTGATCCAAGTGAACGAATCAGTTCAGTAGCTGCAGAAGTTGAACCAAACTTATGTCCGGTCACAGAGGGCATTAGAAGACTTTTAACATGGCCTTATAGTAATTTGTTCCATGGAAAACGTGGTTTCTTTCAAATAATTGAATGTTATTTTTTGCCTATCAGCAGCAACATTTGGTACTGCATCCATGAGCATGCCGGCAGGATTTGGAACTCCTGCCTCCTACAGTCTTCCTACTAGTTATAGTGGCAACTTCCAGCAGCCCACGTTCCCAACCCAGGCAGCTTTCCCTCAACAGACTGCTTTTGCTCAGCAGCCAAATGGTAGGTCTGCATGTTTTAGATAATCTTGACTGAATCAGAAATGTGGAGAAAATGGTCTGTCTATAAGTTGGCAATAATGGGTGGATATTTATTCTACATGAACCTTGATAGTAATGTTGATGAAGGGTTCCCACACTGTTTTGGCTCTGTAGCTGAGCCTTTTGACTTGGCTGTGTGCAACTGTGTAATGACAAAACTGAAATTTTACAAAATCTCATACTGAAATGGTAAGTATTCCCAGGCGTAAAGGGGTTTTAGGCAAGAATGGCTGTTTTGAAATGTGTACAACACATTATTACACTTTCTTGAACTTCATAGAATGCTGGGAAGAGAAAACTGGAAAGTATTTCCTCCCTGAATTTACATGATATCGTAACATTGGAAAAAGTGCATATGTAGAAATTGGAGATTGATGAGTTGCGAACAGTTTAAAACAAAATGCTCAGCCGTGGTGTTTTACACTTACATTCTTGATAATGCTTAAGTAGGATCAGTCCTGCTGATTTTGCAGTTTAAAATTCCACTTAATTTTGGCTGGGAGCTGCAGCAAAGAACTCTGTGAACATTGTTTACTGGTATTAATATTTTTTTCTTTTCTTTCCAAGGAGCAGGTTTTGCTGCATTTGGGCAAGCAAAGCCTGTAGTAACTCCTTTTGGACAAGTTGCAGCTGTTGGAGTATCTAGTAACCCTTTTATGGTGAGTTGTTGCATGTCAATGACTTCTCTATGTCCAAAGAAGAATAGTCTGTAACACTTAATTTAGAGATACACAAAGATTTGGGGGGTTTCTTGCTTTTAAAAAGGGGGGGCTGCATGTGACTCTCCTAACTGCAGCTCACTATTATGATGATACGGCATTTGTAAGGATGTTCAGATCAAAGCAGAGGTACTTTTATACATGTTCTCACAGTAGTGTAATTCCAGAGAAGCACCAAGAAATAGACTGTACTATAAAACAGAAGTATTCCCCAGCAGGTTGTTTTCTTTTTTATATATTCTGCATTTATGATTTACAATATGGGAAAAAAAAAACTTAAATACTTGCCTTATTTTTCTTCGTTCCTTTTCCCCCAGGCTGGTGCACCAACAGGACAATTTCCAACAGGAAGCTCATCAACCAATCCTTTCTTATAGCCTTATAGACACTTTACCCAAAAGAACTCTTATGTGGTCACATAACATCTCTGCGCCTCTTGCACTGTTGTCTTGTTTCACTGATATTAGCTTTAAACACAAAAGAAATCTTTAAGAAGTAAAAATAAAAGCCTGCATTGTGTACCTTTAAAAAGTTTTAAAAAGAAAAACAAACCCCACCCAACACAAAAAACAAGAAAACCAACCCCCCACCAGGTAATAACGTGCAAAACAGAGGGCTGTGGTAACATCCTTGAACCTGTGAAGTGGCAGGTAAAAAGTAGCGGTATCATGTATATTAAAATTGGCTAATAAGTTATTGCAGATACCACACTCATTATGCTGCAGTACTGTACATATTTTTCTTAGAAAATAGCTATTTGTGCATATCAGTATTTGTAACTTTAACACATTGTTATGTGAAAAATGTTACTGGGGAATAGATCAGCCACTTTAAGGTGCTGTTGTATCTCTTGGAATGAATGAGCTGCATCATTTTAACCATTGGTATTGGAAGTCACGAAGTTAAATTGAAGGTTTGTTCATTTCTCAAAATGTTTTCCTTTCCTAAGAGCTCTTCTATTTATACATGCCTAAATCTCTAATGTTAGAGGGATACCTGTCTGCATAATAAAGCTGATCATGTTTTGCTACAGTTTGCAGGTGAAAAAATAAATATTAGAAAAAACAACTGTGTAGCATTATTTCTGTGCAGTAACGTATTTTGGATGAAAAGGTACTCACTGTGTCTTGTACACAGATGAGTGTCCAAAGCAATGTGTTTAAAGGTGAGTTAAACTTAAAATTTTCGCATGCCTCACCTGGGTATGTTTCTTTGTGTCCTTGTGATGAAGCTTGCTGTTCTAGCTCAAGTGAAGTGACCTGTCACACAGGAGAGTGTTAGGGGAGGTTTGGATTATTTGGATAGAGTATCTGTAATGAAGGGCACTGGAGGCACTGTGGAGGGTAGTTATTGGAGAGAAGGTTTGCAGCAAAAGACACCTTATAATGGGTAACTAATGACAGGCTCTGAACAAGCCTTAGTTGTGGTCTGAACAGAATGTGTAAGAGCAGGCCAAGGTACCACAGATGTAATAGCACTCTCTTTATTAAAAACTGATACATATCAGTAAGAGCTCTTGTGGAATATTAAATTTGTCTTTTTTTTTTTTAATTTACAGAAATATTTCCTGCCATAGTAGAGTGAAATTTGTAGAGGGAAAAATTTCTGGCTTGTCTTCTCTGTAACAGTAGTAAGGTTCAAGAAAAATGTAACTGCGTCAAAGTAGTTTGTTATGGTGTTTTAAACAGAGATAATTTGGCTAAAATTCAAGTGTAATACTGGAATTAAGCAAATAATGTAAGTAAGTAAAGTGTATATTGTGAATCCATAAACTGCAAGCTTAAAGGTTTCTGACCAGCTGGAGAATAAAATTCTAACAGCTTTCAGGATAACAGGAATAAATAAGGTGAGATTGATTTTTTTTTTTTGAAAAAAGATCTGCAAGTCCATTTGAGATAAACATCAAAATTCTTCAAGGTAAGACGTTTTATTTGTAATTGACTGTCTGAATGTTAGATATGTTTTTCTAGGGCATCTAAAAGGCTTGACCTGTGCTTGTAAAAACATTTATGCTAATGCTTTTGACTTCTGTTGCCTGCATATGGGAATTGTAATTTCTTGTTGTTTGTTTTTGTTTTTTAAACTACAGAGATCCCAAGCAGGAGACAGGCAGCTCATAAAACAAGCTGGCTGTAGCAGCTTTCCACACTTAAATGTCTGTTTTTGTCCTGTTGGCGTATTTAAAACAGGCTTGAAGTCTCTCTTTTGTTTCTGATGGAGACTGCTGGACAGAGTGTGGTGTACAGTTTAGTTCCCAGCATTCTCTGGGGAATTCACTAAACAAATCCCCAGCAACTGGAGGTTTGCAGGGTATTAGTGACACCCTCGTTCTCACCACTGTATTTTAGCACTGTGCAAATACTTGTAATTCTTCCTTGTTAACCAGCCATGGCTATTTCAGATAATAACAGGTAAAAGCAGTAGAGAGTGGGGAACTGCAAGGGTTCAGCAGGGCTTGTGGAACACTTAAATGCTTAGTGCAGAGAACTGGACCAAATCAAAGAGATGTCAATGAGATGAACAGTGTTATGAAAGAACAACAGTTCTGTGCCCTCTTCACTTATATTGGTGTAAATTAGGCTTTGAGCAAGGGCTAATGAGATCAGCATCCATAGAAATTGTTCTAATCCAAGGATTACTGCTGAGGTACTGAAATGGATTGAAGTATGCAAGGCCAGTAGTTTAGTATGTGCTGTAGAAGTAGTGGAATACCTTATTTTTCATAACTGACTTAAAAGGAGATAAAATGCAGCTTTTACTATACAGAAGCACACCTCTTTAGTCTGTGTTCACTAATTTTATGTTTGCCAAATTCCAGATAAGTAGCTGAAGATCATCTTGTATTGTTTTGAATCTTCTGTGTATTAAACATAAACTGACAGCATAGGTATTTTGTTGATTAGGTTTTAAAAATAGCTTTATTTACAAAATGAATTATTGACCCCTGATTTTAAATGTTTTTATCTTGGAAATCTCTGCAGTTGTTCCCACAGTTGTCCATGCAAATAGCGTGGTTTCCTAAATTACGCTTTAATTATGCTTTAATGTATTTTTACACTTCAAAGCACTTCACTGATAACTTTAGGCCTCTTATACAAAAATTAATATGAAGACCTCCTAGATTAGACTTTAATCCTAAAACATCAGCTGTTACAAGTGTAAGAAGATGCTACACTTGCAGGACCATCCTGAGTCCTGTAAGGCATATGTAATGTCCAGGTACTGCAGTTCAAAATTTAACGTTTGCGAACATCCAAGCACCATGTTGAAAGAAATGCTGAAGCAAAAAATAATTTAAATCCCCCCAAATTTAGTTGGAATTCCTGAAAGAAAAGTGTAAGTACAATGCAAGCATTCTCTGTCTTGAAGGGAGAACTTACTGGGACATAAAGACAAGCTCAAGTAGCTTTTGAAAGTATGTTCTGAAAGAATTGATGATCTTACTCTGTGCGATGAACTGGGTCAGTTAATTCTGAGTCTTGACAAATCTCTTTAAGTTGCGATAAAGCAACACAGTGGGATTTAACTGCTGTCTGATGTACTTGGGTACAGAGTGGACCTTACCAAACAGCTGGAAGAACATTCCCTAATTAGCTTTAGCCATATTTAAACTTTGAGTCATGTTATTAAAGACTGCCCTGTACAGCATTTGAAGTGTCTCCCCATGAAATAATAAGTTAAAGAGGTTCTTTGCTTCCCAAGATAAGTGTGTGTGGGTCATATCAGTTGTCAGACATTATTAATGCATATGCTTATCAAGACAAACACTCAAAGAGAAGGTCAGTATGTTTTATTCATACATCTTCAACAAACTCACAGAAAAGCTGTCACTGCATCAGTAGCAGCTAATCTGTATGTAATGACACGTTTTCCTTACAGTCCTGTAACTTCACATTTCTGAGCAGTGCATTGTCTCTGTGGAATCAAAATGCCTGCATTTGGCCATTGATAAATTAAGCTGACAGTATTGCTGTACTGTATTACATGGTAGTAATCCATCACTGAACATACAGAAGTAGCATTTTTTGGAAAAGAAATGAGGTTTAGATATTTGCTAACTTGCTTAAAAACTGTATGTCACAACTTCCAGTTGAAAAAGCGTTAAGTTTTCCAAAGGCCTCTCTGACAAGCTTTCCAACAGGTCATTGTCTGGTACAACTGCTGCTTTAGATTCCCTGGGCGTGTCTGAAGGTCTTAAATTGAAATACTCAGTAGAAGGGAAAGTCCCAAGGTTGTTCTGTAAGTTCTTCGGATGTGCGGTTCAGGCATCTGTATGTACTTGTTGTGCTCACTGGGCATTAATAGAAGTTTGTGTCAGATCACTAAACTTGAATTAGAAGACTCTTTGAGGAATGTTGGTATTAAGCTGCTGAAGAAGAAAATGGACCAAATGCATCATCCTGTTGACAAAGCTCTCTGTGCAGTGGACTCATAAACAGCCTGCTTCAACCTGGACCAGTTTTGCTTGATTGAACGTTTCTCTTAATTTGTTGTCCAAATGATGGAGCCTTCTGACCTGCTGCTTGTAACCATTGCTTTTGTCTCGGTTGTTAGTGGGTTGTATTTCTGCGTTTGATGGAGATAATGGTGTACATGCTTCTGATCAGGAAGATTCCAGCTATGACTGTGAAGTAGCTGCCATAAATGAGAAACTGAGAAATGGAGGTGGGGATAAAGGAGAAAAGTTATTATCTAATAGCAAAAGCAGTTTTTGAGTATAAGGGATATCCCTCCATTGCTATCTTCCCTGTCACTTGTGCCCAGAACAACTCCATCTTGAAAGGACTCAAGAAGTCTGGACTGCTTGACTTTACACTATAGGAATTCTGTGGTTGTAAAAGGGGGAGAGAATGTTCTGTTATATATTTCCCTTCCCCACATAGTAAGGGAGGAGAGCTGTCCTATACTTTGTCTCTTCTCTCAAAACCTGAAAGCTAGAGACTTAGACTCATTCAGTGTCTTAAGTTTAAACTAATTTTAGAAATTCAACTGGGAATTTTGATGAGATAATTTTCAGAATTACAGTAACTTTAAGGTACATCCACTGGAACTATGTAACTTAGAATTACCCTAGTAATAGACTCATAGATTCCCTTTCAGCTTGCTTCCTGCTTCTGGTTAGGGTATTTTGATTATAAACTTGTGAACAGTAAGACTTTAATTTAAGGAATACCCAGAGTAATAGGTAGTCACCTTTTCTCTCTGTTCTGTGAACATATTCATAGAATATTTTCTAGTCATCCCAGTATTGGGAGGTCTAGGGGACGAGCAAGTTGTAGTAGTTCAAACCAGTTCACTTTAAATGAACCTTTTTCCAAGTGAGTGACTGTTGTGAGCTCGCACCTGAGCTTGCGCATTACCAAAGGCTAATCTTGGACTAGAACCTGCTTTCAAAGGAGAGTAGGGGAACTAAGGAGCGGGACTGAGTGGCTTACCTGAGTGCTGATATCCAGTCCCAGACCTCTTGAATCTACTACAACAATAGTTAAAATGGTCTGAATCACCAGGGCAACAAAGTTGTTGAAGCCAAACACCAAAGCGTAACGCTCCATGCTGAGGTTGACAGCAATCTGAAACCTGACAGTGAATGCACAGGTTCACAAAACTATGGAGAGCAAGGATGGATGCACTTATGGGAACAGTTTAATGTGCTAAGTGCACTTTTTGAAGGACAAGGTCACTTCAGTCTTGGCTATTAAGCTTTAAAAACTTCATTTTGGCAGACATTCCTTGGTTTTTTTCTGGCTTTGTGACTTCAGTGCATCCTATTTACCCTTGACTTGAGTGAGTATTTTTGCTAAATACCTGTGTATATTCATTGGGTCACTTAGAGAATACTCAGACATTGATCATTGAACAGCCAAGTGCAGAAGTTACCTTGTTCTGACTTGAAGTGTACTGTGGTAATGGTTAGGTCTTATAATTTTAACCAGTTTTATACAGGCTGGAAACAATATATGCTGCTGTCATAACCTATTTAAATTTATATCTAGGGAAATGTCCAGAAAAATTTTGATTTAAAAATTTGATTTAAATCAGTTTAATTAGAACAGTTGTGTGTTGTACTTACATTGCTATTGTTATAAGGAGCATATAGAAAGCTTTAAATGCAAGGTAACCAGCATAACATGCCCAGATGTTGTCAGTGAAGTGCATGAGAAGCAGAGAACCAGCATCCAGTACTGAGAAAATTCCCAGAGCCAGTTCTCCAGCAAGATCCCAGTTTACTTTGACATGTCCAACTGCCATGGAGGTTGCTGAACCTAAAAATCAAAAAGTAGTAATTAAAACTCGGAAACTTATCATTCAGAGCCATTGCATCACTGTCAGTGGGTCATGCCAGGAGCTCTTCAGTCTTGGTCACAGTAGGCTTTGGTAATGGCGTGGATTGTAGTTCCTGTTAGTGGCGTGGGAGTCTTCCATTAGTTTGGATGTTTTCCTCCTTGCTTAGAGCTTTCACTGACTGAAGTGCTCTGGGAAAGTGCCTCATGCCTAAGGCTGGAGGCAGCAGTGCACAATCTATTGTTGTTGCTCCATTTTTGGACAAGTATGAGCAAAGAGAGCAATCCTACCAAGAATTTTCTGCCAAAATATGCATAATGAGTTTAGTTACTTCATGTGAAGTTCTTTATGGAATGGAAAATCTGTAGCACCTCATGCTTGGTGTTTTTTTAATGAAAGTGACTTTTCAGTTTCTGGTGCAAAGCCTTCTGGTGTCAATGCCTTATCAGCCATCAAATGTAGCAAAACCATTAGTTGAGTGTATTGCAGTGTGGCAAACTGCATGTTCTCAGGCTTAAAAACTGGGCTTTGTTTGCCGGTTATATGTACTCTTCATCAGAATTCCAAAAGTTGGAGCAAACCAACCCCTCCTGTCCCTCCCTGCTATAAGCAGTGGTTCCCAGCACTGAGTGCCTTCTATACTCTGAAATTGTGTCAAGTGCCCGAGGGTGTAAATGCAAGAAAGCCTCTGGGAACACTTCTCAAAGCAGTAGTCAGAAGTTCTGGAGTAGCTTCAGTAAAATGGATTTTCATGCTGATTGCAGGGAGGAAAATTAAACTGACAGTTCCCTGTAGAAGTATGGGGTACAACTCCTGGAATGAAGGGGGCGACAGCTGTGTAAATGGGAACTCAAAAACGAGGCTGTGTTGGTGCTGCACAGCTATGTAAATGAGGTTTCACTTTACCCATATCATTCTCTTCTGTGGCTCAGGAGAAATGGAATTTGGGTGGGCCAGATAACTAATGAGAGGCAGAATGGCTGAGGTTGGAAGAGAGAGGGAGATCACCTGGCCCTGCTAAAAGCTGAGTCAGCTAAAGGAAGCTGCTCAGGGTGGTGTCTAGGTTTTGACTCTAGGATGTAGAGTCCACACCTCTGGCCAACCTGTTCCTGTTTTAAATCACGCTTGGAATAAAAATGATTTAAGTTTAAGTGGAACTTTCCTTGATTTTGTGCCCCTTGTCTCTTGTCCTGTCAGTGGGCACCACTGGGAAGAGCCTGCTTCCATCCTCTTTGCTCCTCCACTTCAAGTCTCTATGCACATTAGTAAGATTTCTTGTTTTTCAAGGAACACGCATTCATTGTTTTTCACTTAGTGCTCTCAGCCTTGTCACATCACAGGAATGGTTTTATAGAATAGTCTGAGTTGGAAGTGACCCACAAGGATCATCAAGTCAAACTATCAAGTGAATGGGCCATAAAGAGATTGAACCCAGAACCTTGGCTGTGGCAAACTTGCCAGTCAGGATACAGATGTAGTGACAGAATATTAGTTGAGGAGCACTTAGACTGAAATGATTTTTAATCCACTGTCTAAACAGACCATTTCACAGTATGCTCTGAGTAGTATTTAGGGCAGTGTATCTGCTAATACGTTATTTTAATTCTTAAACCAGGCAGCTTGAGGTGTAGTTGAGGGAGCAATATGTAAGATGTCACTGCACAGGGTTTTGGTGTGCTTACTTGGGGTTAAATTCATGGTCTAAACAGAGCTGTGAACTTTAAACTCCTAAAATGTTTTGGCAGAATGTGGGTCCTCTAAGAAGGAAAAGCTTATTTATATGTTTTTCAGATTATTTTTGAAGAGCCCACTGATAAAGCTTACTGTAAAATCATGCTTTGCATGCTGTTTGGGTTTATCTCTCACTGTCTGTTTACTTTGGTCCTCACAGGAGATGGAAAGGCACCAAAGACACTGCTGAAGAATCCCTCAACACAGGCTGGGTTACAAGTACCTGCTAATGATTGCTTACCCAAAAAAGTTGCTATTGCTTCGACAGCTCCGTTGTACACTGCGGAGCTGTGGGAGGGGGCTCGGAAGTCCCACAGCACCTGGACATAATTCACGACCTGGTTAAAGCCGGCCGTGGCCAGAGCCCACCACAGGGACCAGTAGAGGAGCTGGCGGGAGCTGTAGCAGTCCCTCAGGTCCTTGCCCAGCTGCAGCAGCACGCTGAGCATGTGACTGTGGGGCCCGGCATTCCCAGCCTGGGGCTGGGGGGCTGGGCCCCTGGCAGCAGGATCGGGGCTCTGTTCCTCCTGGCAGCTCGAGGGCCTGTGGGAACTGCCTGCAGCCACCCCTTTATCAGCCCCTGGCAGAGGCTCAGAGGCATCTTTCCTGTGGAAGAACATGCTCCTCTGGGGCATGGGAAGGAAGAACGAGCACAGGAATGCCAGGGACACGGAAGCCAAGGTAATGGCATTGAGGTAGAAGTAGGAGACGTGTGCTAAGGACACCAGCAGCTGTCCCAGCACGGCGGCCACGGTGGCTGCCACCAGAGTGACACTCCTGCAGTAGCTGGTGACCCTCTGGTAGTGTTGGGAGCTGACCACGCTGTAGATGTAGGCGTAATAGGCCACCTCGGTGGCTGTCACCATGCCGTAGAAGAATTCCACCACCTGCATGGCCACCAGTCCACGTGCAAAGAGCAGCAGGAGCCAGGTGATGATGAGGCTGATGCCCTGCAGGAGGAGGACGGGCTTGTAGCGCAGGTAGTCTGTGAGCAGGAACACTGGGAAAAGGAGAGCAAGGTAGGAGTATGTCCAAACTGGTAGAATCTGGTTGCTAACCTAGAAGAGAATAAAACAGAAATGTCAAACAAAACACAACCCCAAACCCCCAAACATTTAAAATATCCTTTCTGAGGGGTTTTCATGGTGTTGTTGCTGGAACAACATAGTTGTGATGATAGGAAACATTGAATTGTGTGAACAGTACAGGTTTAAACTGCCTTAAGTTCCAAGATTGTGACTTTGCTATGTAAGGGGCAAAGACAGTGATGCTATGCTCCACTAAAGAAACAGGTAGATTGGCTTAAAAATTAATTCTAGTAAAGGCTATGAAGAAGGCAGGTTTTGATGTGCAGCTGTTTAAAGCAATTGTAGCTTTGTGTCAGAGGTAAATCTCTGGTTTCAAATCCTATTCCCTACAGCAGCTAGAAATGAAGGCCAGTTTTGTTTTAACTTTTTATGTGAGTCATTGTATACCTTTGGTCAACTCTTTCCCTTACTAGGTTTAGGAAAAATTTAAAAAAGCATGTGCTTCTTATGATGGGGGAACTGGAACTGTACATAGTGTGTAGCTGCTACTGTGTTACTGCACATTCTGGTTTTTTCCAATTTAAAGTGTAAGAAGTATGGAAGTCTTTCAGTTTGTTTAAGTTGGATTTCAGTACACAGACGCCCTGTAAAGAAATACTTTCTCTTTTCTGCATTTGTGTTGGAAGGTGCTCTTTGTGGTCGCCACTCAGTGCTTGCCCAGGCAGTTTGGGCACACCTGGGCAGGTGTCCCTCTTTTAGACGCACATCACAAAGGGACCTTTTTCTGTGACTCTTAAGTTGCCTGTTTTGGGGAGGGGTTGCCCAGTAATTGTGGGGCCTGCTGGGATATGCATTCCTGATCTCTTGTTCTCTGCTTAAGAAATTGAACCAGAAAGGAATTGTATATGATGCTGGAGGAATTCTTTTTACTTCTGAACAGGTACTGGAGTGAGTTGCATGGTGAGCAGCAGGTTCACTGTATCTTTCTGTGTGACTTCTTTTGTTTCTCTGAATTTAGAATTACCTCATGGAATTAACTCACTGGAGGTGAGTTTGGCTGAAAGAGACAGTATCTGTATTATGCTTGTTTTTGAGTTAAGGATTCTTGCTGAAATCAGAATTAAGGCATTCTATGATACTATCAGTATGTTTTATATAAGAAATAATGTTTCCCTTTGTGGTTTAAAAAATACTAATAAAAAAGGGGAAAGAAAAAACTCCCTGACAACCTAAACCACAAATACCTTTTTTCAGCAGAAACCTTGGGTTCACAGTGTGCTGGTAGATTCTGCCTTAACATTTGCTACTGCACATCAGGAATGACTGTTCTTCATATTAGCTGTATGTGGGTGTAGCAAGCCTATGTTTTCTAATTTTACTGTTAGCTCCATGACTCAGCCACGTGTTAACCATGTCCCCTTTTGTCAGGAGGTGTACTCCTGAAGCAGCCAGAGCTGAACACAGGAGCAGAGCAAGGAAACTTGCAGTGCATACTTTTTTCAAAAAACCCCAAGTTTTCTGAAAATGAACCTGACCTCCGCAGGTTAATGAATGCATAAAATGTAGGAAATGTTGGAAATAAGCTTTACAGCTCATAAGGGGAAGGCTGCTTAGCTTTCTTATGATTTGAAATCAATGTGTTCCTGTCAGTGTAATCAATTCCATTGTAAGTATACATAAATGTCAGTGTTGCCCCTCCTCTGGGGTGGAGAAAGGAACTAGCTGACCTGATTTTGCCAAAAATATCAACTACCAAAGGGGTTTCAAAGTCCTAAGAATGTGGGGACTTAAAGTTCAGACCTCCTGCCAAAGAGGTGACTTCTTACTCTTTTCCAGAAGCATCTTAAATATGAGTCTCTAGATAAGATACTCACACTTCATCTTCCCTTCAGTTAGTGCTGTAATGCCTAATGCTGTAAGCATTTTAGCTACTGCTCAAGAGAACACTTACATACCTCTTCAATTGTTAGGTTTTTGTCTGGTCCTGTTAGATAGGGGGTGAGAAAAGATTCTGATGGCCTCATTGTGGTGAAAAATCCATTTGCACAGATGATCACTGTGGGATAAATCCAGCTGTGGCTTTCGGCTCCCTTCCAGCAATCCATTGTCTACCTAAAAAAAAAAGGTAGCAAAGGAATGAATAGATGCTCTTCACAGCTGGTAAAAATTCATTTTTCAAGTTTACTTTTTAACTAAACCTACACACACCCCCCTTAAGCCATAACCACCAGTGAGGGCTGTGCTGGTGGCATTCAGTGTAACTGGACTTCGGGGGACGGGTGGCAGTGTGACAGCCAAGGGCTGCCTGCAGAGGTGACTCAGCTGTCTGGCTGGTGTGCAGTGTGTAACCAAACCACTTATCTCAAGCTCTCCTGCACCGAGCTGCACACCTGATCTCCTCTCAGGCAGATCGCAGTTACTCCTGAGGCTGAGATTCTTTTCTGCGACACATTCTTGGTAAGTGACTAACAGTGTGCTCAGCCTCGAAATCTTGGCTAAGTCATATAAAGAATTTATCGCACATACTGCATAATCCTTTAGACAGAAGCAGTTGACCAAATCTGGGACGAGGACTGGGTCTAAGATGCAGTTAGGCTCCTCTTGGAGAGGAGTTCAGAACCCACTGACTTAGCGGGAGGGTCTCTCTGACAGTTTTACCTGATCCTGTCCTCTCTGCACTAAGCACACCTTCCTGTTAAGTCCTGTTAAACCAGTGTCACGTTTACCACTGAGTGAAGCGCATGGCTTCAGCTGTGCCACGTGCCTAAGCCCATGTTCCTCTCACTAAGCCAAAGTTTCCCTCACTGAACCTGCCTTGGGATCACAGCTGCAGCTTGTAAATGAGCAACTGGGATCAAGGTGCATCGGCCTTGATAGACTCTGTATTGTCTAAGGTTGTTCTTAGTGACGTGCTTAGGGCTGAGTGGCTGTGCTGTAGCAGAAGAATAAAATTCCATTACAGTCTCATTCCTGAGTAAATGAGTGGGTGAACTGTGAGATTAAAGCTCATTCTGTGTGCTCAAGGAGGTTTTTTTCTGTTGATCTGCAGCCTGAGTACTCAGTGACACGATGACAATGCAAGCATTCTTGATGGCAGTAAAAGCTATCAGGGAGCTCAACGCATTGTGAGCTCAGTTTCTTCAAAATGCTTTAATACTCATCGTGTTTCTTGCACTCCAGTCATTGGAGAGAGTAAAGAAAGATGCAGAAACTATCTGCTTCTGACTTAGAAATACTGACTTCACTTTTGGAACTGATGACCAAAAGGAAAAGGAGACTTGTTTCTTCACTGTAGTTGGCAGCAAAAACAAGTGTAAAGATATTGGGGTTTTTAAGCTTATTTTACTTGTTTTGTATTAAAAAGTCAATTTCACTGATCCTGAAAACAAGTGAAACAATGTTTTCAATCATAAGCAAATGAAAGCAAAGCACTAGCTGTTGTTTAATCATGCTGTTACAAGCTATTTATTTTAAGTTGTTGAACTCCATTCTATAGCAGGCACTTCTTCAAAAGTGCTTCTACTTGTACTATGAGATTCTATTCATTAAAACTTAGCATAAATTGTATGTTACAAAGAAAATATTTCTGTGACCTCAGAGGAATATTAGAAAAGGCAGCCCTAACCTTGAAACTTGATTTTAAAAAATTACCTGTCATCTTTCTGTTACAAATAATTGTAAATAAAATATAGCCTCTAGTATCTTTAACTCAAGACCTGATTTGAAATGTTTTGATAAAAATATAAAAATTAAACCCTGGGCTGATCAGTAACATCTGCATGAATCTTGCATCACCTCCAAATGCACTGAGCAAGTGAGTAGCTAGCACACTCCCAAATAACTCCAAAGGTGATGAATTACCTGTCAAAGCTGTGGCTGTGGTGCATTTCCCGTGGATTTAGGTGCAGTTCTTCCTAGGATGACTTTGTCTTGCAGAGAAGTCAGAAACCCCCCTTTAGAATTGGTGGTAGTCAGAAATTTCTGTAACTTTTTTTCCAAAAAGTTTTATTCTAAACTTGATAAAATGTTACCAGAATTTAAATAATAATAACTTGTCATAGCTGTTCTTGCTTGCAGAACTTGTCCATGAAGATTGCAGGGAAAGCGTTCTTTACAGGTTGTGTCAGCAAACTGAGTTCTATTTTTAAGATAAAACTATAAGACTCATAGTAGCTAATGATTAATAAAACTTCTTGTTACAAGAAAGCAATCAATGCATTCTTTATGTTAATAAATACCTTTAAAAGCTCTGGTCTCTGATTTGGGGGAAGACAGAGCACGAGTTCTACAGTTTGGGCTAGCACTGGCCCTGTCCCGTGCATAGTGCAGAGGCCTCTAGGCTCGTGGGGTCTCCTCTGACTGTCCTGGCTTTGCTGGGGCTTTGGGAGGTAGGACATCAAATGCCTCATACTATTAGTTGGCCAGGAATTACTTCTATATAGGACGGATCTGTCATTTAAGGACAAATGGACTAGGCAATAAGCGGCTAAATCTAGGTTCTAAGCTAAAAAATCAACAGGCTTGCTTCAGAGAAATGCTGCTGCTTTCCTTTACCTAATTTATTTAGACTGAACTGCCTGCATCTTCTGAGGCTCATCAGAGGCTGGAGTTCATGCTGAAGCCTGTTGGTAGGATGTGTGTTGACCGTGGGAGCAGATACTGAGGCCCTGGCAGGAGAGGCCCCTTTGTGAGCTCGACAGAGCCTGGTCTGGTCCTGCAGGTATGGAAGGTTTCCTCAGTGCTCAAGTGTGTGGTGCAACCAGGCAGGCAAGTGCTCAGGGGAGCCAGGCCTGCCTCTGCCCTTCATCTTCTTTCCTGGCCAAGAGCTTCTGAGCCATGGAAAGAACCTTGGGAAGGGAAGGTGCTGCTGGGCAGGGGCTGAAAGGAGCTGCTGGCTCATGTTTCTCTGGTAGCCCACACAGTGCTTGGGCAATACCTGCATGCTTTGAATACAAACACACTATTTGTTCCTTCCTTGTTTGCTCAAACCGGCCTTATCAGCTTGCTCGACTGTATCTTCATGGAAGATTCGTGCCCAAACCCACTAACGTTTCAAAGGTAGTAAGTGCTGTATTTAGAGGGGCTTGCAGCTATGGGGAGGAATGTGCCCAGCTCTGGAGTTCCATGTTTGCATGGAAACCTTTAACACAGTGGAAGAAAGACAAACAATACTAAAAGCTGCTAGGAGAGGTGCGTATGTTGAGAATTTCCTTTTCCTGCAGAACTGAACAGCCTGTGATTCCAGCCTTGCTCGTAATCTGCCAAGTCTCAACTATCTCCTCTCCAGAGTGTGTGTGTGCAGGTACATGAACACACAGGTAGACGTGTACATCTTACTCTTTTAGATGAAAGCTCTGATTGCTGGGTTAGTTCTGATTTGCAGCTGAAAACCCAGGATAACATAAGGCCTTGCTTTTTTCCTCCTAACACTCCTAAGAACTGCCCTCTTCCTCCCCTATTTCCCCCATAATGCTGTCTGCCAGCTTCCAACTTCAGAAGCATTTTGGAGATTAGAGAGAATAGGAATGGATTATTTTTTCTCTGAAGTCTAATCTGTTTTATGAAGATGGTATTCTCTAAAGCTTCAAGCCAAATATATAGTGTCTGCTTGGTTCCTTTGCTCCTCAGTGGCATCCCACAGACACAGAGAGCAGTGAGCTCTAGCCAGAACATAAGAATTTTTATGGTTGGTTGTATCTGGTTTTTTTTAGCTCTAGTCTACAGAGCTAAATGGCATTATGTTTTTTAACAACAGCCGAAAGTTTCACATGTTGTTGATTCCTTTCTGTTTGTCAGATATTGCATGGAAATATTTGTTAACTTTCTGTGCCAAAGGCAGTTTGAGACCATGGAGCTGAAAATACAAAGTTCCTCTTTTTAATTTCAACACAAACTCTAGCAAGCTTCTAGCCCAGGACTGACACCTAAACTGAATGCCTCAAAAGAAGATTCCTACTCACAAGGAAGAGCAGAAAAAACAGTACTTGCACTCCTGGAGTCTGTCCCTGTTTCTTCAGGCAGGAGCATCATGCCCTCAGTTCTGCAGTAATAAAAGATACTCACTGCTCAGTGGAGACTAAGTACATCTCCTGCTTTTATGACTGCACTGGTTAAACTGTTCTGCTTAGAGACAGTTTACAACAGAGAATATCCCCACAATGCACAATAGTAAACAGAAAGCCTAAAAAAATTAGCCAGGATCGTCCTTTTGTTAGATCCTACTGATTCTTCTTGTGACTTGAAACAAATTGCTTCTGTCCTGCTTGCCCTTGCCCCTGGGCACTTTGTCTAGTTGCAGTGTGTGACAGTGGTATGAAAAGCAGGTATGTCTGTACAAATGATAGCTTGTGCCTCTACAGGAAAAATATTATTCTGTAAATGCTAAGTGGTTTTTATTAGTTAGATGTAGATATTGGAAGCTAGAAGCAAACAGCAGTACAGAAATAACTTTAGCATATGGATGTAGTTCATATTAAATTAGACATTCACTGTACAAGCTCATTTCTAGTCTCTTTTTTCTTCTCCTGGACTGTCTTTTGAACTAAATTATCTGTAGGACTTGAAGCTTCTTGACAAACTCTGAGATGCTGATCCTGCCAAATTCTTGGCCAAGATCAGTGGACCTCCCTCACTTGGTACCCAAAAGCACACAGGATGTTAGCTGTTTGTTTCAGTTATAAATTTGTTAGGATATTCCTGTTAATCTGGAATTTTCCTGTGTGGAATCAGCTATATTTCACCACAGTGTAATTTTCTGGTTTTACTCTGTGCTACTTAAGCCCCTTGATATTTTTTCTTTTCCTGGTGAAAAAGGAAGACAGTCAGTCCTGAATTTAAATTTACTGAAAGCACAGGCAAAGGAGTGGTGCTCTTTCTTTTTTTTTTTGGACACTGAAGTTATTCCCTTCTCGGCAGAGGTTGCTGTGAAGCCAGTACAGTGTTCGCAGCTCTCAAATGTGGGCCAAGCAATACCCGTGGTGTAGCAGTGTTGCAGTGAAGCTCCCGGGATGGGTTGTGCAAGCCCTGCTTCCCGCAGCCTGTATGCACAGGGATGTGGGATGAGACAGGAGGAGCCTGTCCCCCATCTGCCTGTACTGGGTATGAAAGAATATAATGATGCAAACGTGATCTTTTCTTCCTTGGTTCAGAATGAGGGCTGTGCAGAGCGGGGGTTGGACCCTTCAGCCACTGCATCAGCAAATGCGATGGAAGCAACTTTGCCAGCACCACATTGAGAGCTACAATGAGCAGGGCATGGTGAACTCTGCTCTCTGCCATCGTGAACAGGGGGATGCAAAGGTGGTTGCTCTGATTCTGTGTATAAATTGCTGTCCTTAAGCTATTTATAGGCATGTAAATAAGAATCTAAAGGAACTTATCTTTTATTCTTGGCACAGTGCCATTCTGGTGAGCTCTCTGCAGGCATATGTTGTGCTGAAGTGCTGGAATGATTCAGTGTAGCTTTTCAGGGCTGAGCTGAATGTTCTTCTTGCACTGCTGTTCTCTGCATGCTTCTCTTCTTCTCTGCTGGGAGCCCTTCTCCCAGGAGGGCCTGGCCAAGGAGCCTGCCTGCCTGCCTCCTACAGCCGTGTCATGGAGCTTGTGACAATCTGCTCTCTTGACTCGTGCTCAGTCTGGTTCAGCTGCTCTGTGCAACATCTCGCTATTTTCCTTTGGCATTTGCATGAGACCATCACACAAATGCTTCTGATCATGAAAATCCCGTGTATGACTGCAAAGTAGCTGCCATAAATTAAAAACTGGGAGAGGAGGAGAAAAAGGCAGAACAATTAATGAAAAACATGTTAGAAAAATGCCGCTTTTTTGGAGATGACAGTCTGATTTTCTTTACTTGTGTTCTGGCAGTTTCTCTACACTTGAGTTTTTGCTTTGTGATTAAGTAAAATCTCAGCTTTTCAAGTAAACAGCAGATTATTGTGAAATGAAGAACTGCCCCTTTCTTCCATTCCTTATGTCTATTAATAAATGTCAGATGGGGAGAGGGATAAGAACAGGATTTTTTTTTCTATTAGTGCAAAACGTAGAAGTAGCTTCATTACCCACGTGGTCATGAATAATCTGTGTGAGGAGTCTGAGTTCATCCTTGTGTTGCTTTTGCACATTTCAGTGCTGTCACCACAGTGGCTTCAGTAAATGCACTGTGATTTTATATCAGGATTTTGAACAACAGTGGGAAGGCTGTTTATTAATTCCTCCATTTCCCTGTCCTTAATTTTAAAGATTTAATGTTTGATTCAATCTTTACTCTTTCAAAGTCACTTTTGCCTTCTCTGTGCAGAGTGTAAATAGCTTTAGTCTTCTTCAGATCCATTAGAGTAGACAGCTGCCCCAGCTGAGACCCCATCTGAGAAAATGCAGAAGTCAGTAGGTTTCAGTTGACTTCAACATGAGTGACCTTGGGTTGACTGAAGCTAGGGACACTGTTGTGAGATAGGATGTCCCATCCCAAATAAGGGCCCAAGCTAGGGACAGAGGACTCTGTCATACATGTTGAGATACAGCCCAGGTTTGTTCCTGAGCTGGGATTAGAAGTTACTTGAGCTGAAATAACTCAAATAATCCAGACTGTGTCTCATAGTCTTGAACTCCCATTCTGCATCTGACAAAACCAGTCTGAGCTTTTGGGAAGAGAGGATGTTCAGCGTCCTATTAACTACCAAACTGGTCAGATGGCCTGGTTAATTATGTTCTGGTGTATCTCCCATTAAAAAGTCAAAAACCAGCATCTGTAATCCTAAATGCATTAAAAGGCAAAAGGGAAGAATGATGACAAATGATGATGAAGAATGACAAGGGAAGAACAAGATGTCTGGATTTCTGTAGAAGAAAGAGGAATTAAGTTGTCCTTTGGCATAGGAATTTCTTTCTTGGTAAACTTTGGAAGATGACTTGGCTGAGCAGTAAATAGGAGGCAAGGTAACAGCACTTACCTGAGTCACTATGTCCAGCCCCAAACCTCTTGAATCTACAACAACAATTGTGAGAATCGTCTGAATCATCAGGGCAACAAAGTTGTTGAATCCAAACATCAGGGCATAGCGTTCCATGCTCAGATTGACGGCAATCTGGAACCTAATGGGAGACTGACAAGTCAGTCACTTCCCACTGGGAAAGCTATTGCTGTCTATCAGTCGATGAAGAAAAAATGATTCATGGAGATGGTGCATCAGGGACAGAGGAAATGGTGCTTCATTTGCTTGTTTGTTTCCTTGCTTTCTCAAAAAAAAAGTCAGGAGTGCCTTAGTATGTTTTAATGTTTTTTTGAACTGACATGGGCTGCTTTTCCAACCCATGCTATCAGGTGATCAGGTAGAATGTCAGTTCTCTGTACCCTCCCCTTTTGTTCCTTCTCTGCCTGCACAGTCTGTGCCAGACAGGATGTAAAGTGGCCCTGGCTGGAAGCTTTCAGAGACCTGGCCAGGCAAGGTTGTGACCTGCTCTGGCACTGGCAGCACTTCTGCCCTGGCTGGGAGGTTGGACTCGAAGGTCACTGTGGGTATCTTCTAACCAAACTTTCTGTGGTGATGAGTCACGTTTGCTTTGTGACTTGACAGTGGAAGTAACATGCTGCTTATTTCTGTCAAGAGCCTGTAGATTTTACTTGCAGTATCTTTTTTGACAATAATCAGAACATCTTTCCTTTCAATATATACCTCCGAAGTTTCTATACAAACAAAAGGGTGTTATTCCTTCAGGACTCATTTTCAATGATTTTAGCTTGGGGTTTTTTTTGCAAGATCATACTTTGTTGGAGTTTTTTTTTAGAATATATTGAAATAGTCCAGGTATAATTCACTGTAATGTAGTAATAATCTACCAAAATGAAAATAAAGAGCTCACTTGGCTTCCTTCAAGATAGACATAACCTTGCCATGCATTATAATTTTAGCAGTTTTTTTAAATAGTATCTGATTAATTTTGTGGTTTGACAAAAAATGCATCCAGTACTTTTGTAATGAAATAGTGGGGTATGTCTAAAGACATTCTAAGCAATAAAATGGTGGAGCAATAACATTTTATATTTATTACACAGGATAAAATATTTGTTATTGGTATTATTTATATATTTCCATTTCTGAAAACAGAATAGCTTGGTCTCCTATGAGATCTTGTCTGAGGTTATATGTCCGATATTCCCTTTTATTCCTTCCTTACATCTTAATATCATTACTGATTATATGCATAAAAGCACGTTGGGGAACACTCTTATGTCGAGTGTTTTCATGCACTGATGTAGTTCATGGCATGCTAAAAGGTTTATCAGTAGGGGGTCTAGACATATGGTAATTCTATAGGATGGCTGTCAAGATATGCTTGTCCCTATTGTTCACTTTGCATCTTTCTCGCCATGAAGGAGGAAAATGGTGTCTACATTTTGCTGTTACCAGTGCCTTTAGTAATAAAGTTACCTTGTACCTTGTTTAATTTCTGCTTAGGTAAATGTTTGATGTCCTTTTGACAGTTTTTCTTTCCTGGTTGTTTGGAAGAATGAAAACAGCATAACCTGACATTTAAGAGTCCTTGTCCTTACCTCAACAGTTATGTTTAGGGTGAGGTCAGCTACCTCTGAGGAAAAGGATGCCCGAAGCAAACTCCAAGTAAGGTCAGTATTCTGTGCGTGATGGCAGCACTGTGATGTTTTGTACTTACGTTGCTACTGTCAGGAGGAGCACATAGCATGCCTTGAAAATGAGATAGCCAGCATAACATGTCCAGATGTTGGTAGAGAAGTGCATGAGAAACAGGCAACCAGCATCTATTGCAGAGAAGATCCCTAAAGCCAGTTCACCAAAATGGTCCCAGTTAATCCTCATATATTGTACTAGGAAAGATGTTACTGAGCCTAGAAAAAGAGAAAAAATGTGTAAATGTTGTATCTGCTCCACAGCTTATATGACCAACTCTTGCCAGTATCACATGCTGAAAGGCAATGCTGAATAATGAAGCAGAGTAGTCTGAAGTTTGAAAGCATTTCTAATGACTTCTGCAGCCACACAGATGACTGGTCATTTTAAGACAACTGCATAAATCAAGTCTCTGCCATTCCGTTCTGAGTTTTATTCCACTTCACAGGATAAACTGTAATGTAGAAGGATTCATTATTTAGGTGTCTGTACACAGCATGTATCCTGGGGAGAGAATTAGGAACATGGTTTGGAGTTCAAGAAGGAAATTCTTCCAGCTTCTCCTAGCTCACTGTGCAGCTAGGCTACTAAACCTTCTGTTGTAACAGTTTAGCTCTGTGTGCCTCGTAGAGGGGGTAAACTGTCAAAAAAGTGAGTTTTGAGGCATCAAGGAACTATATCCAAGGAAATGAGAAAGGATAGGTTTGCTTTTGGTGGCCCTCCTAGAAGATGCATCTGTTGCAAAGTTAAGCCACCTGACTGCCCATCTTAGGGTCCCAGACAATTTAAAAACTTCTGTACTCATACACTGAGAAATAGGCAAGTCCATGAGAGAGAGAAATTCATCAAGGAGTAGATACTACAGGAGGGCTTCTAATTAATGACTCACTTGGTCTATTTAGTTGCCTGCTGCAAGAGTAGTATCTGTTTCACTTTAATGACTGTAAGGATAACCTGAATGACCAGGTGTGGTGTAGATGTGTTTATTTTTCCTGGTAGAAGACACCCCCACGTCTTGTGCAAGTTCTTTACAGCAGCACAGTGTGAGCCAAGGCAGGGTGGTATCCTCTGATGTTACCTTTTGATAACCTCACTTTGCTTGTGCGGTGTGAGCATCTGCTCCTGGTGCAAAAGTGGAATGGTTCACATCAGTATCATAAGGATTCAATAGGGTCTTTTTTTTCCCTGCAAATCTTTTATCTTGCAATGACTAAAATTTTTTTTCTTGTCTGGTTGCACAAGGGTATTTCACTAGGAAAACAACAAGAGGATTATGTTCTTTCTCTGTAAAATTTTTATGAAAAACTTTTCTCATCTGTGTACGCTGATAGCATTTTTATGGGAACAGTGCAATACTTGTTTTGGGGACAGAAACCACACAAGAGCCTCATCCAAAGAAACATGGGTGTCTCTGAATGGATTTACCAGCTAGATGCAATGTCTTTGTGACTTGCACACTTTCTGTATACTGGTAAGATACAGTTATTTGTCTGGTCGTAAAGAAAAACCAACATAACTCACATTTGAACTGTTGTACATCAAAGACCTAGGTCTGGAACGCACAGGGTATGCACTGGCTCCATGGAGCGCCTGCAGTGGAATGGCACTTTGAAAGTTTACTAAAGTGAAACTGCAGAGGCTGTCATTGTGATCAATGTTTAAACATTGACTTACTTAGAAACGTTGCTATTGCTTCGACAGCTCCGTTGTACACTGCGGAGCTGTGGGAGGGGGCTCGGAAGTCCCACAGCACCTGGACATAATTCACGACCTGGTTAAAGCCGGCCGTGGCCAGAGCCCACCACAGGGACCAGTAGAGGAGCTGGCGGGAGCTGTAGCAGTCCCTCAGGTCCTTGCCCAGCTGCAGCAGCACGCTGAGCATGTGACTGTGGGGCCCGGCATTCCCAGCCTGGGGCTGGGGGGCTGGGCCCCTGGCAGCAGGATCGGGGCTCTGTTCCTCCTGGCAGCTCGAGGGCCTGTGGGAACTGCCTGCAGCCACCCCTTTATCAGCCCCTGGCAGAGGCTCAGAGGCATCTTTCCTGTGGAAGAACATGCTCCTCTGGGGCATGGGAAGGAAGAACGAGCACAGGAATGCCAGGGACACGGAAGCCAAGGTAATGGCATTGAGGTAGAAGTAGGAGACGTGTGCTAAGGACACCAGCAGCTGTCCCAGCACGGCGGCCACGGTGGCTGCCACCAGAGTGACACTCCTGCAGTAGCTGGTGACCCTCTGGTAGTGTTGGGAGCTGACCACGCTGTAGATGTAGGCGTAATAGGCCACCTCGGTGGCTGTCACCATGCCGTAGAAGAATTCCACCACCTGCATGGCCACCAGTCCACGTGCAAAGAGCAGCAGGAGCCAGGTGATGATGAGGCTGATGCCCTGCAGGAGGAGGACGGGCTTGTAGCGCAGGTAGTCTGTGAGCAGGAACACTGGGAAAAGGAGAGCAAGGTAGGAGTATGTCCAAACTGGTAGAATCTGGTTGGTAACCTAGAAGAGAAGAGGAGGTGTCAGTGTTTTTATTGTTGAGGAAAGGAAGTTCATGTATTTTAAATGGTGTTGTAGAGGGAAGTTTTTTCTCTGAAGGAATTCATAAAATATATAACCACATTGAATCAGCATGGGACTGTTGGGCAAGTAAATGGATCTTGGATCCATTAAAGGGATCTTTTATTCATGCAGTCTGCTGCAAATTGTAACTTGCCAGAGCTGGTTAAAGTTGTGCGCTTTTTTTTCTTTTAATCTTTGTTTAAAAATTTTAGACAATGTTTTCTGGTTTTATTTTCACTACCTGAATTAAAACAAATCGTAGAGTAAAATCATACCTCATCTGTGGTCAGGTTTTTATCTGGCCCTGTTAGATAGGGTGTTAGGAAAGGTTCTGATGGTTTCATCATGTAGAAGAATCCATAGAGGCAGAGGATCAAAGTGGGAAAAGTCCAGGTGTTGGTTTTCTCTTGCTTCCAGCAGCCCATGGTCTCTGCAGCAAAGTTGAGGAGAAAGTTTGTTAGAATTATGCTACTGCCCATGCAAGTGCAAAGAGATCTTGTAATTAATTTTTATTTAGTGGTTTCTAATGTGAAGGAGCACTCTTTAGAGGCTGACAGTTTGAAAACTTTTTTTTGATAATGTTAAAGTGAACAGCTATTCTTTACCTTTGTCTGCTGCTCTCTTTGTAGAAAGTGCATAAAAAATGAATTGGAAGATCCTTAACTGGGAGAAAAACTACCCTGTCATTCCATCTGCACTGACCAAGATAAACACAGGAAAAGCCTTTCTAGATAGAAGTGGCTGAAGACAGCTGAGCCCTGAGATTTCCCTCAGCACCATGACCGATCACAGCCAAGCACCTTGTTGAATGACAAGGAACTAGTTCTTAATTGGCTGTTTTTTCTCCTTTGCCTCCTAGATGTGCATGGCTTTCCCGTTATGGAGAGCTCGTAGCTCTGGAGCCTAGCAGATGGGAGTTGCTAATAAATACAGAAAAGATGTCAAGTCAGACTCTCGTCTGGAATTATCTGCATCAGAAGTCCATTTTGGATACAGACATCATATTTTCCATGTATAAAAGTGGTCACAGAAGGTTAACAGTCCATGCCAAAATGAAATGAAGCAGGTATTTTTGTTCGTCACTAGGTGAGATGATGGAATAAATTAAAATTTGCAGCTCTGCTGGACAGAGCCCAAACAGAAGTCAAAATGGGTGTAATGGGGACATGCAAAATAAATAGGCAGTAAGTTAATATCCATATTCGTGTTAGTATAAGCAATGTCAAGAATCTTAATGTGTCTAGTTTATCTTTTGGAGCCCTATGGAGTTTGCTTATTAGTGGATGGGATTTCTATTACTCTGCTTTTGACTTTTATCTACTTCCCTCCCAGAAACTTTTTTTTAAAGCAAAAAAATGAATTAAGAAAAAAAATCTTAAAAATGAAGTACTGTTTTTTCACAAACATTTTGTAAAAGCTGAAGAAAGGTCTATTCAGCCAAAACCAGTCATGTTGTGATGAGTACATCACTCCAGGTTGGATGAGCAGAGGATCTTTTTTTATAGGATGTGACATGTATAAGGCAATAGGCATTATGCATCTTCTTTTCTAACTTCATGCTATGGCAGCACATTTTACTGACAGCCTGATGCACTAAGAAATGTGTGCACATCAAAGGGAATTTGAATTACTTCCTTTGCTGCGTTAACAGCCAAAAGAAAGCATGGACATTACTTTCCAGCAGAAGCGAACCCAGTTCTGTGTCAGCTCTGCAGTGTGAACCACTAGATGGCAAGGTGACCCCAGCAAGGCAAAATGAGCTCGGGAGGACTGTGAGACACTGAGTGCTCCAGGAAGGAAGCATTTGTGCCCCTCCTTCCTCCCTGGCTGTTGTAACATCAGTCTGCTGCAACCGTGACTTTGGCAGGACCAGTCTGGGCCCTGCCCAGGATCGTGCTCAGTCACCATTACATGCCCTGGCTCTCCTCTCACGTGGTAATCATTAAAGCCATACAGCACCCAGTGCCGTGGGAATGCTTCATGTGGTTCTGAGAAAGGCATCGAGAAGAGTGGGGTGGAGAGCATCTCTAGCACTGTAATGAGAAACATTTGTACAAGTCAGCTTTGGGACGTAGCCAGGCTGTATTTTTCCCTTCGCAGCCTAGATTCTCTGCTCTGGTCTCTTTCAGGTCTTGCTCGGTTTCCTCAGCCCCCAGCAGGCTGTGTGACACAAGGGCAGCAAGTCTCATGTAGCCTGTCAAAATGTCCCACACCTTGGGAGGTGAGGGGGGCAAGCTGCTGCCTCTGCAGGGCTCGCAGGGTGCTTGTGCTCCCCCTCAGACGCTGCCCACCGGTGGCAGGGCTTTGCTGTCCTGTGCAAGAATTCACAGTTTCAGCTGTACACAGAACTTCAGGTGTGCCCTGGTCACTGCATCCCTACAGTGCCAGCACGAGCACTGTTCAGGGTTTTTGGCTAGACCTGTACCTCTAATATGCAGTTTTGCTCTTTGAGATGCCAGCGTTAGGCTGGTAGGTAAGTCAGGTGAGAAGTTTCCCACTTGATTTAAGCAGCTGTGCAGAAAAAAACCCTGTCACTGGTGCTGAGCTGGGACGGGTGTGGGTTGAGGGCTTTCAGAGGCAGCCCACTCTGCCCTTGGGGAGTGGGAGATGGTGTCACCCCACCTGCAGTGGGGTTTGTGTTCGCCTCACAACCTAGCCCTTGGCCAGCTGTGAGCACCCCCCCAGCTCTGCAGCTGCTGTACAACCCCTCCTTTCTGCATTCATAACCACAAGCCTCTGACAACCAGAGCTCTGCCTTGGTGCTTAAGGGGGAAGGATCCAATTTGTTCCCGATCCAGTCATCCCATGTGGTCAATTTGTCTTTTATAAATCTAGGTTTTTGTTTACTTTTGAAGAGATTTTAGGATGCCTTGGTGTTGTTCTGCAACAAAACAATCCTCTGTTTATTTTTTCCTTCAGCAATTCTTGGTGCCAGAGCTGTCAGCTCTTCTACACACAGCCAAACACAGCCTCCCGGTTCCCCATCAGATCGCTATCTTCTTTCCTCCCACTTTCCCATGTCATTGCAGGATTTCTGATTTATAAAGTTCACATATAATCATACCTTCTGTGCTGGAGCTCTTCCTTTCTTACTTCCAAGGGAAAAGCCTCCTTTTAGTATTTCCAGTCTTACTTCTGGTTGTCCTGTGTGTATTGCAGCTACTGGACACTGTTTGGGTTTTGTGCTTTTCCTGTTCTTCTGGTATTACAGCTTGCTCTGACACCTCCTTTGGAATGGCCTCCAGCTGGCTTTCTTTCAGCATCCAAGTTCAGCAGCCTTAAAGGAACAGCTAGATAATCCTGGCCTGTCTTTGCCCCAAGGCAGCAGTAAATCAAGACCCAAACTAGTTTGGTGCCTGACTGGCACAAAATCAATAGAGGTAGTTCTGTTCCCAAAGAATTTTGGATCTATTTGACAGGATAAGTGGCTTGGGAGCCATCTGTGCCTAAACTGGCCTATATTAAAGAGGGAGCAGTAGCTGTGCGTGGGTAGTGACAGAGGTGAGGGCAAGCAAGAACCACTGCTGTAAAACTGGAATGTATCCACACTACTTACATGGGGTTTCAAACTATTCTGACAAATTAAAAAAGTAAGAAGTAAAACACCCTGCTCTGCTTCCTCTTGACTTATTTGCTGGCAAATTTGTCCGATCTTTTGCTTAGGCAGGTTCTCACAGTGCTGCTGAAATGGGCATAGCTGCCCTATAGTCAGCTGCAGAAGATTCTGTGGGACTCACAACAGCAGAGTATACTCTGTGAAATGTACAGATTTTCACAAAAAGTATGTACACAAACCTAGATCCACCCTGGTCCCACAACATGTAGGTCTGGAATGAGAGATGTAATAATTATTTAGGAATATGATCAACACAGTAGGAAAATTTGTAAATGTTTGGAAATAACAGTGAATTATCCAATCAGACGAAGGCTGCATCTTGGTTCACACACAGTAAAATGGAACAGTAACTTTATGGACATGTACATGAATATGAAAAAGGAATGACATTCCTTGCTGGGTCAGATGAGTGTCCCAGCTCAGCCAGTCCTTTGCCTTCACTCTTGGCCAGATTTTGCAGCCTTTTTGCCTTCTACTCCTCAACAGTCAATATTACATATTGATATTTATTATCAATAATATTTGATAATATTATTATTAATTATTAAATTGTAATTATTACATATTGAATATTACAGGGTTAGTGATGTTAGATGGGGCATCCCTGCCTCTTGCCTTTTTAATTTGTTTGTTGGCCTTTGTCCATGAAACCATCTCCTCCTGCCAGGACAGTGCTGTGTACTTATGGCATCATAGCTGGGAGGGAGCCATAAGGATTATCATGTCCTACTCCCTGCTCCTCCCAGGACTATTTCAAACTGAACCTTGTGACTAAGTGCATCATCCAGATGCTCCTTGAATGCTGGCAGCTTCTGTAATGTATGTGAAACTAATGCATGAATGGAATGTAATAACCCCTTTGGGCACTTTCCCAGCCATCGGTCACTGTCTGACACTGATCCCAGAGCTATCTTGGTTTTGCCTGTTCTATTGACCCTGTAGCTATGGGAGGTGACAGCCCCTCTGGGAGAACACTGTGTATACCTGCATTTGGTTTTATTCTCACAAACTCTTGCCAAAATGCAGAGAACTCTTGAGGGAAACAGTGTTGCTTGGGGTTTGCATTGACTTACTGAAGCAAGAATCCAACTCAAATATCTTGACATTGAGAAAAACTGAAAAATTCTGCTTTTCCTGTGACGCAATAATGAGGAAGAATGATTTAAGTAACTTCCAGGCATTGATGTTTGGTTTCTCTTCTTTCAGATCCTCTTTTATCCTTTATTATCTGTTCTTTCCACAGTCTTCAGTCCACCTTGTTTGTAGTTAAAATTTCATGCTTTTTCACTGATTCACATCTGAATGCCAAATGGAAGACTGTAGAACTGTGATGAGCTTATGCAGGTTTTTGGTCAACTTGAGTCCTATGCCATAAGCTGCCTGCAGCAGAGCTTGGCTGCTGGATTTGGAGGGGACTACGCTCTTTTCACGACGTGTAGTCAGAAGCAGAAGTGTTGTTCTGCTTGGAGGGTGGGCTGGGGGATATATTTCTAGCTGACATCCCAATTCTGTTCAGTTGGGAAAGGGAAGATTCTGTAAGACTGGAGGAGGAAAAGTGAGTTTTATGGTAGCAGTGTATCCTAAAGAATTAATCTAATATGGTCTCTAATGAATCAAGGAGACAGGACAATTCTGAGAGGGGAAGGAAAGGCAGTAAAGGAACAAGACTGCAAACCTCTGTCATCTTGATGCCTTCTCCTGCCTCTGTTGCCCCTTGGACTCAATTCTGATATTATCTCTGGTGCTTCACAGGATAGTACCAAGGCTGAGAGACTCACATTGGCAGTGTGAAGTGTCTCTCTTTCAGTTTGGTTGGGCACTGACTTTCAGCTCACATCTGTTTCTTGACACCTGCCCAACTCAGACAAATAGACTTCTTCAAATCAAAATGAAGGCTTATTCTTTTTGAAGAATGTGTAGTATGCTCTCTAAAGCAAGAGATAGCAAAGAAAATTTTCTGTGGCTAATACCGAAGATTTTTCTCCATTTGTGGCCAAATACAGCCTATGCACAGAAAGCTTCCAATGGTAGTTATAAAGACGAAAGTATATTTTTGCTAGATTTCTCAGACCCAGGAGTATTCACAGGACAAGTTCACTTTCTGACTTATGGATGAGCTGATCTTTATCTTTTCTCGTGTACTGCATGCTCACTTTGGGAATGAGCTGCTCTCTGCGTTCTGGCCCTGAATCTCACGGTGTGTGGGTGACAGTTTCCATAACTTGCTTCTCAGCTGAATGTTGCCCCAGGTTCCTAAGGTGGCAAGACATTCATCTGCTGGTGCTTTTCATCTGAAACACAAAAATGAATATGCAAATTTTAGTTTGGGATGTTTAGCTAGGAGGTACTAAGGGCATTACTCCAAGGGGTAGGTTAGGAAATACATTCAACCAAACTAATATTTCAGGTACTTGGTTTAAATGTAGACTTCACAGCTGCTTCCTTATTAAAAAGTAATGATGTTGGATTTTTTTTCACTATGATGTACCTTAAATAAGGATAGTGCCCTTCCTTTTTATCCAGTCACTCTTCTTACTCTTGTCACTAGAGTGCCCATTGCCACTTGCATTGTGCAAGCTGCTGGTAGCAGTGCAGGATCTGGAACAAACAGCTGTGCCATTAATCATCATCCTGAGAAATTTTGGTGGAGGGGTTTAATTCTTTCTTCTTACAGGCAGCATTTTTGTGGTGGCACAGTTGGACACCAACAAGGCCTGGAGCTCTTGTTATAACGTGCTACTAACATGGTATGGAGCCCAGAGAAGTCCTGTGATGAGTTTATGAAGACTGGTTGAACCTACTTTGGCCTGCAAGAGCTGTGCTTTTTGCCCCTTTTGAACACAATGAATTCTGGGCCAGTGAGGGCTTGAAAGGAGTGATTTACCCTATTAATCTCCTGTTACTGGCCAGGGAAAGAGAAGTTGCATTAGCTTCCTGCAATATAAGTCACTGGCTGGTTTGTCTCTCCTTTTGGTTACAGTTTCATTGCTGAATTCACTGTAGGTGACAGGTCACTGCTGTAGCTGTGAGAAGCTGGGCAAGGAACATCCAATTACAGTGGGTGTCCCCTTGGAAGCATTGCCAAGACTGTACAGGCGTCCTTATTTGCATCGCAGTGCCCTGCATTGCAGCTCTCTGATTTGCTCTGTGCCTCTTGCAAAAACCTGTCAGAGACCTTGGGAGGTTTCCAAATAAAGGCGCTTCCCATTGTCTGAGGACTGGGTTTGTTGGTTGAGCAACATTTTACTTTCTCCCTCTTACTGGCACAAAGCACACTCTTCTCTCCCAGCTGAGGGGTGGAAAGCAGTGACATGCAGAGGAGCTGAGCCAAAAACCAGTTCAACATGTGGAAATATCTGCTGATCTGCTGCGAAATTCGTTGTTCAAAATGAAGCTGTGAGCTTTGTGGTATCTTCCTCTTTTCTTCATAGGTCTGAGAATGCCAGACAATTCAATTTCATCTCTTCTTTTTGTTTGGGTGGGGGTTTTTTGTTTGTTTCTTTCTTTCTTTGGTTTTTTAATGTTTCAAAACTAATACTGAACAGCAACAACAAAATCAAGCGAGTTGAATAGATGGTAAAATTTCCAGGATTGAGCAGACGGATGATATCTCATGTATGGTCTCCCTCTTGGCATCGGGGTGTATTTTGGCCCTAACTGCCCAAGTTATTTCTGTTGTAATTGTATCAACAGCAAATTACTGTCTTAAGACTTCTAAAGTGGAGAACTGAAATTCCAAAAAGAGCGTGATCCAAGGTGTGCTGGAAGGTGGAGAAAATTTTTCTGTTGCATTCAGTGAACGCTACAGCAGGACAGAAAGGCCTACAGAAGAACAGCTTATACCTTAAGTAGGTCCTTTAGTTTTCCTTATATTTTTCTTCCAGACCATCAGTTCCTGGAGGACAGGAACTACTCCTGCGTCAGAGGAATTCTCTGAGGATTTTCCTTTCTAATAAAATGTTAGGAGGTCACTACTGTAGGTTTGCAGCTGACTTTTGTGCAAATGCTGACTGTGGCTGGGAGCACTAGGCTCTGCTGTCCCTCTGTCCCCTACACTGTCAGCTTTTCTAATGGCATAGAAGCCGTCAGTGTTTAAAGCAAGAACAGAAGTTTTTTCTTTCTCAGTGAAGTGGGGAAAGATGATTCTGGTGAGAAAAAAGTGGCTGAATTTTGCTATGCCTGCAAAGTAATCTTTCACCACCACTTCGATGTCAAGATTGTCTGCATGCTTCCCAAGCTGCTTTTGAGCTCTTCAATTCTGCAACCTGTGATTGAGGGGAACACATCTATTGACTGTAGCTAATAAGAACATTTTGCTTAGTACTTTCTTGATATGACCTACATGTTACATGTAAGAATGAGACAATTGTTTTCATAAAATATTAAATGCTATAAAAGTTGAGGCCTGTTTTCTCATCAGTGCCAACCACAGACCACCCCAATGATGAGTTACCCATGATGCATGACCCAGCCAAGGTCCATGAATCCATCCTTACTGAATTTTTTTTTTAATAGTGGGGTTTTTTGCTTTTGGGTTTTTTTTTTTTGTTGTTGTTGGTTGGTTTTGGGGATGTTTTTTAGAAATGAGAAAAAAATAATCTTTTTTACTCAGTGCATTGTTCCACATGGTAACAAAAAATGAGCAAAAAAGCATTGCTTTTAGTAGATGAGGAAGAATATAAAAGACTCTCTAAATCCTCACCATTAGAATTTCCAACTACATTTAGAAATAGGTGTATTTAGGATGCTTATCCCAGCACCAAAAAAATCTCCTCTATCTCCAAGTTTGCTACTTGATGATTGGGCCTGGTGACTTTACCATCTTATCTGTAGTTTTTGTAACAATGCCACACAATCCAGTTCGATGCACACTCTTTGCCTGTGGTTTCGTCTTTCTTGGATTGCATACTTTTAAAATCTCCAGTTAAGTAACAAAAAGGAAGTGATATATAGCTCAAAGAAATCTATTTTGAATTGGTTAATACTTGTAGTGACTAATGCTCACTTACTGTGGATTGCCAAAGAGAAATGAGAGGAAAAACCTGAAGGGATTTCTAAGGAACGTTCCATGTTGAAAGATCACTTTCCAGGGCGTGTTCCCCTGTGGACTTATCCCACAAACCTCCCACTAGTGGCAGATATTTTCCTGTCATCATGGAAGGATGTATCATTTCAGAGACGCAAATTTACATTTGCACAACCTGTGTGTGTAGGAAGTTTCAGCCCAGCACCTCCTCTCTACCTTTTTTTACCCTCAAGGTGCATCTCATTACAGACACCAGGGGAGACATCGAATCATTGCAACAGCCCAAGTAGTGTAAAGTCCTCCTGGAAGAGGATTTGTCACATTTTGAGAAGTGCTCATAACAAATGGGCCTCTTCATTCAATGCTAAACCCCTAACGGCACCAGGAATAGGCTTAAGTCCATTATGTTGCTAATTTTTGCTTAAAAGTGAGAATTCTTGCATTTAAAATGTCCTGAGTTCTTCTATTACCTTGATTTCTTGCCAGCTCAGAAGAGTTTTGATGATAGGGTCATCAAAGTCCTTAGGGTTTTTGTTTGGTTGTTTTTTGTTTGTTTGTTTGTTTTTGTTGTTGTTGTTTGGTCAGTTGTTTTTTTCATCAACAGTGTGTTAGGTTTTATCCCTTTCATGAAGAATAATTTTTTTTAATGTGGTCCAAGTTTTTCTCCATGTGCCTTCACCCTCCCATGAGTTGTTTCAAAGGCAGAGCAGTTACAGTGTATGTGTTGTACCCTGGAGCTCTGGCCCTGGTTCCCATGCCCCTCGATGTCCTAGGCTGGGTACAAACGTGAGTAGAAAGAGGACCAGTCTGATCTGAGGAAGGCTGAGCCTACTTACTTGAGGAGATGGTCTCGTAAAACACAGGTAACTCTGAAACAGCAGATTTCTGTCAAGCCCTGATTGCTTGACTTAGAACACCTTTTCTGTCTTCAAACAGTTTTTTCTGTCTCTGGTTCTTGCCTTATTGTTTACAGGAGCACCTGATGGTTGTGACCAGGCTTGAGTGGTTGGAAACAACACCCTCCTCAAAGCCCCAGCCAAGGGCCCAACCAACAGAGCACTTTTGGGGCTGGCTGGGGTTGTCTGGGCTAGCAATAAGTAAGAAAGACTTTGAAAGTGGGGACAAGCAATAGAATGCTTGAAGCAGCCAAGGGAATCCTGCAGAAAGAGAAGAAAAATTACCCTGGCAGATGTTTCCTTAACAGGAGCAAGGGCAAGGCTGCCCTTTCTAGGGCCTCCAAATGCCTCTTGCAGAAATCAAGAGGTGAGGACCAAGGTCCAGAAAAGGGGTGTAGGAGGGTAAGAAAGTCAGTGATCTAGGGATGTTTTGCAAAATAACCTGTAAGAGTCAGGATGGAAGGGATGTCGTGGTGTGGTTTCCTCGGGAAAAGAGCAGGTCTGTTGGAAAGAGGGAAGTCCAAACCAGCTGGTTTGGGCAGCCGTGGTTTAAAGCTCCTCACAGGAAAGTCCCTGGAACATAATCTGTAGTGCTGAAAAGCTGCCGCGATTGCAGCACTTGCCTTGAGAGGGCCTGTGTCCACAGCTGCTCTGCCAGGCTTCGTGACACAGTCACTCCACAGTGTTAACTAACAGCTATTTAAAATTATCTTGATTGGTTTTTGTTTGACAATCCAAACTAAGCAGGTATTACTGGGTATTTTTAAGCTGGTCTTCCAGTAACACATGACAAAACACTGGCTGTGTTAAAAATGTACTGAGTAGTCCAAGTAATCACATGTTCTATATGTCAAGTATGACTTAGTAAAACGTTCATGGGTTCTCTTGGTCAACTTAAAACTTTACCACTTCATCTTATTTAGTTCTTTTTTTTCTCTTTTCTTTATAAGGTTCGTTTTATTTGTTTTAGGTCTTCTTGAGGAAGCAAAGAGAACACAAGAAAAAAGCAGCTTCACATTTTAAAAATTATTCTCTTCTAATTTTATACAAAAACATGTTTCAATTGGATTAATGAATAGTTTCAGCCCACCTAAAACTGCATTTTAATGAGTATTTTAAGTAGCAGACCTTTTCCCCCCTACCTCTATTCTTGTCTATTGCTTTTCAAGATTCAGAAAATGTCACATATATCTCTTTCATAATTGCCAAGGCACAGTATCTTTTTCTTCTTTCTGAATGAAATATTTTTAAAGTTCAAGGCCTCATTTTTTAGTATTGGAAGGCATTTTCATGTTCAGGCTGTGAATTTTGGTTCCAGCAGTTTTCTTTTTCCAAATCTTCTTTGAGATCTTTGCGTCTTGGGGAAACTCTCAGCCAAGCCAAAGCAGTGGAGAAGCACCTAATTGTGTAGAAGTGGTGAGGGTCAGGCTCAGTTTCAGTGTGGCTGTATGATCACTCTAGAGCTGAAAAGTTGCTGATAGCTTTTCTTGGTGAAGATTTTGGGATATTAAACACATCTGTTTCTAACATGTGTTTAACATCCTTGCATTGCATTCATTAATTACATTAATTACTTACTTAATCACATTGCTACTTTTTGTAATCAGGTTTCTTTTTGTCTGCAAATAATGCTTGGTGGTCTCAGTCCCTTGCAGGAGATAGTGTATCCTCTCAAGTGATTCCTTCCTTTCTTCTCTTCCTCACCTATGTAAGTTGTTTAGGAAAATCTGCACTTCTGGACTACTTTAAGGATCAGAAACATATTAGTCAAAATGTTTCTGCTGTTGTGTTTACTATGCCTAAAGGCAAATACAAATGTGAATTGGGAAAGAAATAGGGCTGAACAAAGCAAATACAATGTAACTTAGAGCCCAGCTTGGCAGGCAGTTTTTAACTGTATCCTCTTTTGACTATGTGATGTCTTGACCCCGGCTGGAAGCCAGGTGCCCACCAAAGCTGCTTTATCACTCCATTCTGCAGCTGGACAGAGGAGAGGTAAATAAGGAAAGGCTCTGAGGTCAAAAAAGGGCATGGAGAGAATATTCACCAATTGCCAACACAGGCAAAACAGATTTAACTCGAGGAAATTAATTTAATTTATTAGCAATCAAATCAGGGTCGGACAATGACAGGTAAGATCAAACCTTAAAACATCTTTCCCCCACAACTCCCTTCTTCCTGGGCTTAACTTTACTCCTGATTTTCTCTACCTCCTTCCCCCAGCAGTTCAGGGGTATAAAAATGGGTGTTTTGGTCAGTTCATCACATTACCTCTGCTGCTCCTTCGTACTCAGGGGGAGGATTCCTCACACTATCTCCCTGTTTCAGCATGGGCTTCTCTCTCCATGGGGCCACAGGTCCTGCCAGGATCCTGCTGCAGTGTGGGCTTCCCAAGAGGTCACAGCCTTCCTTGGGCATCTACCTGCTCTGATGTGGGGTCCTCCAAGGGCTGCAGGTGGATCTCTGCTCCCCCATGGGCTGCAGGGGCACAGCTGCCTCACCATGGGCTGCACCTTGGGCTGCAGGGGAATCTCTGCTCTGGAGCAGCTCCTGCCCCTCCTCCTGCACTGGCCTTGGAGTCTGCAGAGTGGTTTCATATATCCATCCTCCATATACTCACTCTTCTCTCTGGCTGCAGTTGCACAGGGTTTTTTCCCCCCTTCATAAATATATTATCCCAGAGATGCTACCATTGTTGGTGACGGGCTCTGCCTTGTCCACTGAGTCCTTCCTTGGAGCCAGCTGGCCTTGGCTCTGCCAGATATGGCAAAAGATTCTAGCAGAGAATCCACCCCCGGTGCCTACCAAAACCCTGCCATACACATCCAATGAAGACTCCAATTATAGGCTTTGCTATCACCTTTGAGAGGTCCATTTCTGTGAAAAGGTGGTTGGCTACCCCAAGGAACTGTAGACAGAGTAGAGTTAACTTTGCAGAGACAAATTTGACCTCAGAACACTGGATATTTAGCTTGTATATGTAGGTAGCAGCAAGCAATCAGCAGTGCCAGGATGGCTGCAGGATGTTCATGGCAGGTGCACCAGGTCTCCTCATACCCTGCACTTTCGATAGATGGGAAGTTAATTTCTCCCAACAGGCACATGTCTTGTCCATAATTGCATCAAAGCAATGTCATTCAATGGTATTTCTAGATTTGTAACTTATGAAGGGCAACCTATAATTAGTGAAAACTGGCTTCTTCGTCAGATAACGATTTTTGTCAGTCATGCAAGCACTCAGTTGCAGGAAATCACTGGATTGCCTCACAGCCTCTAAAGCTCCAGAGATACTGAGCAAGTTACCTCTGGAACTTTTGTGCTTGGGATTTATTATGCATTTACTCATCAGAGATTATGCAATGATTAAATCCCCGTATTTGGCCATGTTCCTTTCAGCTACTGCCTTCTCATGCCCTTTGCTTTGTCAAAGGAGTCCTAAACCATTGGAAATAACAGAAGGGAATTTCCCTTTTGGTTCTGTGTTTCCTGGTTGATCAGCTATATTGCTGTAAGGCTTTCTTTTCGTCAGTTCAGAAAAGGTACTAATATGCAATAAAACAACATCTCTTTGTGAGGAGGAAAAACATGGAAACTATTATTAACTGCCAGCCAATTAACAACTGTCATTATGTTTCTCATCTTATTGCAGGGCACAGGTAAAGATATTGATATTGTCTGACATTCAAGTTGATAAGAGATGATTTGGGCTTCTTTATTTTTATCTTTCATGTTTAATATTAGACCTAAACCCATAAAGTGACAATAATCAAATGGTTAATGATTGTAAAATTCCTCTTCTTCAAAAATCCAGGAAGTGTTTTATCTCTTGCATGGAAACCAGGTGGGCTGCTCCTGTGCTTCTTTGTGATGGGCAGAGTGATGTGGTAAGCTCATCCCCCCCAAAGAATGCCTTTTTTCCCCCCTGTATTGGGGGTGTTTATCAAGGTTGAACTATGAAGTCCTCTTCAGCTCTTCAGACTTCCAGCAGGTATCTCTGTGAGTAAAAGTCCTTTGGGATATATGAGAGGAAGCATATTATCAGGATGCAGCAGCTTGGTGACCAGGGAAGGTTGCCTCTGGCTGTAGCTTTGCAGATGGTGTCTCAGAGCCGTTTGACTCCCCAGCTCTCCTCTTTAACATCCCCAGACTGCTCAGAACTGTCAGTTTCTCAGTATTACTTGGGAAAAGGCTCAGTTTTTCCTGATGCATTTCCTCTCCTTCCACATGTCCGACTGGATGGCTCTGCAGCACTGGCACCTAGGCTGCCCTTGCCTCATCTTTTGTTACACGCTCAGGAGGGGTTTGAGCCTGTTTTCTCTGCCCCTGGAACAATGGAAGAGGAAGCTTAGGAGAGGATGAACATTTTGTCAGTCTGTGTTTTGCTGCTCTGCCTTACTGTGAATGCAGTTGTTGTGAGGGGATCTGAGGAGGGACAAAAGAAGGGAGGGAAGCTGAGAAGCTTACAGCAAATCAAGTCAGGAAGACAAATAAGTTAGGAAACTAAAATAAGAAACAAACAGCTAAATGGGAAGAATTCAGAAAAAGTAACGTGGGCTTGATTGTGGCTTGGGAAGGAACCTGAATTTAAGATCATGCTCAGGGAAGGGCCACATCCAGCTTGAGTATCTGCAAGGGTATTCAAACCAGGCTTTCACATCCTATCCTGGGCAACCTGTCCCAGTGCCTTGCCCCCTTGCTATGGAGAGGGGGTTTCCCCATGTCTGATGGGAATTTTCACAATTTGTGGCTGATACCTCTTACGCTTTGGCTGTACCCTCTGAGGAGACTCTGGGCACAGCCATCCCCATGCAGGCACCAGAGCAGGGAAATGATGGCCTCCCTTGACCTGGCAGCCCCCTCCACACGCAGCCTTTGAACTGCAGCAGTGTTAGGCACTAAACACATTTATATGCCACCTGCAGCTGACCCAGCAACAGGCTCAGAGGTGCCACTGGTCACCCTGGGGCCTGGCAGCCCCATCTCTTGCCTGTGTGGCAGTCCCTGGCCAGCCCACATGGCCCCACTTGATCACACAGGTGCCAAAGGAAACCAGGTTAAAAGTTTGGTTGGGTCAGGGTGGACAACAGTCACTGTCCCCTCATTCCCAGGGAATAATGAATAACACTTCCCTGGAACACAAAAGCACCTCCCTGTTTTTATTTTTTTTTGCTTTCTGTTTGCATTATGGGTTTGTGAAGGTAAAGACTGATAAGATACAGTTATGTGTCATATCAGAAGCAGCAGAGCTTTCTTCAGCTGTTTGCATTAAACCTTTCTGGATTGTTTTAACTACTTTGTGCAAATAAACCGAAGGTACTTTGTAGACACCAATTACAAACAAAATGACAGCGCTCCTGAATTTTGGGCCCTCCTTGTGCTGTTGTTCTAAATCTAAATCTTAACCTAATTTCCTAAATCAAACAAGAGAAAAAAGGAGCACCACGAGCACGAATCCAGCTGTGACGAGCCACATCGCCGGCCATGGTCAGTTGTGGGAACCACTGGTGTGATGAAAACTGCCTGAGGGCAGGAGCACAGGGTGAGCACTGCCTGAGTAGCATCACCACTGGTAGCCACACTGCTGGTGCTTAGGCAGAAGTGTCAAAGCTCAGATGAGAAGATTCTATCCAAAATGCACTGAAAGGAAAAGAAATAAGAGCTGTAGAGTCGCAAGGAAGACTTGAGGTGCAAGGCCAGCTCCATCTGGATAACAGTATGGACTAGAAAATGGCGTAAGAAATGCCAGAATTCTATTACACATTCTCTATATTACCCAGTGTAATAGATTTGGGATCCATGAAATATGTACATAAAGGAAAAAACTACCATTCTAGTCAGCTAGTACATAAAGGAAAAGACTACCATTCTAGTCAGCTAGTTTGAGGCATTGGCTAATGCTGACAGTCTTTAAAGCAGTGCAGAGATAGCTGCATACTGAGAGCATTGATCTCTTTGTATTTTTGTGGCATTTCGCTATGATCCATAAAGCAGTTACAAAAAGCCGCGTACATCAGGGCATGGGTTCTTTGTTGCCTCCTCCCCATCCTTTGGCCAGTTTCTGTGACTCTGCAGAGAAGCATGTCCAGTATATGTGATGCCATGCACGCTGCAAGGTTGCTCATGTATACCTCGGCCATATGAAATTCCCTAAATTCTCACTATTACATAGAGAAATTAATTTCTCTGAATAATAATCTGTTCTAGAGTTCAAGCTGTTTACATTTCTACAAAGAAATAATAAGAACTCACCCTTTGAGGTACTGGAACTCTGTGAAGGATAGAAGGCATGTAATTATGAACTGACTACAGATGTCCATAAGCTCTACCTTAAGAGAAGCCACTTAAAGCTCAGGTTACTCTATAAGCACTTCAAGCACAGGTTACTCTATAAGCACCTGGAGGCAGCAGCTCCTGTGTACACTGGCTGGCCAGGACATGGCCTACAGCCATAACAGTAGTTTCACACAGATCCCTAAACAGCATGGGAAAGTGCCATCCTTCAGTAGCAGCTCAAACAATGTACTTGGAGTGGTGACAGAGCCTCTCCCTGGTGGTTTTCTCTAGAGCTGTGCAAGGCAATTTTAAGATTGTGTGTATTTTTGTTGAATGTTCAGGAGTCACAATACTCTGGTATGGTTTGGGAAAGCAACAAACTACAGCTATTGTTTATGAAGCAGCATTAATGCATTCTAGACAGCACAGATTTGGAAGAGAATACAGGCCCCATTTCAAGTTTCTTTTAAGCTCACTCTGTTTCAGATGAAATAGTTCAGAAGGTTGAGGAAATGGATAAGGAAACTAAATAAACCCATTTCCATGAATACCCAATGTTGCTCATGCGTCCTTGCCAATACTACAGTCTAGAGCTCAGAAAGCAGTAATTTGGAAAGCCTGATGTTACTGTGTTGGCCGATCAGTAAATATTAATGTAGCACTTTGGTGTCAGTGCAGCTTGTGACCCAGCTCCTGTGAGCCTGCCGTACTGAAACAAATCACTGGCTCAGCCCACCTCCCTCTGCCCCCAGGCTGGGTTTAATAAACCAGAGCACAGCACACACAGTTTCTGAAGGTAACATTTAAAGTTACCTACATTTGACTTTCCTCATTTCACAACCCACACTTCTACCCCTAAAACTACATGTGCTTCACCCACAGAACCATTACCTCACAGCCTTTTATTTCCTTTTCTTTTAGACTGAATATTTTAAGCTACTCAAAAAAAAAAAAAATATTCCCCAGCGCACTGTTATCTCTGGTTGTAGTACCCGGAAGGAGTGCTGGGGCCAAATCAGGCACGATGGAATTTGCTGTGGGGAAACCCGCTGATGACAGTGGAACCCGCCCGTGTGAATTCCCGTGGCTCCTGCCACCCCTTTATAAGCAGGTGGAGGTGCGGCAGGGCTGGCAGGACAAGCGGCCAGGCACTCACTGGAGCACAGCCGTGTGTGTGCAGAGGGAATGACTGGCAGCAGCAGCAGCAAGAGCATGGTCCTGGTTTCCCTGTTGGGGCTCCTGGCGCTGCTCCTGTGCGGCACTTCTGAAGGTGAGTGACCTCGGGCTTTCTGCCCCGGGAAGGGCTCCTGGTGCTGCCCACAGCTGGCAGCACGATGAGCCTGAGCTGGAAGGGAATGGTTTCAGCGGTGTGCTGCCTCATCCTCCTCTTCTGTCACGAGGGAGCTGGATGGCTGGGGTTGAACAGTGAGTGCCCTTGACAGACGGGCAGCAAGGGGGTCTATTGACTTTGTTGTTTTCCTTCACTCCAGCACAAAGCAACCAGGATTGCTGCCTGTCTTACACCAAAGTGCGTCTGCCTCGGTGGGCCCTGAAGGGTTACACTGAACAGCTCTCCAGTGAGGTCTGCGACATCCCTGCCATCATGTAAGTTACTTCCTGAATTTCCTCTGGTTTTTCTGATATATATATAACCTTAGGATGTCTATTTGGGCTAAAACAATGATTTGAATGTTACAAGCATGATTTTTCCTGCCTTTTCAAAAAGCTAAATTAACTGAATAGATTGTACATCACACCTGTAAACAAAACACACAACCTCTAGTTGATAGGGACTACTAACTCATTGGACAGTCATACAATGTAAATAAGAACTCTGACTCTTTAGGAATCAGCTGTGCAAACAAAGACGTGTTTTGTCTCCAGCTAAGGGCCACTCTGGCCAACACAGAGTGCTCCCTTGCCAAAACCTGTGAACAGACACTTAAGTGACAAGACTTCTTCTACTTCACAGGGATCGGATTTTTTTTTACAAGGTTTTGGGCTAGGTGTTGATCTGTCACCTTAGCTTGATAGCAGCTATTCTCCTTAATCTTATAAATAATTTCTGGCATCCTGCTAAGGTCTTTGCCTCAATAGATCAAATAAGCTGAACACAATTTTATGGTGCAAAAAATGATCCCTGAGACTGAAGTACCTATTACATTTGAATTTCTTTTTGTTCGTATAATATTGAGGAGTTTGGAGCATACCATGTCTAACTGGTGTTTACAAAAGCAGTTGCTATTGATCATTATACAGAGTAACTGTACTCTCCACAGCAATTACTGGCAGGGATTTCTAATGATTTACTGATTTCTTTATCGATATTTCTTTTCCAGTTTCCACACCTCCAGTGGGCTGAAGGCCTGTGTAAATCCTAAGGAAGGCTGGGTGAAGAAACATCTTCTTTTTCTGAGGTAGGAGTCGAGTTCTAAATAACACCAGGCTGATGAAAACAGGGCATGTGTGAAAGCCTGTCTCTTGTGTCTCCTGAATGCCACTTTTCAGCACTGGCGAACACGTTTGTCTTTCCATCTCCTGTCAGACTTAGCTACTCCTTTCTAGAGTCTTCTCAAGGACAGTCATGTCACATGTCCCTTTTTCCACCTGACCTATTCTTTCAGGGAAGAAGAGAAAACTATAACTGACCTGTGGCTGAGGTAATTATTTATGTGTGTCCTCTCTTCCATTTAACAGCCACAAGCTCAGGAAGATGTCAGCCTGACACAGTTTCCAGCACGGAGCTGAACACAGACATGGCTGAAGAAGCGCTGGGTTCAGGCTCTCGGCTGAGATAATTTGTACACTGTTGTGTGCTCACTCACCTCCAGCTCCAGCTTCTTTGGAACCATTGACCTTCTCAAGTTGATTCATATTGCATCGCTGTTTTGCTTGAGTTAAGCACGTTGTTAAGGTTTCTATTTTTACTAATATGTGTATGTTACTGATATGACATGAATACTATTTAGTAAGGACTACCTTAAGCTGTTGTACAGAGTGTAAATTTTACTAAGTTGTGAAGTTTACTAAGCATGTTATTTTTGTTCTTTTCAGCATGGTTAAAGCAGGTTATTTATTCTGTTTATTTTGTTATTGTCTTGTGCCAAAACGTTTCCTTTAAGCTGTATTTACCATTATAATACCTCTTGAACTAATGTTAAACGAAGTCTTTTTGTAGAAAAAAAATGGAAATTGGAATTTTTAGAAAAATAAATATTAAAATCAGCACTCTCTGATATGTTTACTTGTTTTTAATTGAAAATGTGACTTGCCCTTGAAATTAATTCCTTTGTTAAGAGCCTCCAGCTGAAACTACAGCACAGGTGTGTTGACACCTGTTAAAGCCACTTTCCACCTTGCTCACTTTGCTTGCCCTAGGGGTAGCTATGACCTCCATCGACAGGATATAATTCCTTCCTCACCCCCAGACAGATGCTATATATCAAGTTTTTGTTTAGCATGAAGACTTAGCTTCATCTTAATCAGACTTGAAGGAACTCCTTTTGCCAGTTTATTTATCCAGGAGGAACCTTACACGTTGTTACTGGGCAAGCTTCTAGCTTACCCACTGAGGAGGATTCATTGTAGTAACAGGATCTGCTCTCAACTTAAAGGGATTTCTCTAGAGGAGAAACTTGCAGTGCTTTCCTCCCCTTTTTGTGTTTGCCTATGGTACTGTATGGCTTCCAGCATAATGAGGTTTTCCTGATGTAAGAGCTCTTGATGGAGGTCAGTGATGCCTGATGAAAGTAATGAGACTTCATGGGACAGATGGGTGCAGGTGGACTGGGGAAGACTGTTCAGCTTTTTATGTACTGTTACACGGCCCATGTGGACTTCAGGAATGGGACCATTTAGGATGTACAGGTGTAGTCCTCTCACTGTCAGCACCAGAGTCTTAAGGATAAATTTACACCTTGCCTTTTAGTACCTTTTAGTCATAGAAATTCAAGCATTAATTTTAATTTAATTTAAACTTAAATGCAAAGTATTTTTGGTACCCTTGAGAGAGGAGCTGAGAGGTATTGGGTTTTTTAAATGGTGTTTGAGTGTAAGGCTGTTATTTTCTGGTTTCAAAACCTGCTTGTGGCTCTACAAATCTGGGAACTGTCAGTTGCCTTTGAGTGAAACTCTGAAAGGACCAAGGTGTCTAAAGCGGCAAAATTAATTAGTTTTAATTTCCTTAAGGTGGATTCCTGATACTGAGAACATAATGTACTCTCCAGGGAGAAGTAATTACCCAGCTAATTCCCTGGGCATTCCCCTAACTTCTGGGCAGAACTGCAGAGCTCTGTCTCATACCTGCTAGCACCGGTGTGGGCTGTTTGGGCTCAAAGAGTTTGTAGACTAAATCAGGTACCAACAAAATGGTACAGACGTGAAGAACGGGTTTGTGTTAAAAGTGTTGGAAGTTGAGGTTCCCCAAGCCTACCTTGGGAACTGTTGTTAGGAACCAGAGCTGTAAAGAACTTGGTGAAGAAAAGCCTGGAGTCCAAGGGTTCAAATCAGGAGAGCAAAATAAGGAAGTGAAGACCAATGTGTGGAAATCTGTGGGTGACTCTTTACTCCCAGTTCAGGCCTCTTAAAGTTTTGCATTTCTTCTGTAACTCGCCCTTCTTCTGGTCACCTATGGTTCTGTTGCTACAAAACCCCACATGCTTCACCCACAGAGCTATGACTTGTGGGATTTCTTTTTAGTTCCTCTTATTCTGGTTGAATTTTTTTATATAACCAACCCCCTAGGAAGAAAAAAGATATTGAAAAATATTGGTTTCTATGCTGAATATCAGAAATTGCTAAGGTTGTTATGCTACTGGTAGGAAGGTCTATGCAGAAATAGTGTGTTCCTCCATGCCTTCCTTAGGATACAAATAGGCATTATAAGTGAGCGCTGCAACCCCAAAATCATCAGATCAGAGGCACATTTTTATAAGTAACCTTAAGTGGTCAGTTAGAAGTTCAGACAGCCCTGTAAATAGGAAAACCTGAATCCTGATTACTTTGGTGGGATTGTTCTGCATTTGAATAGGTGAGTTTCTGTCTCCTCTCTATCTTTGGCCTTTAGCTCCTAATTCAGCCTGTGCAATGAATAATTTGGGGTGCAGAATTAAACGATGGTCATTTGGAGACTTTTTATCTTCCATTTATAGAATTTTTAAAAAACCAAAATACTTTACTTCTTGAAAAATGCTTTTTATTATAGCTTGGATATTTGGGAAGTAGATATGAGAGCTTTCCCTTCAAACTCTGAGCACAACTTTATACTTCAATTTCAAAGGGTCTTGCTTTCCTTGCACTGAGACCAGTCCTTGGTGATTCTTCTGCCAGCTGAAGTATTGCTATTGAATTCTGTTTGTGTAAATTCTTCTGTGTTCTTTTTGGTTGGTTTGTTGGGTTTTTTTGGTTGTTTTTTTTTGTTGTTGTTGTTGCTTTTTGGGGTTGTTTTTTTTGGGGGCGGGGGGTGGTTTGGTTTTTTAAAATAGTCTTTATTTTTGCTTCTTTTTAAATTCCTTTTTTTTAACCCTAAAGCAATCTCACACCTTTCCAAGTCAGGAATTGCAGTATTTTGTTAAGATCTTTGACAGAAAAATTTCTGTCCACATATGGAATCATAATTAGATTTACTAATTTCTGATTTTTTTTAAATCACACTCCAGCACAAAGCAACAAAATAACTTAGCATTGCACAGTCAGTGATTTTTGTAGGGAATAGTAAATTTTCTGCTGATTTGATTTTGCTGTTAAAATATAAACCCTGACACATTTCATCTGCTGGGGAAGTACTAGCACATTATTTATTGCATTTCTCTTCAGGTGATGGTAGCTTTCATTAGTTGAAGACTCTTTCGTTCCTTCCTTGTCTCCCGATTTTTCACCAAAAGGGGAAAAACATAAAGGGGGATTGTAAAGCCCCTGCAAATCCAAGAAACAAATGGCTGAATGGCCTTGTCCTGCAGCGTGCAGCTTTCCTGTATATCTGAAACCCAAGCTTTACTGGGTGTGCTTAGTGACAGTCACACTTTCAGCTCCTCCATAAGGATGTTGATAATTGGTCAGTTACTTTCAACTACCCACACCAACGAGCCCCCACGCAGCCATGGGAGTGAAGCTAACTTCACTCCTGATGAACTGGAATGCACCATTCAGCTGCAATTTTGTTGAGAATTGAATTGGTGAACTCAGGAACCACAAAGGGCTTTAAGCTTATGACACTGTCACTTGATTCTAATGGCATCCACCCAGCTGGGTGAACATCAAAACAATAGAAATGGATCAATTGTAATACGCCTTCCGTATGCTGAGTTCAGCTGTGTTACACCCTGGAAGTCTTGCTCCAAATACCAGGCTACAGGCAACATCCTTTGCCAAAAAATGAATCATAAAAGAAGCTTTCAATCTTCAGAACAAACCCACTGTGTTGTGAATGCTAAGTGTACTAAGCAATTATAGCTGTATGACTGTACATAAATGAAAACCATGATTTATGTTCCCATGATCTTGTGGTTGCTCTATTCTGGGAGGTGTCAGCCTTAGCTGTGCTTGCAGTGCTAAGTCTGTCAAGGCTTTTGAATCGCTGTGCTTATTCTTTCTGTGCTGTCAGGTGCAGAGAGCTTCCAGCCAAAGCCCTGCTAGAGCTGCTGGTTTTAGAATATTTAAATGTGATATACAACAGCTGCAGTCCTGTGGCTGCTGTTGTACATTAGCCATAGAGTATTGCTCACATAGCTACTACTGCAAATAAGCCCGGGCACTGGTTTAATAGTGTTTTAGCTTTCTTGAATTTCTAGCATTATTCAAAGATTATGCAATACAAAATACATATTAAATGTAAAAGCAGCAGATGAAATTTAGAATACTGTATGGATAAAAGGCAAATATGCCACAAGAAAAGTAGAGACTAATATACTACTGTTCGTTTTTGTTTTTAAATTTACAACAAAATTTCTATAGTTTTGCTTCCATGACTTCATGTAAACCCCCAAAATAAAGTAATAATTTTACTTGTAAGCACCTGCATTTACATTTCCATGTTCCTGAAATTTTGCTGCTCCCTAACTTTAAACTGAAAACTCTATTAATTTTTTTTCAATCTCTTTGTATCAAGGAGAAAATTTATAATCTGTGTTGAAACTCCCTGAGAAATAGGTATTCTCTAAATAGTGCACATATTTGGAATGTGCTGGATATACTTACAAGGCATGTCCTGTATGAGAGGGATTTTATCTACGATTGTGGCCACACAGCTGATGTACAAAAGTGAGGGGAGAGAGACTGCACATGGCACATTCTCCTAGACTGATAGTGCCAGCAAAGGGATATCAGCATCCAAGGAGAACGAGCTACCCCTGTTCTCAGAAAAGGTGGTTGATGCAAGTGGGAGTTGACTTTGTATAGGAATCTGTTCTACAGATAAAAAGTTGTATCTCAGGATCTGTTGAATTTGGTTCCTTCCCAATTCTTAATATTCATGAGATGCAAACAACTAAGGTTCAATAACTATATAATTAATTACCACACGTATAACTTTAAAAACGCAACCCCTTGATTAAACTTGTTTGTATGACCTCTCTACCCAATGCATTTCAGCGTACCAGATGTTCATGATACGCCTTCTCCTGAAGTACCTTGATTTACCTAAAAATCTAAGCTTCACAATGATTATTTTTTCTATCTCTCAAAATTAACCCAGACAAACCACTGGCAAACAGATGATGAAGAACATCTCAACAGCTTTTCACACCTAAGCTAGTTGCATGATGTTTCGACACCCAACTCACGTTTTTGCGTAGCAGCTGTAGTAGTGAAGTTTAACAGGAAGGTTGTTGCCATGTTCTTTCAGTGAACACTACTTCCAGTTACCAGAAATTATGATCTTGAGTCCCTTTTTCAGTGAAAACAATGCCTCTTCCAGCTGAGGCTGAAGATGTGCGTGTTCTTTCTATCTGTTTGGTTTATAGGGTTTTTTTTCTCCTTGAGATCCTAAACGCTGGAGATGGATGGAATGGCTCATGGCCTTTAGAGACGATTCGGCATGCCCAGGCTAGCATTAGCTGTCTCTGTGTCACAGTGCCTGAGAGGACACACGTGGGTAGTTGTAATACGATATCAGATATGCCTTCTGTAAGAGAACACTTGGTTAAGAGATGTGCTCATGATAAGAAGGAGGGAGAGAGAAACAAGCAAACCAGCTTTTGGAAATGGCAGCAGGGTGGCCCATCACTTGGGTTGCCTGGTGAGAAAGCCCGAGTGACAAGGATCCACTTAATAGATAGCTACAAGAGAAGGCAATTCAGGAAATGTGAAACATTGAAATAGTGCAGTTGGGGATCCATGGTTAGTGTAGGCCTGTACCAAAATATTTTTAATTTCTTAGTCAAACATTAAGTACAGTGATTCAAACTGTAACTCTTCTCTCCTGGGCACATGCCCACAAGCCAAGGCAAAACATTTATGGGTAGGCAGAGATGTTATGTGTAGGATGGTCTAGTACAACAAGTACTTGACTATTCCTGTATCTTTTGGATAATAAAATTTAATCAAAACATACATTTTTTTTGAAGGAACATGGCTTGCAAAGGGATAAACCCTGTACCAAGAATTCATTTACACAAATATGAAGGTGCCAGCAGATAGCATCATTAGGTGCCAAGGGCAGAGAAACATTACACATCTGTAAGGAGCTACAGACTCAGACCTGTGGGAGAGCAGACAGCTACGCACTGACTGATCAAGCCATTTGATTAGAGTGTGCCAGTGGAGATGGGTTCAAGTAAGTGGTCCAATTTGCAGTGAAATTGTCAATTACAGTGTCAAGATTAAACTAGTAGTTTCATATTCTTGCAGCATCATTGGTCAGGCACAAAGCCAGTGATAACTCTATAAACATACAAAGTAGGCAAATGGGAAACTGAGAATGATAGATTTAATACAGCAGATAAATCAGAGCTGTAGAGTGATCAGTGTATAGAGTGACTTCAACTGTTCACTCACATATGAATTGTATCTCATGTATGAATAAGCATTGTTATGCAGCTGTATTTAGGGAATACAAATCAAAATGCTCATGTAAAAGTTTGTCATGCATATCTGAAAAATAACGTTTTAGCTATATGTCCTGCTACAGTGATATCTTCTTTTTCAAATGTATATTTAATATAGCTGCTTCAAAGAAATTATTGTGTGTTCCTGTGAGCATCTGAATGTTTCATGTTGTTATGACTAGGAATAAATGGTCAAAATGTCTTTCAGAGATGATACAAATCTCAGATACCTGAGATATCTGCAAATCTCAAAGACTTGCTCATTCTACGGCATTCCCAAATCAGTACGAGAGTAGGCAAAAATGTTTAATGAATTTGAAAGTGGGTAATGCTGTATTATTGCTAATTACAATTAATGGTTGATATACATACACCTTGTTTTGCACATTCATATGAAGTACATCTAAATGATAGTAAAGAAATCTAGAAAAGAAGACAATGTAATAGGACTAGCACACTTAATGAATGAATATGGAATGGTTTAGGTTGGAAGGGACATTAAAGATCATCCAGTTTCAACCCCCCTGACATGGGCAGGGACACCTTCCACTAGACCAGGTTGCTCAAAGACCCATCCAACCCCAACCAACCTGGTCTTGAAACAGATATGGAAAAAAGAACTGCTTAAACGAAATGTTTAATAAATTATTGAATTATAGATATTAAATATAAAGCCACAAACTAGTTATTTTTGCTTTTGTTTTTTCATTAAAAACAATGGTGAGATGAACATGCTTCTACTTCAGTGAAGTTGTTTTCTAAAAAAAGTGGCTTTCACTACTTATATTTTCCAGTTCTATTTTAGACTTACTAGAAATCCTGTTATTTGTCAGGAGTTTTTGCCGCCTCTTGACTCATGGTTTGACCTAATTGTGCACTACGTATATGTAGAAGAGCTCCTCTTTTTTCCTCTCTGGGTGCATCTGGAAAACTCACTGACCACAGAACCCTTGCATTATTACCCGATACCGTCAGCTTCACCGTCTCGATGGGATGATGCAGAGCTCACCCTAAAGCTCCTCAGCCCCCTACGGTCTGGGCCATGGAAAGAAAGATTAAAGGCATTTCTGAGTTCTTCTCAGAAGTGGTAAGATAAATATATCTCATTGGGGTTTTTGCACTGAGGATTTTTTTTTTGTCAGGTCAACTCATAAACTTGGCAAGGTTAAGAGGAAAGACTCTCATAAGAAGTGGACAGCAAGGAAGGATTTGTTTCAGCTAAGTGAAAATTTGACTGAAGCAAGTAAGGATGTATGGAATTCCCTGACTGCATGTGATATGCAAGCAGTTTGTCAGAGGTGGAAAACGGAAGAGAAGAGCAAGGAAGAGAACTACTGCTCCTTTCTGCTACTTGTTATTATCTCACTGTAGGTGAACAGTACATGCAACTATTCGTGTGAACAGAAATTTGTGGGTGGTACACTTTCTTGGCTAATTCCAACTAGTAATTTTTTTAATTTTAGATTTTTAAACGAATGAAAACAGTCATGCAAAGAGGAAAAACAATCTTTGGGAAAGAGAACACTATGTTCTACAACGTACTGTCACTTCTTTCTCCTAGAATAGCTCTTACCTAGCAAAGGTAGGAGATCATGTCTCTTAAAAAAGTAAAAGTGTAAAGGTTTACCTAGCAAACTCCCAGGAGATCATGTCTCTTAAAAAAGTAAAAGTGTAAACATTTTTCATGGCTGTGGTGTCACGATTAGCATTGGAAATAACAGAGCAGAAGTGAGAAGGAGCTCTAGCAATGCACTGAGAAGTGTATGCATACACTGTTTGGGCAAGAGGAAGCAGAATAAGCCAGAATCAAACAACCTTGCCGAAAAAATCATGTAAACCCATTTAATTCACCAAGCAGGAACAAGGAACTATCAGAGAACTGTTCTTCTGCATGCTACAGACGTGACAATTATGAGAAAGGACAGCAAACAAAAACTCTGCTCAGTAAAAATATGCTGCACCCACTACTGGCATAACAGAAATAGGAAGTGGCTTTCTACATCTTTCCCTCAACTCAGACTGCTCTTGGGCTGGCCTTTCTGATCAAGTTCAGCATACCACAGGCTGACCTACTTCAGAACAAGTGGGTCATGATACAACTTTACACCAGGAAGTTTAAATCCCACTCTTCTCTGCAAGTGTGTTTGAGTCAGAAACACTTGCTTCTTCTTATCCTTAGGATGGTATGTTGGCTCAAGAGAGGATCTTTCAGAACCTGCATTGGCAGGAAGAACCCAAGGTTCTCCAAAGGAAGCTCTTCATTGTAACTGGACTGATTTTGCTTCATATTGTCTGACACAGTTCCCTTCAGCACTGTAGTTAATTGTACACTGCAGCCTTTCAAAGCCTCTTGAATATAGATGGATGAGTTCTGTAGCATCTTCACTTTCTGTCACTCCTGGAAGCTGCTGACATAAGCAAAGATGCACAGGGAGCAACTGATACATAAATTATCTTTCCAGGCTGATATCATCAATATTTTTGATCTCTGTACATAAAAGCTGATTATCTCATCCTGAATATCTCAGCATTTAATTTTTCTTTCCAGTGTAGATGTTTTTGAACTCCCTACAGTGTGCATTCTTTGAAGCTGTCCTTTCATGACTCATAGGCTGTGTGCACTCTTTAGACACTAAAAAAATATCAGGGCAACAATTTTGCCCAAGCAGTCTGAAAATCTTCCTTCTAAAAGTATACATTAGTTGCTCCTTTTCATGAATTTGAAGAACAGTCACATTTCTTCTTAAGAGTTAACGCTTAATGGTATGGACAGGAGCTCAGTCTGCTGTATCATCAGAATCCCTCTTAGCTAGTCTTCAAGTAGCAATGGAATAGCAAGTGCTTCCATTCATTCCCTCACCACAGTTTTCCCCTTTTCTGCCCAAAGCCTTCATCCTACCTGTGCTTCAGCTCTGGTTCTGTTTCATCAGAAGGACATACTGTTTGTCACTGTATATGTTCTTTGCACCCAGGCCGGTCCTGGGTAGCACTGTGGGAAAAGCTTTGTCTCAGCACAGCTTTAACTCCTTGTTCCCACTCAGGGTCAGAAATTTTTTCTAGTGACTGTATAGGAGTGGAGCAAACAAGCCCATCACACCAGTGCCTCTCTGGGTTGGCCTGGAGAGCAGGCACAGGGCTTGGAGGGATTGACTTCTGCCATGACTCCACTGCTCCCTAATCTTATGCTTACAGAAGCAAGGAAAAAGGTGAGAGCTCAGGCCTATTTGATTTATCATCTTCCACTGTCATTATTGCATATTAATCCCAGGTAATGACAAACTGTGAGGTGTCTGTGTTCAGATGAAGATTTGGAGCAAGAAGGTGAGGTAAATATGTGCTGAACAACAGATACTGACACCATTGAGGTTTGCAGTCTTTCCACTTCCCTCGCCCCTGTTTTGACTGTTTTGTTTAAATGTGACTAAAACAATTAAATGTAGTACTTCCAGTTGGTGTTAAGTAATACTGAAGGTACCAGAAAGGCTGTATGAATCTGTGTTTATGATGAACAAATTAAGTTTTAAGGTAGTATGCAATGTCCGTGCCATGGTTGTTTGTTCATGTCATTTAAGTTAAAAGAACAGAAAAATATTTATATTCTGAATTTATAATCTGGGTGGATACATATTGCCCTAAACAAATACAAAAAGTTGTTAAGAAACTGGAGACCATCATGATTTGGGGTTGTTCAGAAAGTTATTTTTGAATAGGGTTGGTCCAAGTAAGTCAGTTCAGTTGGAAAGCTGTTCAGATTGTTTGCAACAAAAATATTTCTTATCTGCCTCAAGACTTTCCATGTACAAACAAGACAAAAGACTTAAAACAAACAAATGGGAATGAAAAACTCAGAGACCACTTTGTCCCTCAGCCGTGTTCTCAAGTAAGTCTGGAACTGGTCATTGTATTTTATTTCCTGGCTTTCAAAAAACCAAAGGACTGTCTTCAAAGTGAATCTGTAGGGAGCCATAGGGGTGGTTTTGGAAAAGTCATGTATTGTTAAACACTGAGTGGGACTGTCTTGTATTGATCCATTGTCAACAATGTGGGCTATGAGACTGGCCAAATGAAAATGTGTTTACAGCTTCCCCCTATTGATGCTCTACAGCCATTTCAGCATAAAGCTTGACTCAAATTTTTAGTGCTATTAATGCATTATCTTTTAGTGATTCCATGTTGGTTATCTCTTTTCAATTACTTTTTTTTTTCTCTTTTTGATGAAATGCACATCAAAAGAAAGGCAGTGAAACAGGTGCAGGGTCTGGAGCACAAACCTGTGAGGAGCAGCTGACGGAGCTGGGGGTGTTTAGTTTGGGGAAAAGGAGACTGGGGGGACCCTATCACTTCCACAGCTCCCTGAAAGGAGGGTGTAGCGAGGTGGGGTCGGTCTCTTCTCCCGGATAACAAGTGACAGATAAGAGGAAATGGCCTCAGGTTGTGCCGGGGGAGGTTTAGATTGGATGTTAAGAACTGCTCAGGGAATTGGTGGAATCACCATTCCTGACAGTGTTCTAAAGGCGTTAGGGGCCTTGGGGACATGGTTTAGTAGTTGGCAGGGTGGTGCTGGGTTAGTGATTGGTCTCCATCATAGGGCCGTTTCCAGCCTAGATCCTGTGTTTCTAAACCGTATTTTCATACATGTTTCAGTCCTGAGTATCTCTTTAAAAAAATTAAACTGTTTCGGGGGTTTGGGTTTTTTTTAATTAATCTTTGCCCTCTTTCCTTAACTATTCACTTTCCATATAGCTTTCTTACATTTGCTATGCCGTTACTCGTGGCTCTTCAGCACTCCGAATTTTATAAACTTTTTTAGCGCACTCCTTTCTAGATCCGCTTCTTTTCTTTCTGCAGCGCAATCCAGGAGCCCTCGCAGCTTTGTACGGATGATGTAGTGCCAGCCCAGGGGCACTACACTGCCCCGGGGCCCCTCTCAGCTCACCGCCACGCCACGCCCGCCGCCCTCAGCCGCGCCGCCCTCAGCCCCGCCGCCGGAGCCG